>OZ023262.1:304608126-304668126 GCA_964006375.1 Tillus elongatus | reverse complement strand
ACCTTTCTCTTGTAAATGGCTTGGATAAGTTCGTTAGTCGGGAAAATCGGACAAGGTTTTCCGGGAAAATTTTGAGTTTTCATTCGAAAAAAATTCTTATTTCAAAAAATAATGGGCCGATTTGAATAAAATTTGGCATGTGCCTTTATTTTGTAAATGGCTTTGACAGGTTTGTTAGTTAGGAAAATCGCACGAGGTTTTCCGGAAAAATTTTGAGTTTTCCTTCTAAAAAAAAATTTATCTCAGAGAATAATGGGCCGATTTTGAGAAAATTTGGCATGTGCCTTCCTTTTGTAAATGGATTTGACAAGTTTGTTAGTCAGAAAAATCAGACGAGGTTTTCCGGAAACATTTTGAGTTTTCATTATAAAAAAAATTTGATCTCAGAATAATAGGCCGATTTTGATGAAATTTGGCATGTACCTTCCTTTTGTAAATGGCTTTGATAAGTTCGTTAATCAGAAAAATCGGACGAGGTTTTCCGGAAAAAATTTCAGTTTCCTTTAAAAAAAAATTTTTTTCCTAAAAAATAAAAAATCTATGATAACAAAATTTGGTAGGTAGGTTTACGATATAAAAAGTAAACTATACACCAAAATTTAGATTTCTATGTTACAAGAAAAAAAAGTTATAATAAAATATTTTGTGCCAGATCATTTCTATGAAAATTCACTACCATAACGCACTTGCTGTGTCCAGGCTTTTATTTTCTTTATCGAAAGCAGGCATGAAATTTGGTTGCCAGTGTAACCTGTAGAGTAGAAACAATGTACCATGTCTTATGAAAATAGCTATATTGTTTTTTCATTTTTCGTAAATAAACTCAAAATGTTCCCGAAAAACTGATTCCTAGCCAACAGACCTTAACCTAATAGCAAATTGAGCTATTGAAATTTGAAACATTTAATGAAAATTCTATACTATAACTTGCTGTGTCCTGAACAGCTTTTCCGACAAAAATTTTTACAAACAATGATTTGTACGGAAACACAAAAAAATTCTTACAGAACCTCTATTTTTTTTACGAATAATATAAACGAAAACGTCTCTGAATGCGTCATTTTCATGGGACACTGCTATATATTGGTAAAAACGCCGTATCATAATTTTTGATATGTGCCAAAAAACTGAAACAATATAAATAACTCTGGACGCAGCAAGTGCGTTATGGTAGTGAATTTTCATAAAAATGTTTTTATTGCAAAGATGTGTGTTTTCTTTTTAAGAAAGCAGGCATCAATTTTGGTTACCAGTATAACCTATATAGTAAAAACAATGTGCCATGTACAAAAATTTCGAAAAGTAAACTTAAAGTGTTCCCGGAAAAACGCGTTTCTTGGTCAACCTTATAGATTAATAGCAAATTGGGCTATTCAAATATGAAGCATTTGATCAAAATTCGCTACCATAACGCACTTGCTGCATCCAGAATTTATTTTCTTACAAACATGCATTATATTTCGATGGAAAATGCAAAAATGCAATAACATAAGGGGTGTTTGATTAAAAAAAAAGAAAATTTGTATCACCAACGACTTATGGGCCAGCCTGTGATTGTAGAAATAATTTTTTAAGATGTAGCTCAAGACGCCCTATAATTAATATATACAAATTTTTTTCATATCTTGTATAATAACGGATATATTGAGCTTTATTGATTTTTTTACGAAAATTCGACAAAAATTATATACCATTAAACGATAAACTCTATACCTAGCTAAGACTACTGCCAAGTATCAGAGAAAGGGTCTATTTGAAATGAATTTTCTGGAAACATTTTAGTAAAATGAAGGACAATGACGGTTGAAACTAAGACTTCAGGGTGTGTGAAACATCCTTCTTGAGACATTTGATTTCCATAGCCCGTATTAGATTCAAGTTATTTGCCTAAATGTTGGCGATTTTGACGTTTTAAATCGCAATTTTGACGTTTTGAGGAAAACCCCAATTTTTTTTTTAAATGCCTATAACTTTTTTGTCTTTTGACCTACATAGCTAAATTTTGGTAGCTAACTTACCTATAAGGATCTAAACCCGCGTACTAAATTTGGTTGCCCTTACTTTGTTAATTCCGGAGATATGAATTTTTTTCAAAAGAAAACACAAAATTTTCCGGGAAAACCTGGGCAGATTTTCCTGGCTAACGAACTCATCCAAGCCATTTGCAAAAGGAATTTATTCATCAAACTTAATCAAAATCGACCAATTATTTTTTGAGTTATTGGTGTGATATATATATAAATATATATATATATATATATATATATATATATATATATATATATATATATATATATATATATATATATATATATATATATATATATATATATATATATATATATATATATATATATATATAAACATATAAAAATTGAAACTGACCCCGGATATGTATTCTGGAGGGCCTAATTAGCGCTCATTTGAAGAAATTTTTTCAAAATTCAAAAGTCGAGATCTCCTCATTAGTGAATTTTTTTAAGAAAATTCACTAATAACTCGAAAACGATAAACACTATCATTTTTTTTTTGCAAACATGCATTATAGTTTGATGGAAAATGCATACATGCAATAATCTAAAATGTGTTCGATTGGCCAGCCTGTGATTGTTAAAATAATTTTATGTTAATAGCAAATTGAGTTATTGGAAATTAAAGTATTTAAACTCACATACTGTGTCCGATTTTTTTTCTTACAAACATGCATCATATTTCGATATAAAATGCAAAATTGCAAGGGTGTTCGAAAGAAAATTTGGTATCACTAACGACTTATGGGACACCTGTGCTTTTCAAAATAATTTTATAAGATGCAGTTGAAGACACCCTATAATTAAAGTATACAATTTTTCTAGTAACGGCGATATTGAGCGTTACCGTAGAAATGCGTCACCTGTATATATGTAAACCGAGAAAAAGTGAAAGTAACACTGCATATGGCTTCTAGGAGTCTCCGTTCGAGCTCATTTAAAGAATCTTTTTCAAAGTCAAAAAGTCGCGGTCTTTGCTTAAAAGTTGCCAATTTTGACGTTTCAAATCGCGACGTTGACGTTTTAAGGGCAAAAAATATCAGTAACTTTTCTGTCATTTCTTGACCTTTTTACGCCAAGGAAACTCAATTTTTGTCTGTAATATACAACAGATTTTGTAATCCCCACAAAGTAGTTTGTTTTTGTGCGTTTCTCTGGTCATCAGTGGTACCCATTTTTTTTACATGCCTATAACTCTTTTTTTCTTCTAACTTACTTGTGGTGAGAACACATCTAGCCTTACATACATTGTCCCTATATTAGGGAAGAAATGGGCCAGGGCTGACAATCTACTAAATTGTTAATTGGTTGTACACAGTCTCTATTTTAAAATATTTTGTGTTATTTGCAGCTGTCATGACAGCATCATACTTGGTTCCGCAACGAGATGGCGACTCCTGTCTTACATTTCACTATGTGCTGTGATGTTGGCTACCATAGCCGTATTATTTTATGGGTGTTTTCTCGCTGCAATTACTATTCCGTACTGACCAGCTCTAATTAGAGGGAAACCGGTCTGCGGTTCTAATTGTGGTGATAATGCATCTAGCCTTAGATATAAATTTTGGCGCATGGTTGACCTTTTATGATATAAACCAGAGTACCAAATTCGGTTGCCAGAGCTTTGTTATTTCCAGAGATATAAAATTTTCAGAAAGAAAACACAAAATTTTCCAGAAAAAAACCGCTCTGGATTTTTCTGGCTAACAAACTTATTTAAGATAATTTTTCTTAAAGAAAATTGATTAACAAAAATGACCCTAGATATAGTTCTGGGGGACCTAATTTGCGCTAGTGTGAAACATTTTTTCCAAAAATTCAAAAGTCGCAACATCTTGAAGTGCAAACCAGAGTACCAAATTCGGTTGCCAGAGCTTTGTTATTTACAGAGATATAAAATTTTCAGAAAGAAAACACAAAATTTTCCAGAAAAAAACCGGTCTGGATTTTTCTGGCTAACAAACTTATTCAAGATAATTTTTCTTAAAGAAAATTCATTAACAAGAATGACCCTAGATATAGTTCTGGGGGGCCTAGTTTGCGCTAGTGTGAAACATTTTTTCCAAAAATTCAAAAGTCGCAACATCTTGAAGTGCAAATTGTTTCTACGAAAATTCACTTAAAGCAATAGACTAAGCATTTAATCACACACTCTATAACTTCAGCTACTGCTAAATCATCCTGTGACAAGGCCAGACTTGAAAAGGTCAAAGCTCACAAAACGCTTCTACACAATCCCAGTCAAGAAAATCGTCAAGCATTCAACGACGCAAGAAACCGCTATGTCCGCATTCTTTCTGAGGCAAAAAACTCGTTTAATAACCACATCAAAAACAAAGTCCTCTCAAGCTCCAACGGCGGCAAACCCTTCTGGACTCTTGCTAAGTCTATTGGGAATAATTTCTGCAAGAGCACGTTCCCACCTCTTGTCTCAGGTGATGAAATTGTTTCTACCGCCCTGGGCAAGGCTGAACTTTTTGCTTCCTTGTTCACCGGAAATTCTACTCTCAACCCACCTCCAAATGTTCAACCACCAACAGTCCCCAATGTCGCGCATAAAATGACTGATATCATTTTCCAAACTAAAAAGGTACGAAAGATGCTCTCTTCTCTTAATACCAGGAAAGCCTCTGGCCTTGACGAGATCCCAGCAATTGTTCTCAAAAAATGCGCACCAGAACTTGCTCCTGTCCTGACTCGTCTGTTTCAGATATCTTACAATAAAGGCATATTCCCTAGTAACTGGAAAACTGCTCGAGTACAACCCATCCCCAAGAAAGGATCCAAAGCGCTTCCTAGCAACTACAGGCCTATTTCTCTCCTTTCAGTCATCTCTAAAGTGATGGAAAAGTATATAAACACCGAACTACTAAAATTCCTTGAAAAACACAGTCTAATCCACGACAGGCAGTATGGATTCCGTCAGCGCAGATCGACTGCCGACCTCCTTTCTTTTGTCACCCATTCTTGGAACAAGTCTATGGAACAACACGGTGAATCCCAGATTGTTGCTCTAGACATATCCAAAGCATTCGACCAGGTCTGGCACGCAGCGCTGCTTAATAAACTTCCGGCCTATGGCCTACCACCAAAACTTTGTACCTGGACAGCAAATTTCCTCTCCAACAGGAGCATATCTGTTGGTGTGGATGGCCATTCCTCTAAACTGTATCCAATTAATGCAGGAGTTCCTCAAGGTTCAGCTTTAGCCCCTACTTTGTTTCTTCTCCACATCAATGACCTCCTCTCTAGCACATCCAACCCAGTTCACAGTTGCGCGGACGACAGCACCCTCCACTCAAACATACAATATTCTAAGCCTGTCTCTTTAGCCCAATTAGATGAGGATCGCAGACTCATGGAGGGTTCTGTCTCCGTAGACCTCCAAAAAATATTAGACTGGGGAAGTAGAAATCTTGTACAATTCAACCCCACCAAAACTAAGTCTTGCTTTCTTTCTCACAAGAGATACACCAGCCCTAGACCGATCACAATGAACAACCAAGTTATTCAAAGTAATGAGTCCTTTTCTCTTGTTGGCATTACTGTGGATCGAAATCTTAATTGGCACCAACATGTTACATCAATTGCAGAAGCGGCTGCTAAGAAATTGGGTTTCCTCTTCCGGGCTCGCAAATTCTTTTCACCAACTAATCTCTATACCTTATACACTTCACAAATAAGGCCAAACCTCGAATACTGCTCCCACATCTGGGGTGCAGCTGCCGCTTCTATACTCGCTATCCTGGACTCCATTCAAAAGAGAGCTATACGTCTCATCGGTGACCCTACCCTCACCCAAAGGCTTCCATCCCTTGCCCACCGACGTGCCGTTGGTGACCTCTCTCTCTTTTATAGATATCTGCACGGGCACTGCTCAGAGGAGCTTTCCTCCATAATTCCCCCACCTGCTGCCCCCAGCAGATCTACCAGGGGAACAGAGCGAATGCACCCTTTTACTGTCCAGGTCACCAGACATAGAACATCTTGTTATGCCCGCTCTTTTGTCCCGAGGACTTCCAAGTTGTGGAATTCCTTGCCGGCACATGTTTTTCCTTCTCCTCCGAACCTCCAAACCTTCAAGTCCAGAATTAACAAGCTGCCTCTTTCCTCCTTGTCAACACCCACGGTACGATAGTATTTAGGCTGTAAGCCCTCGTGGTGTGTTGTTGACATAAAAAAAAAAAAAAAAAAAATCAGAAAATGGGTCTATTTGAGACCAATTTTCTGCACATATCTTCTCAAAGTGAAGGACAATGACGGTTGAAGTAGAAACTTTAGGCTTTGTAAAACTCACTCCTTATGACATTTCTTCTAGGTAATCCCCATTCGTTTTAGTATACAGTATGTCCCAATGGGAATGTATTGCTATCTCCGTTATTATTAGAGATAGGGAGATGGTTAGATTAGCAATGTTTTGTACAATTTCATGGTCGTTCTAAATATGACTTGTATTTTGCCCTGCCTCTTTTCGTTTTCGAGTTATTTTGGAAAAAAAAACAGAATGTGTCGATTTCTTTTTTCTTCAATATCTAAGTAGGCGTTGATCTGACAAGTCTAAGACTTGCTCATTATCACGGCACTTTTTACAGAGTAATCTTTTTGTGCTATTCTCAACTTTGGATTGTCATTTGTTTTTGAGCTACTGGCATCAAGGTTTGTTTTTAGTATGGCAGTCATATTGGATTTTTTGCTCATGTGATAGCCTATGAAAATAGCTTTCAAATGATCTAAAACATGCTTAAGAAATCTTGTAATTGCACTGACAATTTTGAGAAAAACTGTTTTTAGGATAGTAGGCTATGAAATCCAATACCAGCAAACAAATGACAAAAAACGTGTTCAAAAAGCATTGGGCCATGGAGTCTAACAATAGACTTCTACTTTTAACATAATTTTCCGTAATGATATACGATAAAAAAATAGGAACTTTGAGCACACTAATGAATCGGCTCATTATTATAAATGATATTTCACATTACATTATTCTAAAAAACTGTTATAATTTAATTAAATAGGTAAACCTAGTAAACAACTAAATTTACTAACAGAACCCAATAAATAGCAGACTACTAAACCTAGTAAATAACTAAATTTACTAACAGAACCCAATAAATAGCAGACTAATGGTTTACAAAGACGCCTTTGAAAATTGTTTGGTTTTCAATTTTAAGTCAACTGAAAAACAACAGAAAAAAGGTTGCTATGGATATAACACTATCACGACAATTAAGAATACTGTGATTCTTAATTATCTGAACAATTTGAGGTGTATTAAACACGTTGCTTAAAATTTTGTACTAAATACTTTGTTTCCTGTTTATTTTAAATACTATTCAACAATATGTTCAGTAATGAAGAATATTTTGACATGTTGAAATGTTATATTCGTTCTAACCGAAATACTGAGGCAGCTGCAAATTCATATTAAGACAACTACCCAGAAAGACGACAACCAAACACCAAAATATTTCGCAGGATAGTGACCAATCTATTGAACGACGGTAGCTTCCACGCAAAGAAACTACCAATGCCTAGAAATGAAGAAAGTAATAATGCCGTCTTACAGGTTACAAACGAAGACGCTCCGCAATCTGATCGGTTTTATGGTAAACAAATTGACGCTCCAAAAATTACGGTACACTGTGTATTAAAGCAAAGTCATTACCATCCATACAAACCTACAATCGTACAAGGATTAAATGTTGACGATTACCCTAAGCGACTTTAATTCTGCAGATGGTATCAAGGACAATGTCAGCAAGATTAACATTTTTATTTGAAAATAATATGGACTGATGAATCCAGATTTACAAATTGTGGTGTGTATAATCGCCATAATAGGCATTATTGGGCAAATGAAAATCCCCATCTAAAGGAGGAAAGACGATTGCAAGACAGATTTGGTATTCATGTTTGGTGCGGTTTATTAGGTAAACGCTGCTATTTTTATTTGTAGATTAGACAGCTAATTTTTTTTAAATGCAGGCAACTTCATTGCTGGTCCGTCCTTGTTGGAAAATAATTTAACTGGGGAAAGCTATCCTAATCCATTGAAAAATGATATCTTACCAACAATTAGAAGAGTTCATGATAATTTAGACGAGTTTTGGTACCAAAAAACTGTTTTCCAGCTCACAATGCTAGGTCGTTAAAGAATTTTTGTACCAAAATGTTAATAATCCTGTCATTTGTAACAACGGACCGGTTCATTGGTGTGCTTGAAGTCCTGATATTACACCAATGAATTTTTATTTTTGGGGTACTGTGAAGAATGATGTGTATAAATTCGATCCGCCACAAAATATCAATGAATTACGAAATATAATCACGGATTATATTAACCAAAACACCCTCACGACAGTTTTCGGCGTGTTTAAAAATGGTGTATAAAGTGCATTGAACAAAACGGTGGCCATATCGAACAATTTTCTATTTAGTATATTTTTAAGTTTCTCTTTTATTATTTGTTGAGTTCCGTTTCTAATTGTGTTGTTTTGTGGAGTTGAAGTTTCAATTTGTTATTGCCGGGTTTTGTTATTAAACTGTTTCACATAATATTACCTAGCATTATTACCTACTTAGGTATTGTAAATTAAATCACAATATTTTTTTTATCGTGAATCATTACGAAAAATTATGTTAAAAGTAGAAGTTTATTGTTAGACTCCATGGCCTACTGATTTTTGAACACAACGCCCACTTAGATATTGAAGAAAAAAGAAACCGATATTTTTTTTAAATAACTCTAAAACGAAAAGAGGCAGGGCAAAATGCAAGTCATATTTGGAACGAGCATGAAATTATACAAAACATTGCTAATTTAACCGTCTCCCTATCTCTAATAATAACTGAGACAGCAATATATTCCCATCCAGTTTGGGACACACTGTATTTGCTTAAAAGTCCCGACTTTTGACCTTTCTAATCTCGAAAAACAGAACCGGCGATACAATAACAAATAAATAAACTCAATTAAAACCAACCTTACATACACTTTACTAACTATATTTGTCAGCAGGTAGCGAACCGTTAACGAGCTTATTTTATTTTGTCATTTAACGATGCCAAATAATTTATATCAAGCCTGAGCACCACACGAAACTGAAAATGTATTTGTAGTAGTTTCCTCTATAATCACCAAACGTGTATTCATTTGTTTTATTTTTTTGTAGCTGCATGCACGGGAACTTCTAAATATGACATAAATAGACGCTGGTGTCAGGACATGGCATGCCGGAATGGCCCCCGGCGGGCTTTACGTTTCATGTGGTAATAATAAAAAATCTCGGGACGCAGCAAGTGCGTTATGGTAGTGAATTTTCATAAAAATGTTTTTAATTGCAAATATGTGTGTTTCCTTTTTAAGAAAGCAGGCATCAATTTTGGTTACCAGTATAACCTATATAGTAAAAACAATGTGCCATGTTTCATAAAAATAACTTTATTGTGTGAAAATGTACAAAAATTTCCAAAAGTAAACTTAAAGTGTTCCCGGAAAAACTCGTTTCTTGGTCAACCTTATAGGTTAATAGCAAATTGAGCTATTCAAATTTGAAGCATTTAATGAAAATTCGCTACCATAACGCACTTGCTGCGTCCCGAATTTCTTTTCTTACAAACATGCATCGCTGAAAAATTCAAAAATGCAATAACATAAGGCGTGTTTGATTTAAAAAAAAAGAAAATTTGTATCACCAACGACTTATGGGCCATCCTGTGATTGTAGAAATATTTTTTTAAGATGTAGCTCAAGACACCCTATAATTAATATATACAAATTTTCTTCATATCTTGTATAATAACGGATATATTGAGCTTTATTGATTTTTTACGAAAATTCGACAAAAATTATATACCATTAAACGATAAACTCTATAGCTAAGGCTACTGCCAAGCATCAGAGAAAGGGTCTATTTGAAATGAATTTTCTGGAAACATTTTAGTAAAATGAAGGACAATGACGGTTGAAACTAAGACTTCAGAGTTTGTAAAAGATCCTTCTTGAGACATTTTATTTCCATATCCCGTATTAGATTCAAGTTCTTTGCCTAAATGTTGCCGATTTTGACGTTTTAAATCGCAACTTTGACGTTTTGAGGAAAACCCCAATTTATTTTTCTTTAAATGCCTGTAACTTTTTTGTCTTTTGACCTACATAGCTAAATTTTGGTAGGTGGCTTACCTATAAGGATATTAACTAGCGTACCAAATTTGGTTGCCCTTACTTTGTTAATTCCGGAGATATAAATTTTTTTCGAAAGAAAATACAAAATTTTCCGGGAAAACCTGGGCAGATTTTCCTGGCTAACGAACTTATCCAAGCCATTTGCAAAAGGAATTTTTCCACCAAATTTAGTCAAAATCGGACTATTATTTTTTGAGTTATCGGTGTGATACATATATATATATATATAAATATATATATATATATATATATATAAATATATATATATATATATATAAACATATAAAAATTGAAACGGACCCCGGATATGTGTTCTAGGGGCCTAGTTCGCGGTCATTTGAAGAAATTTTTTCAAAATTCAAAAGTCGGGATCTCCTCATTAGTGAATTTTTTTTAAGAAAATTCACTAAAAGCCACTGTCATTTTTAACTGAAAAACGTGCAGATGATGAAACTGAATGCTAAATTTATACATTTGACGCCAGATTTACATTTTCACTTATTGATATAGGGACATGCTTAACAGCAACAAATGAATAATGTGTAGATTGCCTGTGAAAAACTAAACGGATGAACGAACATAGAGTTTTTTGAAGTTTGAATTGTTTAGGGATGATATTTTTGTAATCCGTGGCAGCTCTCCGCTAATGTTTTTTTTCCATTTTGATGTATTTAGATTAATTAGTCTACAGCTGTGCGCAATGTTTTTTCATGTTTGCATGTTTGCAGAAGGAGATAAATAATACAAAGTGTTTATTTAAGCAAAAGGTGTTTGCTGCTAAGTTAAAAAGACGCAATATTTAGTAAGACTTATAAAATTAGTTTAAGGATATTTGTGCTACAGAAACGAATCCTGAGATTAATATACAATCTACCTTATGGGCACTCTTGTCGTGACATCTTTAAGAAAAATAAGATAACGACGTTAACATCAGTTTATTTGTTCCATCTGTTAACTTACATTAATAAAAACAAGAGAAAATTTGTTATCAACTCGGATTTTCATGGGTACAACACTCGTGAAAAAGATACTTTTCACCTGAATAAATGTCACCATTCTTTTTTTAAGAAGTCGCGTTATGCGGATTGCTTTTTGTACAACCAGCTGCCTTGTTCTCTGAAGGACACAAATTGTACATAAAAATTTAGAAAGCAATTGAAGGTTGCTTTAATTACTCATAGTTTTTATAGTTTGAGTGAATTTTGTGAAGCTGCACTGTAAACGTATGTTTTTTGTTGTGATGTGAAGCTCGTTAGATTTAAGATTTTTGGACACGTACCTTTGATAAGTTGTGATACGTTTTTTATCTTTTTTATCTGGTAAGTTTTTATATTGTAAGTTTTTTGACTTGTCCGATTTACAATAATAGTAATTAAAGGACCAAATAAATATTATTATTATTAACAATACCTACGGGCTTTACATATTGTTTTGCTTTCACACTGTAAAAAGTTTTAAATGCAGGTATAATGTTTTGTCACCTCTAGAAGCACAGAGTCGTCAGCCGATATAATCTGAATAAAATAACTATCTGCTTGGTGAACAGGATTTGAAAGCTTCTTACAAAAATATCTAGATTTATATTTAAAATATGGAACATATACAATAGAGTGGGACAAGAAATATATTTTTTAAATCATTCTCTCATATTTGTCAAAATATGCTTATGACAATTAACAAAAGTCACTGAAGCTTGTTGACCAATTTAGTATTTTCAGATTTCTCACGGGTCTCCAAGTTATCCAAGTTTTGTCAACTCGTTTAAAAATTATTCACAGTTGGAATTACAAGAACGTATTTCATTCACTGTGATAAGAAATGCACTAATTAGTCAATTTTTCGTTAAAAAAACTAAAAAACAAAACCAAACGTTCAAAAATGTTTATTCAGTTAAGTAAGTGTTCAAATTGCTGACCACCAGCTTCCATACAAAAGTACAAATTTTGTTCAAAAGTTATTAGACGTCATTCTTCAACAATGCGTCATCGTGATTCTTCCAGAGACTCCGATTCTGTTGCAAAAAATCTACTCTTTAAATAGCCCCATAGAAAGAAGTCTAAAGGAGTTAAATCCGGTGATCTAGAGGGCCACTCAATAGCACCTCTACGCCCAATCCATTGCTCTGAAAACTCTCTGTTCGAAAACTCCCTAACACGTTGTGAAACATGCGGAGGAGCTCAATCTTGTTGAAACACTACTTGATTTTCTTGATAGCGATCATCATTTTCAACAATGTCAATTAGTAGAGGGTAAACGACATCTTTTAGTTACTCCAAATCCGTTTCGCCACTCAAATAGCCATCAAAAAAAGTTGGTCCGATTAAACGGTCTCCAAGAATGCCAGTCCAGACATTCAATTTCTGTGGAGTTTGAGTGTTGACTTCGTGAAAATTTCTTGGATTATTATCTGCCCAATAACGAAAATTATGACGTTTACTGTAGGGTTTAATAAAAACGTACACTCGTTGGAAAAACAGATATTGAACAGAAAGTTCCCGTTATCAGCTATTCGTGCAGTGATAACTTCACAAAACTCCAGCCGCCGATCAAAATCATCTTCATTCAGTTGTTGTACAAGATGAATATTATACGGGTGAAATTTATGATGCTTCAATATTCCCTGAATAGTTCTTCTTTTGATGTTTGAAACAGTGGCCCATTTTCTCGTGCTCAAAGTTGGGTCTCCAGCAATTTGTCCTAAAACTTCAATCTCAGTAGTTTCATTTCTAACCGGAAATTCACGTTCAGGATCCGGTTTTTTGTTGGCTACTGAACCACTTTGTCGAAACTCTGCAGCTAACTCCAAAATGTATTTTCTGTTAACATGTCTGTTCGGATGTCGTTCATTAAACGAATTGGCGGTACGGTTGACACAGTCATCGTATTTGAGAAAAAGAGTAATTATTTCAACTCTTTCTTCTACAGAATACACCATTGTGAAATTAATTTTCAGTGGTACTATCAAATATCAAACCGACCGATAAAGTGAAATAATAAACCGCATTTCTCTTATTCCGATAAGAAAGGTTCGGATAGTCAATTTTTTGTTTACAAACCAACTTCAACTGTAAATAATTTTTAAACTTGTTGATAAAATTTCCAAAAAGAGCTTTCAAATGATGCAGAACTCGACCCATGTTCACTATTTAAAATATAAGAGTTGTTATCATCATCCTTAACGGGTAGATGTGACAAAGTTGAGTTTTATGTCTAAACATGTCCCCCTCAATATTAAAATTGACGTATTTCAGCGTTACTAAAAAAAATTCCTCTTGACGCAAATTGGGCTGTGTCGTTTTCAATGCGCCACCCTATATATATATATATATATATATATATATATATATATATATATATATATATATATATATATATATATATATATATATATATATATATATTCATAAGACAATTATTCTATTATTGAGGATTTTCAAAGAAATAAACAATTATGTTGCTCTGTAACAAGAGTAATTAATTTTAATCACTATTTTACAATAATATACAATATTTACACCTTACCTGTAACAAGAGAAACGACAATTAAAGTTTATTTCTCCGTTACACCTCCAATTATACTTTACTTTAAATAATCTTCTAGTTTAATTATTTAAAACAATACACGCGTGTTTTCATTTTCTATCTGTTTCTCTGTCTCCTTCTCTATCTCACTGTCTTCAT
The DNA here is from genome assembly GCA_964006375.1 of Tillus elongatus. NCBI lineage: Eukaryota > Metazoa > Arthropoda > Insecta > Coleoptera > Cleridae > Tillus > Tillus elongatus. The sequence continues at coordinate 304,654,227 of OZ023262.1, read as the reverse complement.
CAGTCTTACCATCTCTACTACCAACTACTGTAGCGCGGCAGATTCAATTAAAGAAAGTATTTCTTTACATATATATACATACCAACACTGAAAGAGGCCAGATTCTTGTGTTCGAATCTACGCGGTGTTTCACTTCCTTGCTTTTACTTAATAAACTATTATAAGACGCATTATTTTTAAATCATAATTTTATCACAGTCTATATATATATATATATATATATATATATATATATATATATATATATATATATATATTATATATATATATATATATATATATATATATATATATATATATATATATATATATATATATATATATAGTCCACTGTTTTATGGCTCCGTGATGATTTTCTTTTATATAATTAGGTGGCACTTGGAATACATTAATTTTTATGTAAATGTTATGATACAATGTACACACCTTAGGTACTTTAAATTCTTTTTTTATGGCAACATAAAATAATTCTCTACGCAATAACAACAATTTGATCTGTGATTGAAAAAGTGTCTAAACCACCTCCGATGAAAAACGTAACTGACGAGGAACTTCAAGTTTTTGTAAAGTCTGGAGCAGAGTGCGAGCTGTTATTTACGTCTCCCAAATCATACCCAATCCGTGGAATGCGCTGTTAAGATTACAACGGAAGCTTCAACTCAGTTGTATACCAAAAAGGCACGACAAGGCCTCATCGCAGCAAAAATAGAATCTAGAAAAATAATGCCTAAATTTGAAACACAAAAACATTTTAAAGCAAAATGACCTGTAAATGATGTCTTTATCCATTTTCTTTGTATTTTAAATAAAATATCAATCATCACGCTGCGCTTTCACTTGTTTTAAAGTTTTAACAACCATTTCCTATCGGTAAGACTTCACTAAAATTTAATTGATTTTAAGGTATTTTTTAAAACTTCAGTGGCGATGCGGAGGCATTAGATATTACTGCTGTTTCTGCCTTTTTACTTCATATAAAGGCAAGTTTTCCGAACTATTACAATTTCAAAATTGAAAGCATTTTTTTCATGTTGTAATGCTCCACCCTAATGGACGGTATGAATAGGTGAGCCGCAGATAGAGGGAGTCAGCATTAAGTGAATCAGTGCAGTGCGGATTAATATAGGCGAGAAAAAAAACTAATAACATTAAGTCATAAGGAGAAACATTTTAGTTGATGGTGGTGTTGAAAAATAGGTGGTTATAATAAATTAGTAGTTTGCAAAGCTCAGCAGGTGGTAGTGGACTTTTCCTTTACGTGATAGTAAAGGATTTTTTCACGTCCGAGGAGGTACCACCCCTTACATCAAGTCCAAATGGACGTTTACGGTTCTGGTGTATGAGTCGGTTTCCCGTATAAAGAAAAACGATGATCACTCCTCTTTGTACAAAAGATTCCGGAGATAAGACACACACACCCCCCCCCATTCGGATTTCCGGGAGAGGGGTGTGCAGGGGGCGACGGCATCAACATATCCTTCTCGAATATATGTGGCCTAAATTCTAACCTGAACTCCGTCCACCATTTCCTCCAGGCTCATAGGCCCCAACTCCTCTTCCTCAGCGAAACCCAAATCAGTGCCAAAACAGCCACTAATCACCTTAACTTCTCGGGGTATGAGGTCCTTACTTCCTTCAGATTGCATGGACGCATGTGCGCATACGTCCTGGTATTAGGAAATGAATAGTCCAAGGCTGATATTACACAATTCTCAGTTGATTGTGCAACTCTATCTATTATATTTTGTGTAAACTAGACTGTGTAAACTAGACATACTACCTGGTCCTGCACCGAGATGGGGTGTATGTCGTATCTCTCTCACAAAGCTCCGCAGGCTGATAATCTGCGACAACCTCCATTGTTTAGATTTTCACCTACGACTTATTTGAATAGCATAACAATACATATAACGTCACGTGTCTTTTTCTATTTTTTACTACGACAAATTGGCCCCTAAGATTTGATGAACGAACTCATCCAAGCCATTGGCAAAATAAGGGTAATTACCAAATTTGGTCCAAATAAGTGAATTATTTTGTGAGTTATCGGTTGGATACATATATATATATATATATATATATATATATATATATATATATATATATATATATATATATATATATATATTATACTATTATTTTGGCTTTAATTTTATATATACTTTATTATTATTATATATTTTATTTTATATTGCCCCACTGTTGGGCGTCAATTATACTAATATTGGCTTTGAATTTAATTTATTAATTTTATTTTATATTATATTTACTGATATTAGGTATTAATTTTTATTTTATTTATATGGAATAGTGATATAAAAAAAATGATGATATTTTACACCATGTATTATGGGTGACTGTATATTTTATAATGTGAAACTTTATCTGAATAAAAAAAAACGTTTTATGACTCTTGTATTATGTGATTTAAGCTATCTCAGGGTTATTTGGGTTGCCTATCCTTCTACTATATATATATATGTATGTCAAATAAATTGTATTCAAATATTTTACTATACTTACTATCTCAGTGGTGAGTTCTGCAAAAAATATAGGGAAAAATATAGCCTGCAAATATTTATAGTAACCTTATTAAATCTTATTTTGTTTCAAAGAATTATGTTTCAAAATTCGTAAACAAATTTTATTGGCACAATTTCAAATTTAAAATCTAAACGGATCCGTTTGTCAAACTAAAATTATCAATTTACAATGATTAATCTTAATACCCAAATTTTCGGCTGTCATTCAAATGTTCGGATTAATAATATGGATCCTTGACCTGCACTCCCTCTGTATTCGCAATGTTGAACTATGGTTAAATTATCCCATAAAATTTCTACTTTATGCGTTTAAATCTTAGTTTCCCATAAACACATTTGCTTAAAATGATATTTGACAGAATGGGCTGTCTTTTTATTGAAATATTTGTCTGGTTGAGCTGATATACATTAAACAAAATAAATCTCTAACCTTGGCTTCCTCGCTAATGGTAGTGGATATCCTCAAATGTAAGTATTATTGATATATTTACTGCTTATCTCGTACTTTCTTACGTTAAAAAACTTGATGTAACGTCTCTTCTCTGTTTTAGCGGCAAATTGAATTTTCCTCGCACAATTTATACTTTAAAATATTTATATTTAAAATGGGAAGCAAGAATAACGCGCTCTGGCATCTCAATTTCATCAACAACCAACAATAATTCATAACAAAAGCGGAAATGTTGCCCAAATTCATCTCACATTTGGTGTTTCCTGTCTGTTCATGGCATTCTCTCTTCCAATTAATACGTTTGACAGCTAATCTCCTTGGAAACCGTCGTGTAAGTAGAAAATAAATCCTTATTCTTAAAAATGACATTTGGCCTAACCTTACTTTTTTAACCTAATTATAGTCAATAACAAATTCATTAAGTTCATATGCTGCAATCTTGATTTCAAAGTTCCACAACACTAAACACTGTTTTTAGTAACTTCCAGTTCATTGTTTTTATAAACACAGACATATATATACACATATATATGGGTACATTTCAGTTCATTGTTCACATAAATAAAATAATAATTTACATATTGAAAACATCATACAGGGGTTTGTTTTGTTCATTACCTTCAGGTAATTGATTTATAACATAATTCTTTGGTATGTATTTCATGCTTAATATTTCAATCTATCTACATATAGATTTTTGGCTCTTTTAATTTCACTTTAACTGAGATATTTTCCAAATTGCTAGTTATACTTTTTTTAAAGACTCATTTAATGATCATTCCAACAAATTATGGCTATATATATCTTTCATTACTTCTCCAAATAACACTGACTAACAATAATAGTGAAAGTGCTTGTATATTAATGTTGTTATTTTGTTTTCTGTTTTAGTGTACAGTAAAATATGTCGAACGATGTGGATATGTATACAATATACAGATAACCCATATGCATTACGTGTAAACCGTAAGTATTTTACTTATTACTGACCAGTGGTACTACTACTACCCCCCATTACTAATCTGATTCCCCAATTTTGTAGATCTGACCATCTACTTTAGTGAAATAATAATCGAAACTTAGCTTCGTCATACTAGTTTCCGTCAGGGTTTTCATTTTTGTTTTTATAACTTTATATGGCCTTAGCAATTCTCAGCACAACACCCCCCAATTTTGCAGACATTATTTCGATTCTCGAAAGTAATGGAAGCAAAATTTACATACGTGCTGATATTTTATTTTCATTGTTATTGATAGAAGTGGAATATATCTTGTATATTAAATATTCCTCTAATTTTTCCTGTGATTGGGTCTTTGATTTCACAACTATTAACTGGGTTTTCTGTTGTGATCTCGAATGGACCCTCAAATGGCATCATTAACTTGGCACTGATATTTTTCTTATAGTTCGAGGTTCGCAATGCCCTTATGATTACTAAATCTCCTCTTTTAAATGTCGATTTCTTAGATTTCTTTTTCAAAAACCTTTTTGCACATTTCTCTGCACGTCTCTCATTTAATTTATTGACCATTTTTACTACTTCTTCGTAGGTTTTACTATTTTGTTGGAGCCATTTTTTTTCAGGCATGACACCTTTGAATAGATAAATCGGTGATTGTCCAGTCATTGTATGTGGACTATTATTAAGTAATTCTTCTATTATATTTAGCTTGTCTTGCCACTATCGGTGATCGCTGTGTACCATTATCCTCAAATACTTGTTAAGTTCTTGTATATATCTCTCAGAAATGTTTGATTGCGGATGACGAATACTCGTAAATCGTAATGTCACTTGGTTTTGTTGACAAAATCTTTTAAAACGTTCTGATTGGAAACATGTCGCATTGTCGACAATACAGAACTTTGGATTGCCTACGATTTGAAAATACTTTCTCAATGAATCATTGACACATTTAACGTTAGTTCTCACACATGGATATAACTTCACAAATTTCGAAAATAGATCTACTACGACTAATATGTGCTTGTTGCCTTGATAGCTAGGTATTAGGTCAGATACGAAATCTATGACTATAATCTCCAATGGTTCCCTTGCTATGATTGATTTAGGGCTATTTTGATACCTGAGATTCTTCCATTTTCCCAACTGACATGTGGCACATTTTCTCACTCGTTCCTTAATTACTTTGTAGTCGTTTATGGTAATATAATTTTCTCGAAATGTCAGCCATAGTTTTCTAGCACCCATATGACAGTTTTCTGTATGTAGTTGATCAATGACTTTATAGGCCAAGTTATTCGTAATTACATATTTCTCATCGTCAATCGGTCCTTTTACATATACATTTTGACAAATTCTAGAGCCTCTTTTTTCTTTCTCGGACAAGTTTACTTGATCTTGCGTTATCTGATGTAAGATTCCTTGTTTATACTTATACTTATTTATTGTTATCTTAATTATACAGCATGTCTCACAAAAAAGCTTAGCTTGTGCTTGCAAATTACATAATTTTAAATTTCTTCCACAATAATCAAACTGTCAAACGGTTTTCTTCTGTCACTTCAGTATATTAATTCCTATCCTTATTCTCTTCTCTTGTTCTTTCTTGTTGCTATCATTTTCCCTCGTTAAAGCGTCTGCTATAATATTTAGCTTTCCTGGTATATACTTGATGGTAAATTTGTATTCTTGTAGCAATAAGGCCCATCTATGTACTCGGTTGTTCATTAATTTGTTATTCATTATATGTATTAACGACAAATGGTCTGTTTCTATTATGAATTCATTTCAGAGCAAATAAAATCTTAACTTGGTCACACAAAATATAATGCTCGCCAATTCTAGCTCGGTAACAGAGTATCCCCTTTCATGTTTCTTTGTCACCCTTGATACGAACGATATAGGAACTTCGATGCCATCTTGATCTTGTAAAAGAACTCCAGCGAATCTATTTAGCGAAGCATCAGTTCTCAGAGTAAATGCTTGATCATATCTAGGATGATATACCTCTAAATTCTTCGTAAATTCCTTTTTTATTTTGCAAAAAGCCTCTTCATGCTCGACCCCCCATTTCCATTTGACATCCTTTTTCAGTAATCTCAACAAAGGTAACATTTTATTTGAGAGATCTGGAATTAATCTTTTAAAATAATTCAGTACCCCGAGAAATCCTCGTAATGCCTTTAGGTTTCTTGGTCGATGATATTCCAATATACTCTTGACTCGATCTTCGTCCATTTTAACTCCTTTGTCGTTCAGTTCGTATCCCAAATATTTGACTTGCATTTTGCAGAAATGGCATTTCTCCAAGTTTACCTTTAAACCTTCTCTGTCTAATGCTCTTAAAACAACGTCTACATGTCTGTAATGATCTTCAATGGTTTTGGAGTAGATTAATATGTCATCGACATAATGCAGTACAAAATCTTCAAATTTGTCTAGGATTTTGTGTAATGCTTTAACCAGAGCAGAACAAGCTGATTGAATTCCAAATGGGGTTACAGCAAATCGATATACTGAACCATCTATCATAAAACCTGTGTACTCTCTACATGATTCTTCCAGTGGTATCAGCCAAAAACTATGTTTTAAATCTACTTTTGAAAAAATATTTGCACCCGTTATACTTCCGAAAATACTTTCTATTCCTACTGGTGAACTATATTGAGGAATTGACAATTTATTAATATTTCTAGCATCTAAACACAATCTTATTCCCCCATCTGCCTTTTTTACTACGACTATTGGGTTGATATATGGAGTATCACTTCTTTCTATTATTCCTTGCTCTAACATGTTATTTATTTCCTGGTGTACTTGTTTCTGATATTTATATGGAATCGGATACGTTTTCGATTTAAAATTTGCTATTTCTTTTACTTTAAATTGATGCATATGACCCACAGCTACTCGACTAGTTTCATCGAACAAACTTTCATACTTACATAATATATTCTTTATTTTACTATCATATTCTTCATTTTCATTTATTATTTCTTTTATATTCTTTTCTTCATATTCTTTCATATAATCTATACTATTTATATAATTCATATTTTCATCTTCACTACTATTTTCTTCACATTTATTCACAATTTCGTCAGTCATATGCACTATTTCGTTGTCGATAATTACTATATTCCGTTCATAATCTATGATAGCATTATTTTCATTTAATATATCTGATCCCATTACTACATCAAATTCCAAACCTTCCATTATTAATAAATTAACGTTGATTTCCTTTTTATTTTCGTTAAATTGTAATTTTCCCATTACTGCCTTCGATACTTCACAAATCTTTCTTCCCCTCGCATTTATGAGTGACACCTTTGGTATATTATAACTAAATTTGTTTAACTTTAATTGATCTATTATATTACTACTGATGATTGACGCATTTGATCCAGAGTCCACCATTATATTCACCATTTTGTTTTGGAAGTTTGCTTTTACAAAAACTAATTTATTTTTGTTTTCAAGGTTTTTTTCATTTTATAATTTTATAAATTCTCTCGGGTGACTATACTGCATGACATTATTTACAAACAAAGGTGCGCTTATTCTAAAAAATTTTGGCTGGGTCGATGTATCTGTGCTGCGACTTCAATTCGGTTTTGCTCTTCAATTTGTTGTGGTATATTACTTTCCATTGCACAATTTCTTAGTTGGCCACCTGGATTAGGATATTGACGGTTATTGTTGTCATTTGTCCTGGGCATCTGTGTTCTTCCTGGCTGATAATTGTTGTTATATCTGTATTGCCTCTGATCTTGTCTTGTGTTGTCGTAATTTCCTTGGTCATTTCTGTTTCTATCCCTGTTTTGATACTGATAATTTCTTGGGTTGCTATTGTTGTTCGATACCCCAGGTCTTGTTTCATTCTGGTTGTAGCGTGGCCTATTGTCATACGTGTTACCTCTATATCTTTGATTCTCTTGATAATTTGGTCTTCTGTAGTCTGGTTTGTTTTCCCCCTTATTTCTTATATTTCTTGTCCTTAGGGTTCTTTCAATTCTTGTCAAATAAGTTAACAGCTGCTCCATCGTTTTGATATTGTTTATCGCAATTGTCTCCGTAATCTGGTTTTCGAAATGTCTGGAGATATACATGACTATTTCTTCTTCCTCCATTCTCGGGTGTAGGTACTGCGCTGTATTGTACAAATGCAGACAATAGTTGCTAAAATCTTGATTTTTATTGTAATCGAACCGTCCAAAGTAAAGTTTTTCTCTGAATATCCCTTGATGGAACTCTCCCCAGTAAAATTTCATAAAAAGATGTTCAAATTCTTCAATGTTGTGGATTTCGTTTTCTCTACTGGAAAACCATAGTAAAGGATTTCCTACCAGCTGCATCCTTATCACGTCCTTTACATCGTTGATATCAGTTATATATCTTACTTTGTTTTTTATGCTGTTGATAAACACTCTGGGGTGTAGTTTGTTTATATTTCCATCAAATTTTGTTCCTGTATCCATATTTATTGGCATACCGTAGCTTCTGGTGTTTTGACTGTTTATTTTGTTGAAGATTTCTTCTCTCGTCTTGCCAATTTGCTCCTCTGTTTTCTTTTTTATGTGTGTTATTTCTGAGTCAACCATTTGTATTTGTGTTTTGACTTTTGTAAACTCTTCTCTGGTCTTCTCGGCTTGATTATATAAGTGGTCGTGGATTTCTTGCATTCCTGTATTCATTTCGGTTTCTATTTTCTGGCAATTTCGTTGACATTTCTGTTTTGCCTCGTCCACATCACTTCTTATTTGTATAATTACCACCTCATTTTCCTTTTCCAAGGTGTTTTGTTTCCTGTTCATTTCCTCCATGAGATATTTCTCACTCTCTTCTATTTTTCCTGCCATCCTGTTTTCCATATCTTGCTTGAGTTTTTCTATATTTTCTTTCGTTTCTTCTCTGAGATCTTGAATGTTTCTATACAATATAGTATCATTTTCTTGTAATTTATTCATATCCGTTTTGATTTCTGTTGTTACATTCTGTATAAATACCTCTAGATTTTTCATATCTTCTTGTTTCGCCATTTTATCACTCAGATTTTCTTCTTGTTTCGCCATTTTATCACTCAGATTTTCTTCTTGTTTCTGCAAATTTTCATCTAGATTTTCTTCTTGCTTCGCAAATTTTTCATTCATACATTCCTTTATATTTTCCATATTTTGTTGCAACATACTTGCCATTTGTTGCAAATAGGTTTGTTCCTTACTTGGCATTTCTTCTTGTGCATTCGGTTCTATCGTTTCAGTTTCTTCACTCTCCTCCGGTTTATCTGGTATTTCCTCCTGCGATACGGTTTCTTTTACTAACATTTCTTCTGTTTTCTCTTCTCCTGTGTCTCCTTCATCAAATTGTTCCTCCTGTTGTATTTCTTCAGTCTTCTTTGTTTTTCTAGCTCTTGTTTGCTTTTGTTGCGACATTTTTATGTTTAAATTTCTTTATTTAGGATGGTCAGTAATTAAATTTTTGTTTTTCAGGTCTGGCTCTACCAATGTTAAGAATTCCTGTGCCCAGATGTTGCAGTTTGCTCCCCTGTTTTGCTGTGCCTGGACGTTATGGCTAGTTTCCCCTATTTTTGCTGTGCCCGAACGTTGCGGCGCCAATTATACTATTATTTTGGCTTTAATTTTATATATACTTTATTATTATTATATATTTTATTTTATATTGCCCCACTGTTGGGCGTCAATTATACTAATATTGGCTTTGAATTTATTTTATTAATTTTATTTTATATTATATTTACTGATATTAGGTATTAATTTTTATTTTATTTATATGGAATAGTGATATAAAAAAAATGATGATATTTTACACCATGTATTGTGACTCTGTATATTTTATAATGTGAAACTTTATCTGAATAAAAAAAAAACGTTTTATGACTCTTGTATTATGTGATTTAAGCTATCTCAGGGTTATTTGGGTTGCCTATCCTTCTACTATATATATATGTATGTCAAATAAATTGTATTCAAATATTTTACTATACTTACTATCTCAGTGGTGAGTTCTGCAAAAAATATAGGGAAAAATATAGCCTGCAAATATTTATAGTAACCTTATTAAATCTTATTTTGTTTCAAAGAATTATGTTTCAAAATTCGTAAAAAAAATTTATTGGCACAATTTCAAATTTAAAATCTAAACGGATCCGTTTGTCAAACTAATATTATCAATTTACAATGATTAATGTTAATACCCGAATTTTCGGCTGTCATTCAAATGTTCGGATTAATAATATGGATCCTTGACCTGCACTCCCTCTGTATTCGCAATGTTGAACTATGGTTAAATTATCCCATAAGATTTCTACTTTATGCGTTTAAATCTTAGTTTCCCATAAACACATTTGCTTAAAATGATATTTGACAGAATGGGCTGTCTTTTTATTGAAATATTTGTCTGGTTGAGCTGATATACATTAAACAAAATAAATCTCTAACCTTGGCTTCCTCGCTAATGGTAGTGGATATCCTCAAATCTAAGTATTATTGATATATTTACTGCTTATCTCGTACTTTCTTACGTTAAAAAACTTGATGTAACGTCTCTTCTCTGTTTTAGCGGCAAATTGAATTTTCCTCGCACAATTTATACTTTAAAATATTTATATTTAAAATGGGAAGCAAGAATAACGCGCTCTGGCATCTCAATTTCATCAACAACCAACAATAATTCATAACAAAAGCGGAAATGTTGCCCAAATTCATCTCACATTTGGTGTTTCCTGTCTGTTCATGGCATTCTCTCTTCCAATTAATACGTTTGACAGCTAATCTCCTTGGAAACCGTCGTGTAAGTAGAAAATAAATCCTTATTCTTAAAAATGACATTTGGCCTAACCTTACTTTTTTAACCTAATTATAGTCAATAACAAATTCATTAAGTTCATATGCTGCAATCTTGATTTCAAAGTTCCACAACACTAAACACTGTTTTTAGTAACTTCCAGTTCATTGTTTTTATAAACACAGACATATATATACACATATATATGGGTACATTTCAGTTCATTGTTCACATAAATAAAATAATAATTTACATATTGAAAACATCATACAGGGGTTTGTTTTGTTCATTACCTTCAGGTAATTGATTTATAACATAATTCTTTGGTATGTATTTCATGCTTAATATTTCAATCTATCTACATATAGATTTTTGGCTCTTTTAATTTCACTTTAACTGAGATATTTTCCAAATTGCTAGTTATACTTTTTTTAAAGACTCATTTAATGATCATTCCAACAAATTATGGCTATATATATCTTTCATTACTTCTCCAAATAACACTGACTAACAATAATAGTGAAAGTGCTTGTATATTAATGTTGTTATTTTGTTTTCTGTTTTAGTGTACAGTAAAATATGTCGAACGATGTGGATATGTATACAATATACAGATAACCCATATGCATTACGTGTAAACCGTAAGTATTTTACTTATTACTGACCAGTGGTACTACTACTACCCCCCATTACTAATCTGATTCCCCAATTTTGTAGATCTGACCATCTACTTTAGTGAAATAATAATCGAAACTTAGCTTCGTCATACTAGTTTCCGTCAGGGTTTTCATTTTTGTTTTTATAACTTTATATGGCCTTAGCAATTCTCAGCACAATATATATATATATATATATATATATATATATATATATATATATATATATATATATTATATTAATGAAAATTCACAAATAAATAGGTTATCACTAAAAAAATCGTTAACGTCATAATAAAAAAAAAACATGTTACGTAACAAAATGAACGCAATGTAGTATAAAGTCAAATTAGTCAAATCGTTATACCCCTTTGAGATTTTTTCAAGAAAATTATTTTTAGCGGAGTCATTGAATTTATCCCTTACTTGTATAAACTTATCATGCTAACCGTATTTATATAACTATACTTACGAAAAGACGACGGGTTACAGCTCTGGTAATAAATCGTAGTTACCTGTAACAAATTAGAGAACATTAATGCGGATGCCACGGACGAAGTTTATATAGATGGTGGTTACGTTAAAACGCCACAATAACGGAAGAGCTTTTTATGTTATGTTTAGTTTACGTTGAATAGATGCTATAATAAATCCGTTTCGGTGACACTTGTTGATAAATAATGGTCGCCTATATAATATTTACATGAATAGGAAATTATATTGTAGTATAATAAATGAGAACAGCAACAAAATTGGCCATTATATGCCAACATGCCACGGATACTACATGATATAAAAATTATAATAATTTTCTAAAGTATTGTGTTCTATTGATTTATTTTCTATATAGGATATGTTAAAAAAATAATAATAACATGCTTTTATTGACAATTAAGCTACATGTCAAACGGCAAAGTTCAGAAATATTTATGTTATTCCAATCAACCGATCCTTAATATAACACAATCAAACAGTGGTAGTGACCATTTACAAACTCATGAAATAAACAAGCAAAAAAAAGTGGCAATCAAGAAGAAATAACCTAACTAATATTAACAAGTAAAAAAAAATACATGTTTGTAATTATAATTAGGAATTACGTGGGTACACACATATTATGTCTATACTACAAAACAGCAAACACCTAGGCGAAAAACAATCTCTGCAGCCACAAAAAATTATAAGCTTCCCTCCAGAAGCCACCCCTTCAACCTTCGTTTAAAAGCAACAACTGGTAGTGACTTGTAACAATCGGAAACCTTGTTATACAGATTCGCTACATTATAAGAAAAATACTTTTGAACAGCTCGGTTTTATGCTGTGGATTGTCAGTGTTCCCTTAACTTCGGATGTTAATATTGTGGATGTCAGTTCTAAATTTAATTTTATTATAAAGATATGGGGGGGGGCGATGTTGCATTACCTTGTGATAAAGAGACATCCAATGAAGATTTCTTCGCTTTTGGAGTAACAAAATGTTCAAGTCTTCAAAGCTACTAGATATATGCTGAAGCTTGCGCAATCCACACACCAGCCTCACACAGGAGTTCTGAACGCGCTGCAGCATAGTTGAATCTACCACTCTTAAGCATGCATCGTACACCACATCTCCATAATTTAAGTGATATAAGACTAGTGCTTCGCACAAAATCAGTCTAATAGACCTGCTAAGATACTCCCTGTACCCATACAGTAATTTTAAGTTAGCATAAGCTAGGCGTGTAATCATACTGACGTGATGAGAAAATCTTAATTCATTATCTGTTATTATCCCTAATATGTCAACACATTCTTCCGGTTCTAATTCAACGCCACGGCTTCCAAGTTTCGCCAAAGGTCTATGATGTTTATCTGTAGCTTTGCGTCCGAAAAGAATTGACTTTGATTTAGAGGGATTTACAGTAAGACTGTATTGGTTTGAAAAGTCATTTAATCTGCTTAAGTCACTGTTAATGATATCACAGAATCCAGAAATTGCTGAAGGCTCAAACGAATAATATATTATTGTATCATCTGCGCAAAATAAAAATACTGACAATCGCGAAGATTGTAGGTAGCTTTGATGCATATATGCTGAATAACAGAGGCCCTAGTATGGAGCCCTAAGGGACACCAGGTGTGACAGGAAGGAAATCTGATGTTCGATCACCCAGCCTTACTCGCTGCAATCTTCCAGATAGGTAATTATCTAACATTGAAGCAGCGGCGACCCCCAAATCCAGAGTACTTCAACAAAGTCACAAGAAGCCGATGATTAGCCCTATCGAATGCCTTGGAAAAATCAATCGCCACCATGGGTGTCAGCTTATTGTTATCAGCAGCAATCAGTATGTCATCCAGCACCTCGAGCAAAACCGTAGAGTAGCCATGCCCAGGCTTAAAACAGGATTGATTAATAGGTATTAGACTATTGAGATCTAAATAGTTCTTCATCTGCTTAAACATAACCTTTTCTAAGGTCTTTGATAAGACGCACAGAATGCTAATTGGTCGCAAATCACTAAAACTCTTAGGATTCCCATTTTTAGGAAGTGGCAGGATATCCGACAATTTCCACATAGTAGGAAAACGATGATTTAGGATACAAAAATTTATTATGTGTGTTACATAAGGGACAATGAGTGAACAGCAATGTAATAGCATCTATATGCTGATATAATCAGCACCCACAGCGCGTATCCTCACAGAAAATAGGTGGTTGTATATTTCAACCTCATCAACAGGTTCAAACTCAAAACAAGAAGAAGTCGCTTTGTTTTGTAGCAATGAGCTCAAGGTATTATTATGGTCGGCTTCATCTACGAATATATTTTGTTCGCAGAAGGACCGATTAATCATATTCGAATTATTCAGATGAGAAGGCAAGCCCGGTGATTCAGTCCTCAGGCGGATGTCTGCCTTTTTTAGACCTTACCATAACTTTTTCTGATTATGAGATTTTAGGTAAGTATTGAAATAGGCTTGTTTTTCTCTCTTTATAGCAGCGTTTGTAAATTTTCTAAGCTCCTTTGTGGTTTATTGAAATAACAAGGTTCTTACTAAAAACACCATATCGATTTCTTTGACTTTTCCCTGATTTCCCTGGCATGCCAAACTCTACTTCCCGATCTTTGGTCTTCTACAATCTATCTCAAAAATTTGTAACAGACTACTACAGAATACAGTCGCCTTATAGCGGAAAACACAATTCCCCATAATAACATTTTTAAAATAAACAAATTTTTCCTTACATATAAACGAAAACGCTACTTTGTACAAATATGCACCTATGACTGTGTTTCTGTTATTTAAAATAAAGCGGAAAAAATAATTTTTCCCTGACACCGACAAAAATTTCCTGATTCGTAGTCAATTTTCACAATTTTTACCAATTCTTCTCTGATTTCCCCCAACATTTTTCCTTCTACAAATTCCAAAAAGTTTTTGGTAGAACGTGGCTGTGACTTTTTGCCATTAGCACATTTTTACACTTTGGTTAGCAATAAGTCTAGCTCAACAGGTTATCTATATTTACTATGTATCTAGTGCGATATCGGGTCAGACTGTGTAGGTCTGTATTTCATGTATTACTCATTCAAGAAGTCTGGAGGTAAAATTGGGTTATCTTGCTGGCCACTTTAACGTTCCTCGCCTCCATATTCACCGATTTGTAAATACTAAGTCGGGGTACTGCCTGATATTGATTTGGTAATGGGCTGGTCTTCCATCCTGCTGCTGAACTTGTGGCTTTGTTGGATCAGGATATAAGTTTGCAAAGTTGGCACGGCATTATTTTGGAGCAGAGCTAAATAATTATATTCATCCAATTTTCATCAATTAAAAAGGACGAATGACTTCGATTCCAACTATTCCTGCGCAAAAATTAACCATTTCAGGGTATTGCGTGTGTTCTTTCTTCATACCGTGTAGATTTTCTTAAGACCAGAAGCGACAATGTTGACGATTAGCATGGTCTTGAAGTGTAAAACTACACCCAGAAAACCAAATAAATATTCTTGTGGGATAATAATGTTATCCGACATATCCATTATTTATTTACACAAAGAGGTTCTTTTATCAAAATTGTCTTCCATGAAGCCCTGAGGTTACATCAATTTATGTGTGTGTGTGTGTTTTGTTTCTTTAACGTCGGTCTATTTCCGCGACTATGGCCAATCACCGACGCCAGGGAGCAGTTTCACCTGGCACTATCCTGGAAATTTTGCCGAACCCATGTCCTTATGTAAGGTGGGTAGGGATCTTTAATGTGCCCAACATCGCATGGACACGGAACCGACGGCTTTACGTCCCCTACGAAGGGCGGAACGTGCAGACATTCAACTAGCTCAAATACAATGCCAGAACCTCGGTTAATGTTAACGTTACAGTTTGTACTGAAAAACTGAAAGGAGAACCCTGGAATCGAACAAAGTACCCTTCGGTTCAGAGGCACACGTTCTGAACCACCGAGGCTCTGCATCAATTTATAGGGATGGGTTTTACTTTCCTTTAATGTTAAGATAATCGATAAAATGGCTAACATCTAATGCGGTGGTTACTTGTGTATGTGGCTTTTTAGTAAATTTTCTTTAAAAATATTCACTAATGAGGAGATCTCGACTTTTGAATTATGAAAAAACTTCTTCAAATGAACGCTATTTAAAAGCCAAATCCGAGGTCTGTTTCAGATTTTAAATGCCTATATATATATAAAATCTGAAACAGACCTCGGATTTGGCTTCCAGGGGTCCTAAATAGTGTTATTTAGGACCCCCGGAAGCCAAATCCGAGGTCTGCTTCAGATTTTAAATGCCTATATATATATATATATATATATATATATATATATATATATATATATATATATATATATATATATATATATATATATATATATATATATATATATATATATATAGTTCACACCTATAACTAAAAAAATTATGGACAGATTTTGATAAAACTTGGTGAGTACCTTCCCTTCTCAAGTGGCTTGGACAAGTGCGTTAGCCATTAAAATCCGCCGATATTTTCCTGGAAAATTTTGTGTTTTCTTTCGAAAAAAATTTATAAAGCAAGGGAAACGAAATTTGGTACGCGGGTTTCTAGCATTATAGGTAAGTTACATACCAAAATTTGACTCTGCAAGTTAAAGGACAAAAACGTTACAGGCATTTAAAAAAAATAAATTTGGGTTTTCCTCAAAACGTCAAAGTCGCGATTTAAAACGTCAAAATTGGTAATATTTATCAAATGAACCTGAAACTAATATGAGCTATGGAAGAAAAATGTCTCAAAAAGAATGTTTTACAAAGCCTGAAGTCTTAGTTTCAATCGTCATTGTCCTTCATTATTTTTCTCGAATTTTCGTAAAAAAATCTTCAAAGTTCAATATATCCGTTATTATGCAAGATAGGAAAAAAATTATACATTAATTATAGGGTGTCTTTAGATACATATTAAAAAATATTTCTACAATTACAGGCTGGCCCATAAGTCGTTGGTGATTCAAATTTTCTTTTTTAGGGAATTTTCTTAAAAAAAAAATGTTTTCTTTCTAAAAAATGTATATCTCCGGAAATAACAAAGTGAGGGAAACTAAATCGGTACGCGAATTTGTATTATAAAGGGTGAACCATGTACCAAAATTTAGGTCTATTAGTTTAAGGACAAAAAGTTACGGACAGCTAAAAAACAAATTTTGGAGTTTTCCTCAAAACGTCCAACTCGCAATTTAAAACGTCAAAATTGGCAATGTTTAGGCAAAGAACGTGAAACAAATACGGATTGTGAAAAGAAAATGTTGCAAGAAGAGTGTTCTGCGAACTCTGAAGTTTCAGATTCAACCATAACTGTCCTTCATTTTACTAAAATACTTACACAAAATTCATTTCAAATAGATCATTTCTCTGGTGCTTTGGCGGTTTAGTTAAGTTGATGCTTTCGCTGTAGCTTTAGTGAAGTTTATGGTTTAACGGTCTATAATTTTTATCTAATTTTCGTAGAACAAATTCGTTACTGCATTTTAGCATTTTTTATCGAAATATGATGCATGTTGGTAAGAAAAAATCTGGACAAAGTAAGTGCGTTTTGATAGCAAATTTTCATAAAATCCTTCAAATTTCAATAACTCAATTTGCTATTAACGTAAGTTTTGTTGATTAGGAAACCAACATTTAACTTTATTTTCAGAAAATTTTTGTATGAACGCAGCAAGGGCGTTTTGGTTGCGAATTTTTATTAAATGTTTCAAATTTGAATAACTCAATTTGCTATTAACCTAAGGTTCATTGGCTAGGAGACCAGTTTTCTCGGAAACATTTAAAGTTTATTGTCGGAAAATTTTTGTACATTTTCAAATTATTATTTTGATAAAATATGGTACATTAGTCCTACTATATAGGTTATACCGGTAACCAAATTGATGCCTGCATTGATGCCTGCTCGCATTACATCGATATATTTGTAATTAAAAACATTTTAATGAAAAATCACTTCCATAACGCACTTGCTGCGTCCAGAGTTTTTTATTTTCAAACTCTAAAACGAAAATTGTACTTAATTATCATTATATGATCCGACCGGTGTCGGTTTGCATGAGAGTTCAGTTAGTGATTTGACTTTACGTAGACTACACTTTCAAAGAACCAAAACAAGCATACAAATTCAATGAGTTAATTTTAAATCATAAAAGTTTCATCAGATTTAATTAATTAAAATTTGTTAACCTCTAATTTTATTGTTCCTTAACATACAGATCTAAATTGGTGCATAGGATACTCTTTATGACAGAAATCAGCGTACCAAATTTCGTTGCCCTTACTTTGATATTTTAGGAGATATAAATGTTTTTTGAAATAAAACACAACATTTTCCGGGAAAACTTAGGACGATTTGCGAACTTATCCAATCCACTTGCAAAAGAAATGTATGTAGCCAATTTTATCAAAATCGGCCTATTATTGTTTGAGTTATTGGTATGATGCCTATATATATATATATATATATATATATATATATATATATATATATATATATATATATATATATATATATATATATATATATATATGAAGCATTCACAGGCCATTTAGGCCCATAGCTTGGTAATACGTTTCCATTGCTTCCTATCCAGTGCAATCGTCTTCCAGTTTTGGACTCCTTTTTCTAGCAAGTCTTGTTGTGCTGCATCAAGCCATCTTTTTCTTGGTCTTCCTCTCTTCCTTCTACCCTCTGGATTTGACCAGACACACTTCTTCACCATTCTCTCCACACCCATTCGTTCTATATGTCCCAGCCACTGTAGTCTGCGTGCCTTAACCAGTTGAGACACCGGCGGTTCTCCATACATTTCATACACTTCCACATTTGGACGTCTTTCCCACATGCCATCTACTTTCTTGCCTCCGAAGATTCTGCGTAGTACCTTTCTCTCCCATATCGCTATTCTGTCCTCCAGTCTTCGGTTCATTGTCCATGCTTCACAACCATATGTCAAGGTTGGTCTTATCACAGTCCTATATACTCTGAGTTTCGCAGCACGCGAGATGTTCTTTGATCTAAGGAAGCTGTTAAGCCCTCCTGCACATCTGTTGGCTTTTGCTATCCTTAGGTTAATTTCTACCTCCTCATCACATCTATTGTCTACTAATACACCTAAGTACATGTAATTATTAACCTCTTCGAACTCTATGACTCTCTCCCCTCGCATTTTCACTGTAAAAGGTTCACTATTAGTCACTTTAGTCTTTTTAATTACCATATACTTGCTCTTGTCCTTATTTATTTGAAGTCCCACACTGTCTGCTACTTCCACCAAACTTCTAGTGATACTTTCCAGCTCTTTTCTATTTCTGGCCAGCAACAATATATCATCCGCATAAGCAAGGCACTGATGACTCCTGTCAAACAAGCTCCCAGTTCTGTTTATACCACTCTCTCTTATCACTTTCTCCAGAACTATATTGAATAGTAACGTTGACAGCGGATCTCCCTGCCTCACTCCTCTTCTCACATCAAACTCTTCTGTCAGATTTCCGTTTACCCTTACTGCGCACGTGGTGTTACATAGTGTCATTATTACCAGTTTCACAATATACTCGGGTACTCTGAACTCTCTAAGTATATCAACTACTTTACTTCTTTTCACTGAATCGTAGGCGGTCTTAAAGTCGACAAAGATCATGTGTACTGGAATCTCGTACTCGTAACAGCCTGTCAAAACATGCTTTAGCAGACATATCTGGTCAACTGTCGACCTACCCTTCCGAAAACCAGCCTGATATTCCCCTAGCAAAGGCTCTATATATTTTTCTAGCCGTTTCTTTATTAGTGTTGCTAAAATTTTGTAGGCCTCATCTGGTAACGCTATCCCCCTATAGTTGGTGCATTCTGTTATATCTCCTTTCTTAAATAAAGTTACCATGATGGTCTTATTCCATTTTTTTGGCATTTCTTTTGTTTTCCAAATTTCTTTTATTAGCTCATACATCATGGCAACCAAAGTAGTCCCTCCGTATTTAAAATTTTCGGCCATAATGCCATTTTCACCTGGACTCTTGTTGTTTTTCATTGTTTGTATAATTTCTTCTATTTCTTGCTTCGTTGGATCTTCTGTAACTTCTTCCTCTTCATAAAACTCTTGATGACACTCTTTCAGTTCTTCTTCATCTCCATCATTATGCAGTTCTTCGAAATGTTCTTTCCATCTCCTGCATATGTCTTTATCGTTTCCAAGCAAATTGCCTTTCTTATCCTTAAAGAACACTGCTTTGCTTTGGTGGCCTCTTTTTATATCTTTCACGTCTTTGTAGAAGTTACGTATTTCATTTTTTTTGATATTTATATTCAATATTTTTTATTTTGTCTTCCAGAAATTTTCGTTTCTGGGTTCTACACATATTTTTTGTTCTCTTTCTTTGTTCGTTATATTTTTCTAGGTTTTCCTCCGTTTGCGCCTGAAGCATTTGATGTCTTAATACTGCTCTTTTTTTTAGTGCGGCTTTACATTCTTCATTCATCCAGTACTTTTTTATTTGTTTTCGTCTCTTTTCCAGGGTTGCTTTCGTTGCCTCAGTCACCGTCTTTTCTATCTTTTCCCATTTTTCTTCAATGCCGTCTGTATTCAGGAACATATCACTACTATAAGCTTTGTCTATTCTATTCTTGTAGTTGAGGGCTATTTCTTCTTTTCGTAGATCATTAACATTGTATCTAGTTTCTGCCCTCCTTTTTTGTGTCTGTTTAATCGTATCTGGGAATCTTAAAACAGCCTTTACCAAGAAGTGATCCGAATCAGCTTCCGCACCCCTACGTGTTTTCACATTGGTGATTAGCCAAGCATGTTCTTCCTTTATTAACAAGTGGTCTATTTGATTTGTTTTATTTTGTCCCGGTATCGTCCATGTTCCCTTATGTATATCTCTTCTTCTAAAGTGTGTACTCATTATTTTCATATTCTGTTCTATTGCTAAAGATATCAACCTTACTCCATTGTCATTACTCGCCGTATGTTTACTTTCACCTCCTGTTATTGACTTATATATGTCTTCATTGCCTATCTTTGCATTTGCGTCTCCCATCAAAATTATCACGTCATTTTTTGGTATATCTTCTAGCGTTTTTTCCAGCTCTTCGTAGTACTGATCTTTCACTTCTTCTTCTTTTTCTTCTGTTGGAGCATGCATATTTACAATACTAATCATCTTATCTTCTGCCTTAATTCTTATGGAACATAATCTGTCTGACTTTGGTTTGAAACATTTAACTTTATCTTGTAGCTTTTCGCTTATTAAGAATGCGACTCCATACCTTCTCATATCACTACCACTTGTAAATAGGATATAGTTTCCAACCCTTTGTATATCATTTCCTTTCAAGTGTGTTTCCTGTAACGCCACTACTTGCATACTATATTTATTGACCTCCATAATTAGATTATTTAAAGCACCCTCTTCATACAAACCCCTTACGTTCCACGTACCCAGATTTAGATACTCGGTTTTCGGTTTCACCTGGTATTTCCCTGTTTGGTTACTGTGTTCTTTATCTTTATTGGTATTTGCGTTTGCTCCTCTCGTGTCCCTATACAACTCCCTAGCCCTTATTGACATGCCAACATCTTTTTCCGTATACGTAGCCCTTTTCTTCGCCTGTTCAGTTCTCTTTTTCCACTCATTCTTGCCTAATTTTTTGTCTCATGCGTACCACTATTATATTCTACCTGTTTAACCAGGCCATTTTCTTCATCCCATTTCCAAAGCTGTCCCTCGACTATTAACTTCTTAAACCCAATCTTGACAGTTCTACCTTTGGCTCTTTCATCTTTTGCTACGTTTCTCAATTCGTTTTGAATTTTTCTCTCTTCCCTCGACATATCATCATTTATATACACAATCTCATTCTTGTAATTTTTTAATTTATATCTATTTCTCATAATTTCTATTTTCTCCTCTATTTTATAAAGTTCAACAAGACAAACCTTTTCACTGAGTCTCCTAGCTTGTTTTATTTCAACATTTACTTCTAAATTCTGTTTCAAAAAAATACCCATGTTCTCTTTTAAACTCTTTGCATCGTTTGTGTTCATTTTTAGCCCCTGTATAACTATATTCTTTCTTTTCTTCTCCTCTTCTAGAATATTTAATTTCTTTTTAATATCCTTTACCTCTTTTCTTAATTGATCATTTTCCATTTTCATGTTTTTATTTTCTTCTTTAATCACTTTCATCTCAGCTATAATTTTATCTTGTTTGTCTTCTATTTTGGTTATCTTCTCTGTTAAATCCGTTAGCATGTTTAACATTATATCCAACTTATTACTCTCGCTTTTCATATTTTTTTCTGGTGTTCGTGCCATTTTCTTACTTCTTTGGAAAATAGCAGATATTGGAAAAGCCTTGCGTTTTCCCTCATCAGCAGAATAGTCTTCACTGTCACCCATCTTATACAACTCTCCTTACACTTTGCTGTTTAACGTGTTGCCTATCCAGACGTCGTCGGCGGCTGAATTATAATATCGGTTGTATTCTTTCAGCTTATCAATAAAGACACTGCATTCAACTTTGAACCTTATGCTCCAATGCCCCTAACCTTTAAACAGTACTTTAAACTCAATTTACTCACGGTGGCTGTGGTATTTATTTATCTTCTCAATTACCTAAGATCTCCTGCCAATGTTCTCACTATCTAACTGTTTCTTGCACTTTTTCTTTACTCGATTCGGTCAATTTGACTTAGATATCGGAGTAAACATTTAACACATTAGCGCTCAATCCAACGGCCATACCCATATATATATATATATATATATATATATATATATATATATATATATATATATATATATATATATATATATATATATATATATATATATATATATATATATATATAGGGTGGCGCATTGTAAACGAAACAGACCGATTTGCGTCAAGAGAATTATTTTTTAAGAAACGCCGAAACACTTCGATTTTAATATTGAGAGGGACATGTTTTGACACAAAACTCAACGTTGTCACATCAACCCCTTAAGGGTGGTGATAAAAACCCTTATATTTTAAATAGGGAACATTAGTCGAGTGTTACATCAATTAAAATCTCTTTATTTTCTGAATTCAGCACACTAATTTTTTTGGAAGTTTTATCAACTCGCTAAAAAATTCACAGTTGAAGATGCAAAAACGCATTTCACTCATTCCGATAAGAAATGTGCTGATAGTCAATGTTTTGTTGGTTTGTAAACAAAAAATTGACTATCAGAACATTTCTTATCGGAATGAGAGAAATGCGGTTTATTATTTCAGTTTATCGGTCGGTTTGATACTTGATACTTGGTACTACCGAAAATTAATTTCACAATGGTGTATTCTGTACAAGAAAGAGTTGAAATAATTACTCTTTTTTTCAAAAACGATGACTGTGCCAACCGTACCGCAAATTTGTTTAATGAACGACGTCCGAACAGACATGTTAACAGAAAATACATTTTGGAGTTAGTTGCAAAGTTTCGATACAGTAGTTCAGTAGCCAACAAAAACGGGCTCCTGAACGTGAATTTCCGGTTAGAAATGCGAGTACTGAGATTGAAGTTTTAGGACAACTTGCTGCAGACCTAACTTTGAGCACGAGAAAATTGGCCACTGTTTCAAACATCAAAATAAGAATTATGCAGCGAATATTGAAGCATCATAAATTTCACCCGTATAAAATTGATCTTGCACAACGACTGAATGAAGATGATTTTGATCGGCGGCTGGAGTTTTGTGAAGATATGACTGCACGAATAGCTGATAACGGGAACTTTCTGTTCAATATTTGTTTTTTAGACGAGTGTACAATCAATTGTCATAATTGTCGTTATTGGGCAGATAATAATCCAGAAAATTTTCACGAAGTTCACACTCAAACTCCACAGAAATTGAATATCTGGACTGGCATTTTCGGAGACCGTTTAATCGGACCAATTTTTCTTGATGGCAATTGAGTGGCGAAACGTATTTGGATTTACTAGAAGATACCGTTTACCCTCTACTAATTGACATTGTTGAAAATGTTGATCGCTATCAAGAAAATCAATTAGTGTTTCAACAAGATAGAGCTCCTCCGCATTTTTCACAACGTATTAGGGAGTTTTTGAACAGAAAGGTTCCAGAGCAGTGGATTGGACGTAGAGGTGCTATTGTGTGGCCCCCTAGATCACCGGACCTAACTCCTTTAGACGTCTTTCTATGGGGCCATTTAAAGAGTAGAATTTACGCAACAGAACCGGAGTCTCTGGAAGAATTACGACGACGAATTTTTGAAGAATGCCGTCTAATAACTCCACAAATGCTCCAGAATGTCAGAGTTCGTTTTGAACAAAATTTGTACTTTTGTATGGAAGCTGGTGGTCAACAATTTAAACACTTACTTAACTGAATAAACATTTTTAAACGTATGGTTTTGTTTTTCAGTTTTTTTTTAACGAAAAATTGACTAATTTGTGCATTTCTTATCACAATGAATGAAATAAGTTCTTGCAACACAAACTGTGAATAATTTTTAAACGAGTTGATAAGACTTCCAAAAAAATTAGTGTGCTCAATTCAGAAAAGAAAGAGCTTTCAAATGATGTAACACTCGACCCATGTTCCATATTTAAAATATAAGAGTTGTTATCACCACCCTTAAGGGGTTGATGTGACAAAGTTGAGTTTTATCTCAAAACATGTCCAATATGTCAATATTAAAATTGACGTTTTTCAGCGTTTCTTAAACAAAAATTCTCTGGACGCAAATCGGTCTGTTTCGTTTTGAATGCGCCACCCTGTATATATATATATATATATATATATATATATATATATATATATATATATATATATATATAATAAAAATAAATTGCAACTGACTCTGGATATGGGCTCTAGGGAGCCTAGTTCGCGCTCATGTGAAGAAATTTTTTCAAAATTCAAAAGTCCGGATCTCCTCATTAGTGATTTTTTTTCAAGAAAATTCACTAATATGGTGTCATCTATCGTGTAGTGGTATGTGCATTTATAAGAGCTAGATGTACCAGTTCGGCGACCTAGGTACATTTTTGGGGCCCACATCGAGCAACCTGCCACAACGTGGTCAATGGTTTCTTCTTTATCGTTGCATAATCGGCACGTCGTTGTATCTACTTGTCCCTTAGTATATATCTCCGATATGCTTTATTTGGGATTACCTGACCCTGAATCGCAACCACAAAGCCTTCTGTCTCTACAAACAGGTTGCCATTGCGGAATCACGCTTGAGAAGCTTGGGCGTCCACATTATTTTCTTCTAGGCTGTTTATATAGCGGCCATGGAGAGGTTAAATCCTTGACTCGTGCTTCAGTTCTTCTGTTGTGGAGATCTTGCTTAGGGGGCCATAGTTTGTATCTGCCAAGTTCAGCGGTGTATATCCATTTTCACTATAGTTCTGTGTAGACTGCTGGTGGCAGCTTTCTCCAGAAAAAAATTCGTCAAGTTATACACTTTGGTATAGTGTCTGTTGACAACACTTGGTATACCTCTTCCCCCATTGTTTCTTGGTAAGTGGAACCGCTCAATAGCGCGTGGATAATGTGCGCGATATTTTTTAAACTCCACCCTAGTCCTGACATCGATGCCCTCCAGCTCCGTGTTCCCCCAGTTTATAACACCAAACCTGTAAGTTATGACTGATGTTGCATACGCGTTTACAGCTATAGCGGAGTTCTAAGCAGATAGTTCCGACTTAAGAATGCGTTTTAATCTGTGAAAGTAGGTGTCAGTTAACCTTTGTATCGATGTTTTTTCATCAATAATCCTTGATTGTGAATAGCCAAGGTATTTTTATTGGTCAGATTATTTCACTCCTTGTATGCACCCCAGTTCCAAGCTCACCTTGTGCCCCTTATGCTCACACTATTTCTCCCTTATCATGCTGTTGGTCCTGCACCTGTCCAGCGCGAACTGCTTGCCTATATCGTTGCTAAAATTGCCCGCGCATTCCAACAATTTATGAAGGTGTTGTTTTCGACCAAGGTACAGTTTTAGGTCATCCATGTACCATAGACGGCTTAACTCAACATCAGTTGAGTCAAGCTTATACCCCTTCCTATTACTCTTCAAGCTAGATTTCAGGGGCTTAAGGGCAAGTCAGAACCACAGAGGACTGAGAGAAGTAAGATCACTTCATAAGATTCCTCGCGCGATGTTGACGTTTCCTGTCTGTATGTGTTTCCGTGGGCTGCTTAGGAATAACTTGGTTGTCCATATGTTCATCACATGTTTAAGAAACCCTATAATGTGTTTCTGTATCCCATGTAGTTGCAGCATGTCCACCAGCCAAGAATGGGGTACACAATATCAAATGCCTTTTGATAATCGATATACGCTGTAAAAAGTGGCCTTTTTTTCGGTCTAGCGTTATTAGTAACCACAGGATCAACCAGCAATTGTTCTTTCCACCCCATCAAATTCTTTCGACCGCCTTTTGCTCTCCCTCCAATAATCTGTTGTTGTCTAAGTAAATGTATATTTTTGCCGATATAATAGAGGTAAAGATTTCGTAAATTGTACGAAAGTACGTGATTGGACGATATTTAGTTGAATATGTTGTATGCTGTTATTTTTGGGTAGCAAGTAGGTTACTTCCATTGTCATACACTTACGTGTAAGTTGAAGATTTTCCAGTACTGAAATGTTCATGTGTTGAGGCAAGCTTTTTGACCAAAAGTTCTGGAGGTCATCCATACTAGGAGATTTCCAATTCAGAGTGCTGTTAATACCCTTTCTCACCACCTCCTTATTGATTTTCCACTCAAGCATCGTCTTTAGGTTAGCCCTACTTGCTTTCTTATCATAAAACCATTTGGCTCATTAATGAGTTATAAGTGACTTCCAGACGTCTTTCCAGAACCTGTGGATGTCTTGTGCTTTTGGCATTACTTCTGTTTCTTTCTGTGGGTTGTCGACTATATTAATGTTGTTGAAACAATTTTTTGATTTATCGCAAACTGCTTGTTCTGTATGTATATAGCTTTTCTGGTATCTTTTGAGGTTTTTTGTCACTGCGGCTATTTTTTGTTTCGGTGGGTCAGGTGTTTGTACTACGATAGGATTTTCACTTGATTTATATTTGTTGATTATATTTTTGCCTGCACTTGTCACTTTTCTGCTGCTATTGCCTCTTATGAACTGAGTAAGCATACATCTTTCGTTTCTAAGTTTTTCTATTTATGTGTTGATTATTCGTTACCATACTTCGTTATTGTTGTTACTATTATTATTATTATTATTATTATTATTATTATTATTATTATTATTATTATTATTATTACTATTATTATTATTATTATTATTATTATTATTATTATTATTATTATTATTATTATTATTATTATTATTATTATTATTATTATTATTTGATATAAACGTTTCTCAGTATTACTACTGGAAACCTTTTGACCGACCCCCCGCGCGCGACTTTGGGGCTCGGCTCGGTGGATGGGGATGAAATTCATCATATCCCATTATGCCGATATTATAAGTAGTCTGTCTTCCGGTGCTCCAATACAGCAGACGTGTTTGAGGTCGCCACTTAACTGTGGAATTTTCGGACTATGTGGCATGTTTGCAGCAGAACCGCCCTCCGCCCTACGTTGAGGATGCTATTTGGTAGTCCGAGTTCCTTTAGATTTCCCATGAAATTTTTGGTGACTATTCCTTTCGCCGACATTACGAAGGGACATATAGCTACCTTCTGGAGTTTACATAGGTTTTTTATTTTATATGCTAAGTTTTCATACTTGGTGATCTTTTCAATTTCAGTTTTCTGAATGTTATGGGACAGCGGTACAGCAATATTTATGATCACAGCAAGCCTCATCTGTTTGTTTATCAGGACAATGTCTGGCCTATTGAAGTCCACAGTGCGGTCCGTTATCATGGGTCGGTCCCAGTACAGGAGAAAATCCGCCGACTCCAGCACCGCCTCCGGAGAACACTTGTAGTAGGCTGATGTTGTTGACGGGTTCAGGAGGCTGTATTTCAAAGCAATTTGTTGGTGGATGATCTTGGCGAGCTGGTTATTCCTGCCTAAGTAAGCTGAGTCTGAGAGGGCAGGACATGCTGCCATGACTTGTTCAATGGTCTCTCCAACAGCTGCGCATTTTCGACATTTATCCGCCACTTCTAATTTTAGGCAATGCTTCTCGTAGTTCTTAGTTTTCGTAATACAATCCTGAATGGCCATCACAAAACCCTCTGTCTCCGGGTAGAGTTGCCCCCCAACCGACCACATAAGCGAAGAGGTTTTATCAACATTATTTGCCTGCAGGTGTCTGGGGTACCTTCCATGCATAGCCTGGTCACTCCACTAGACTATACTGTCCTGGTCAACTGGGACGTCCAACTCATATTTGCGCTGACACAGCCTAAGTGGAGTATAATCTTTATCCTCGCACACCACCAACTTCATCAGTTCATCATGCGATGCAAGAAAACGTTGTCGTATGTTTCTTTCCTGCTTAAACCAGAGGTTCTT
Organism: Tillus elongatus; assembly: GCA_964006375.1. Lineage (NCBI taxonomy): Eukaryota > Metazoa > Arthropoda > Insecta > Coleoptera > Cleridae > Tillus > Tillus elongatus. The sequence continues at coordinate 304,625,794 of OZ023262.1, read as the reverse complement.
TATATGGATTAATTCTCTGTAGCCTTCTTTCCGAGGTGTGTAAAGTCTTCTAACAGATGAGTTGGTGTGAAGGCACCGGAATTTCGTAAGAAGCCTTCTCGTGGGTCTGTCCAATTCATCCAAGTCGATGTTAGACCATTTGACAACTCTATAAGAGTATGCCAATACTGGTACCGTCCAAGAGTTGATAGCAGCACAGAGGTTACCTCCGAAAAGCTTAGTATTTATGAGCTTCGTGACTCGCTTCCTATGTTTCTCCTGCAACTCTTGCTTTAGCTGGCTATGATCCACCCGCTGGGTTTGAGGACTCCCTAGGTAGCGGTATGTCTCTTCAGGCGGTAGTTGCTCAATATCGCAGAAGGGCTGTTGGTGACCTTCGACTGCCCCTCTCCTGACGTTGATTATAGCACATTTTTCGAGTCCAAACGACATTTTTATATCATTGCTAAATATTTTAACAGTATTAATCAGTGAGTGGAGCTTATCTTGTGTCTCAGAGTATAATTTCAGATCATGCATGTATAGTAAGTGGGATATTCTTCTTCTGTTTTTCATATTTAGTTTATACCCCGCTCCAATTTTGTTTAGGACAGTCGACATGGTGTTCAGTGCCAAGCAAAACCACACCGGCGACAGGGAGTCCCCCTGAAAGATGCCCCTCTCGATCTGCACTTTTCCACATATTTATTATTGTTATTATTATTATTATTATTATTATTATTATTCCACTTACAAGTTCTACATTGAATACAATTTTGGATTATTTAATTAGAAAACTCTATAAAACTAACAGGTTCCAAATAAAAAGAAATCTTTGATGTTGTAAACCTCTTTCTTGATAAGAAAGCATATGACACACAATTTATTATTTGCTTGTAGTGTAATCTATAATTTAATTTAAACTTCTAAGTGTCCAAGTGAAAAGTAGCTTCCCCAGAAAAGCCATACATTCTATGTGCCTTATGCTTGCGACATTTCAGTGGCACAGATTTCTTTTAAAGTTTTACAAACTTCTTGCAGTTCTATAATTCTTAGTAAGGCAGCGATTTGTTTTGTTTTCAGTTTAGAATTAAACAAGATGTTGCTTGAGCAATCTGAAAAAGGTTTGTAAGGAAGATTAACTGGGCTTTACAATTTAACCTCTGCTCTATGTTATAGAGAGAAACGTCGCTGATGATTTTACCTCAACTATACAGGGGTAGTCAAATTTAATCCTCAACATGGGGATCTCGGAAACGGTAAGAGATATGAAGACGGTTAGATTAGGGCAAGGTTGTGTATTTTAGCGCTTAATAATTCTCCCGAAAAAACATACGAGCTGGTGCTCTTAGTTTTTGAATTATTGCAAAAAAAAAGTAAATTTTCAGGATTTTTTTGCCATATCTTTATTATTTATCATCAGATTGAGATGCGGTTTTGACCTTCTAAAAGCACTTTTTTATTCAGAATATATCTGTGGTATCAAAATTCTCAATCAACATTTCGTTTTTTGTGGAACATCATCAACTTAATTTTTAGTGAATTTTCTTAAAAAAATTCACTAATGAGGAGATCCCGACTTTTGAATTTTGAAAAAATGTCTTCAAATGAGCGCTAATTAGACCCCCCAGAACACATATCCGGGGTCAGTTTAAATTTTTATATGTTTATATATATATATATATATATATATATATATATATATATATATATATATATATATATATATATATATATATATATATATATATATATATATATATATATATATATATATATATATATGTATCACACCGATAACTCAAAAAATAATGGACAGATTTTGATTAAATTTGGTGAATAAATTCCTTTTGCAGATGGCTTGGATAAGTTAGTTAGCCAGGAAAATCTACCCAGGTTTTCCCGGAAAATTTTGTATTTTCTTTCAAAAAAAATTTATATCTCCAGAATTAACAAAGTGAGGGCAACCAAATTTGGTACGCAGGTTTACATCGTTATAGGTGAGCCACCAATTTAGCTCTGTAGGTGAAAAGACAAAAAAGTTATAGGCATTTAAAGAAAAATAATTTGGGGTTTTCCTCAAAACGTCAAAGTTGCGATTTTAAACGTCAAAATTGGCAACATTTAGGCAAAGAACTTGAATCTAATACGGGCTATGGAAAGAACATGTCTCAAGAAGAATGTTTTACAAACCCTGATGTCTTAGTTTCAACCGTCACTGTTTTTTATCTTACTCAAATATTTCCAGAAAATTCATTTCAAATAGACCCTTTCTCTGATGCTTGGCAGTAGCCTTAGCTATAGAGTTTATCGTTTAATGGTATATAATTTTTGTCGAATTTTCATAAAAAATCAGTAAAGCTCAATATATCCGTTATTATACAAGATATGAAAAAATATTTTATACAATAATTATAGGGTGTCTTGAGGTACATCTTAAAAATTATTTCTACAATCACAGGGTGGCCCATAAGTCGTTAGTGATACAAATTTTCTTTTTTTTTTAAATCAAACACGCCTTATGTTATTGTATTTTAGCATTTTCCATCGAAATATAGTGCACGTTTTGTAAGACAAAAATTCTGGACGCAGCAAGTGCGTTATGGTAGCGAATTTTGATCAAATGCTTCACATTTAAATAGCTTGAGTTATTTTGATGGAACATGGCACATTGTTTTTACTATATAAACATTTTTATGAAAATTCACTACCATAACGCACTTACTGCGTCTAGGCTTTTTCATATGGACGTCATATTGGATTTTTACAAACGCAAATAGGTATTTTGATTCTCGTTTCATTCATGTATCATAAGTTGAGTTTCATCTTGGAAATCACTTGTATTTCGTATAAAACAACAAGTGTAACAAAATCACTTAAGCCATGAATGTTTGTCAATAATTGATAACTATTTGACAGAAGATAAGTTTATTTAAAACAGGTCAGATTTAATATTATGTGAACGTAACACATTGTTTTGTACATTAAGATATGAAAATGGGGTTTTCTAATGAAGAAAAGAGAGATATGGTGACAGTTTATTATACCAATAACAGAAATTCTACAATATCTTCCGTAGAATATCTACACATGTATCCCGAGAGACAGCAGCCACATTATACATATTTTAAACGACTAGACGAGTATCTACTCGCATTAGTTCTTTTATTTGTTACAATCATTTAAAAAAGCCTTGAAAATTTATACTGATGGGTCAAGAATTCAGGATTTAGTGGGCTGCGCACTGTATATTAAACAATTAGATCATGTTAAGCTACTGAGTTTGCGAAAGTTTTATTCAATTTATACTGCTGAAGCTATTGCAATACAAAAAGCTTTAGCATTAGACTGTAACCAAGATGCGAGTAGCTTAGTACTCTTGCCCGACTCCCTTTCTGTGTTATAAATCTTTATCAGATCTTCAAAATGCTGCATATAGATCCAAGGTCATATGTGATATTGATTATCAATTGGAAGTCTTAAAACAACAGAACAAAAGAGTCACTTTAATATGGGTCAAAGGGCATTCAATGCTTGAGGGCAATGAGAAGGCTGACTATTTTGTTAAACAAACAACAACAAATAGGTTGTAAACATGACTTTTACAGTAATGGCGATCTTCTTCGGCAAGCAAAGTATGTTTGTAATGCAAGATGGCAGGATCATGGAAATAAGATGTAGTTTTAATCTGCACTGCAACAAGCAATTTCATCGTATCATCTCAAGCCTAAGAAACAGCCAATCTACAAATACATATTCTTTCCGAGATACTTGTCTACGACACTTAACAGAATCATCCTAGGTCATTGCGCTTTTAAGTCACATTAATACAAAATAAGTGTTGAAGAAAATCCATTTTGTTCCTGTAACAACACCAGCACAGCTTATTTAAATCATTTTATTTTCGACTGTAATATGCATCATGAGCAAAGAACAGTTCTTTCCGCAATTTGGTAGAATTGCAATGTTCCTTTCCCACTCATATAATCATCATAGGTCATGGCGCTTTCAAGTCTCATTTATACAAAATAAATGTTGAAGACAATCCATTTTGTTCCTGTAACAATACCAGCCCAGCTTATTTAAATCATTTGATATTCGACTGTAATATGCACCATGAACCAAGAGAAATAATACTCCGGAATTTGGTAGAATGCAATGTTCCTTTCCCACTCGGTGTGACATCACTAATGTACAAAACCATTTATTATGAAGACGCTATGGTGGATTTTATGCGTTTTGTGGAAGACTCTAAGTTATAAATGCTTGTTTAGCTCTTAGGTATATAGATTGTTTGCGATTTAAAAATTGAACTGTTTCAGCAAATATTGTACTAGTGGGTTAAAGTTTATTTAGAGAAAGTAGATTGTACCTGAAGAAGCCATTGAGCGGGTAGAAATGCAGGTAAATCCACATGCAAATATGGGATCTATGTAGGTATTAATGTGTTTGGTTATTTAATTTACAGATTAGATCTAATCCACGGAGACCTACGAAAGAAATGTCTCAATCTCTTGGTGTTCCTCAGACCAGAGTAGATAGAATTCTCAAGTCGCGAGGATACAAATCCTACAAAACTCACATATGTCACCGCTTAATGCCGGGCGATTGCGAAGCACGACTCAATTTCTGCACTTGGCTGAGACAGCGATTATCTGCCCTACCCGATTTTGCGAATAACATAATATGCTCCGATGAGACCAAATTTACAAACTGCGACCTATTTAATCGCAATAAAGAGCACTATTGGGCGAGAGATAATCCCTATCAGAATGTGGGCCCAGGTCCGTTTTGGGTTTAACGTGTGGGACGGAATTTATGAAGACCACATTATCAGGCCTGTCATTTTCGAAGATAACTTGACAGAGGTTTCTTACCTACATATATTGGAAACAGAACTACACAACTATTTACATAATTTGCCCCTTGCCAAGAGATTAAATTTGTGGTTTCAACAAGATGGCGCTCCCCTACATAGCAGTACAAATGTGAAAAGTTTTCTCCACAATAAGTTCCATAATAAATGGATTGGGAATCAGGGAGATATAAAATGGCCTCATGACCTGTCGCCCATGGACTATTTTTTATGGGGTTGTTTCAAAAATTCAGTCTACAAACAAGCGAATGAAACTGTGGAGGATTTAAGAATGTATGTGACGAATGCTTTCACTTCTTTAAGACGACGTGATATCAGAAGAGCGTTTAGTAACATAAGTAGAAGAATAGATTTGTGTATAAGAATCTGGAGGGCATTTGTATGCACACTTATTGTAGTGAATTTTTTTTTCTTAAGAATATATCGACGTTTTTTTTTAAAGTTATAGCTTAGATGTTTTTCCATTTTCTCAGAAATCCTGAACATAATATTTTAGTTATTAGTGCTAATACATAGTTATATGTTGGTAAATGCTAGTCAAATTGTTTAAAGTATGTCTAGTATGGCTGCTGTCTTTCAGGATGCATGCGTACGCATGCTCCGGAAGATATTCTAGAATTTTTATGATTTGATTAATAAACTTTCACTATATCTCTTTTTTATTGATTAGAAAAACCATAGACATGTATTTACTCTCAACTAAACAGGTTTACTTCACCTAAAGCATCCATGGCTTATGTGATTTTGTTACATTTTTGTTTTACGCGCAATTCAAGTGATTTCCAAGATAAACCTCAACGTAATGATGACATCGGAAGTTCCTCAGGGGTATGTACTGGGGCCTATGTTATTCAACGTGTACATCAGTGACATGTCTAATGTAATCGATGTTCCACATCTCCTTTACGACGATGATGTTAAAATTTTGGCACACGTTCTCGGCAGAGATGGTTGAGGCAGATTTCAACATACTATGCTAAGCATTCAACAATGGGTATCTTTTTAAACTCTCGTTCATTAAACGTGCCAAAATATGAAGTTATGTCCTATACTCTAAAGCGACAACTAATAGAATATTCTTACAAGATAAATGATGTTGTCTTTTTTGACCATATTGAGCTCGTCGCAGCTAAGGCTTCCAAAACTCTGAATTTCTGATCAGAGGAGCTTTCCGAAACTTGGATACCCTAAAATATTGTGCATACGTTAGGCCTATGAAGTATAAGTCTGTGTTATGCTGTCCTCCGTACGCGGCTTATATTGAAACACTTAAAGTCGTTCAAAGGAGGTTCAAAAAAACTTGTCAATAATAACCAAAAACTGAAAAATAGTTGTGAAGAATGAATATTAGAAAGTAATGTAATAATAAATAATTCAACAGCATCACCTAGTATTTGAAATTTTATTATTATTGCTCATGAGTGAGAAACGGAAAAAATGCAATTTTAATTTTCTTTGATTTTTTGCGTTTTTTTCGTAGAAAATACATCTTTGTCAATCAAGGAGCAAGTTTTCCATTTTTTCCCACAAATTTTCAAATTCTGTCAAACACAAGGGACATAAAACCATATTGTCTGGTTTATTATATTTACGTAGACTTGAAAATATAAAGACGGCCAGTGCAGTTCCTGGAACTTAGCCCATTACATTATATAACCGGAATTGGGAAAAACCCAAATGGTTGGAATCACCCTAATTCGAGGTACAAATAATAAATATTGAGTTCCAAATGCCAAAATGACCGACAGCTTAGTAAATATTATTTAGTACCACTCAGTTCATCTTAGCAAGAGCGCTAAGAATTCGGTGCGCAACATATTTTTGGAAGTGCTGAAAATGAGCAAAATGGTGTCAATTAAAATGCCTAAAATAAAATTTAATACGTAGTGGATAAAGAACTACCGAGAATTTACATGGGATGGAAACAACCTTTTTTGTACTGTGTGTTCAATAACTGCAAGTACTTGTTGTTTTTTTACTATATATGTTTTTTATTTATTTAAAAGTAAATGTGTCCATAAAATTTATATACAAAAAATAAAATTTGATAGTTACACAAGTAACTCAATTGGGAAAAATTTGCGTAAAATTTACCTATAAATTCGATCTAATAGATCACGGAACACTTTTCATAAAACTGGAGAAGATGGGGTTTGGTACTAATTTTGTTGGTTTTATTAGATCTTGCCTAACCAATAGAGCCTTTTTCGTCTCATATTGTGGTTGCAAATCTGACAACGTAATGATGACATCGGAAGTTCCTCAGGGGTATGTACTGGGGCCTATGTTATTCAACGTATACATCTGTGACATGTCTAATCTAATCGATGTTCCACATCTCCTTTACGACGATGATGTTAAAATTTTGGCACATGTTCTCGGCAGATATGGTTGAGGCAGATTTCAACAAAGTTTGCTAAGCATACAACAGTGGGCATTTTTTTAAACTCTCTTTCATTAAACGTGCCAAAATATGAAGCTTTGTCCTATACTCTAAAGCGACAACTAAAAGAATATTCTTACAGCATAAATAATGTTGTCTTTTTTGGCCATATTGAGCTCGTCGCAGCTAAGGCTTCCAAAACTCTGGAATTTCTGATCAGAGGAGCTTTCCGAAACTCGGATACTCTAAAATATTGTGCATACGTTAGGACTATGGAGTATGCGTCTGGGTTATGCTGTCCTCCGTAGGTGGCTTATATGGAAACACTAGAAGTCGTTCAAAGGAAGTTGAAAAAACTTGTCAATAATAACCAAAAACTGAAAAATAGTAATAATAAATAATTCAACAGCATCACCTAGTATTTAAAATTTCATTATTATTGCTCATGAGTAAGGTACGGAAAAATGCAGCTTTCATTTTCTTTGATGTTTTGCGTTTTTTCGTAGAAAATACATCTTTGTCAATCAAGGAGCAAGTTTTTCATTTTTTCTCACAAACTTTCAAATTATGTCAAACACGAGGGACATAAAACCATATCGTCTGGTTTATTATATTTACTTAGACTTGACAATATAAAGACGGCCAGTGCAGTTCCTGGAACTTAGCCCATTACATTATATAATCGGAATCGGGAAAAACCCAAATGGTTGGAATCACCATAATTCGAGGTACAAATAATAAATATTGAGTTCCAAATGCCAGAATGACCGACAGTTTAGTAAATATTATTTAGTACCACTCAGTTAATCTTAGCAAGAGCGCTAAAAATTCGGTGCACAACATATTTTTGGAAGTGTTGAACGTGAGTAAAAGTGTTGTCAATTAAAATGCCTAAAATAAAATTTAATATGTTGTGGATAAAGAATTACCGAGAATTTACATGGTATGGAAACAACCTTTTTTGTAATGTGTGTTCAAAAATTGCAAGTACTTGTTTTTTTTACTATATATGTTTTTTATTTATTTAAAAGTAAATGTATGCATTGAATTTATATACCACATATAAAATTTGATAGTTACACCGACAATAATTATAAATTTAAACCGTACTTAATTTCCTACCCATAGCATATGTCGAATCTCATTGCCGAATTACGAAGATGCCAGAGTTTGTAATTGGGATATGTGGGGCCAATAATAAATTAGCCATGTTTTTTTAAATAAAAAATTTAAACCTGCTTCAAAAATATATAGCTACAATCAAAGTACAATAAAATAGAAGTATGACTTAAAGCGACAAGACCTATACGAGTAGGTATATTTTCGTGGACGGTGATTTTAGAGAGTCTAAAAGCATTATAATTACTGAGGCAAGTTGCTAAATTCAGAGCTTTAACCAGAGAGAAAATGATTTCCGATTTGTTCGTTACAGCATCAGAAACCGATTCACTGAAATTGGCCTGTGGTTATTTCTACCACGCGTATTAACCAAATAAATACCACTGGTGTTTCTCCGCAACTGGAAAACTTTCCACATTATGGCTTTTAGCTGAGATATAATTTAGTTTAGTAAACAGAATATTTCTGGGAGCCCAGTTAAAATTTCGCTTAGAGATTAATTAACTTCCTGTTTCAGTCAAAAACTCCCAACGGAATCCTGCTAAAAAAACTATTTTAGCAAACGTAGCCACACGTTATCTTGTTTTGATGGTTTGCTTCGTATTTGTTTTTGCTAGTTAAACTAAATAAATTAAACTCAAGTCATAAAATAACTACCACGATATTGCCGCAGCATAATAAACAATGCTGTGCTATTAATGATGCTAAAGAAAAGACATATCGCGTAAATAACAAGAATTTCAGTTGGAAGAAAGTTAGCCATAATAAATTATCTTAGCTTACTGCTGTGTATCAAAAAATTCGTGACGCTGCAAGTGCGTTATAGTAGTGAAGTTTCATAAGAATTGTACACTATTATTATACGGCATCTTACTAAAATGAATACTTTAAAGTGACAGACTTTGCAGATAGATTTTAGAAGTCCTAGTACACACACATTTAAAGAATTCTTTCGAAAGTGTTATCATTGATATCACTTTATTATTTAAAAAAATTTGTGTTCAAACTCATTTTAAGAAAAATGCCCAAAATTAAATTTTCTTTGAAGCTAAAAAATAAAATTTTGCTATATCTATAGATAGTGTGTCTCTTTAAAAGAAACTTGTATTGCAAAGCTCGTTAAAGTTACAAAAGATTTCCAGAATGAAACTTATTTCAAATATCTCGGGACGCAGAATGTGCGTTATGGTAGTGAATATTCATTAAATGCTTCAATTTTGAATAACTCAATTTCCTAACTTAGAAAGTTGAATTTTTGTCCGTGCTAAGGCATTTACCAAATTGTATTAAAATAGCTCCGTAATTTTCGTAGACAAAATTTTTTTTCTAAAGGAGACTCAAAATTTTCCCGTAAAACCTTTTCCGATTTTTCTGTATAACTTACTGGTCCAAGCTATTAATAAAATAAAGGTATTTGCCGAGTTTCATCCCAATCGGTAAATTATTTTTTGAGTTATCCGGTTGAATATATATATATATATATATATATATATATATATATATATATATATATATATATATATATATATATATATATATATATATATATATATATATATATATATATGAGACATACTCGGTTCTCGGGTTGAACCGCGTCCAGAATTTATGAAAACTCGACGTTTTGGCTCCTGTTTTGGAGCCATTTTCAAGAGGTAAAGGAAATATATAAGGACACTCTAAGGCCTCAATCTGCCTACTCGTTAGATCGGTGGACAAAGGTGGGTTGGGTTGGTTTCAAGAGGTAAAGGAAATATGTAAGGACACTATAAGGCATCAATATGCCTACTCCTTAGAGTTGTGGACAAGGGTGGGTAAAGGAAATATGTAAGGACACTCTAAGGCCTCAATCTGCCTACTCCTTACAGCGGTGGACAAAGGTGGGTTAGGTTGTGGTAGCTCGATTACGGGGCCTCAATCTGCCTACTCCCCAAATCTCGCCGTAGTTCGTCTGTTAGGTCTCAGTGGGTTCAACCCTATGTCTCAGAGAGATGAAAAATATACAATCTTTTAATCTTTTAGTAGTTTAGAAAAGCCACTTGTGAAATGATTCTGGATCATCCCTTTTGCCCATTAGAAGATTTTGTTTGTTTTTATAGGAGTTTAAGCTAGTCTACTTGTATACTTTTATCCCTTAGGGCTCGTCCGCCTCTTTGCCGCCCCGATAGCACCGCAGCCTTTGGGTAATTGTGCATTTCCTTTGCCTTTTTTACTCCACCCATTCCAAAATCACTGTGCCTTGAACTAGTCTGCACAGCAATTGGTAGGGTGAAGTTTTATATTGGTCTGTCTCCGGTCTAGACTGACCGTAGATCAGTTGTCTTTTGCGGTCCAGAGCTTTACACTCGCTCAAGGCGTGCTGGGCTAATTCCTCCCCCTTACCGCAGAGTCTGTATGCGAGGTCTCCTTCGAACGGCCCCATTTTATGCAGGTGTTTCTTGAAAGCCATGTGTCTCGTTAAGAGTCATTTTATGATTCTGAGCTGTCCTCTGGCAATATCTAGCAGCTCCACAGCTCTCTTTGAACTGGGATCCCGAATTAGTGTCTTCCCATGACTGAGCTCTGAAAAATATGCCCAGTATGCCTTATGCTGGTCCCTGACCCAGGATTTGGTGGTTACCCTGGCCGTGCTTTTCGATACGCCCAGTAACGGTTCTAGTCACATTAATGATTTTGCTGATCCCCTCTTCATTACCTTTAACAGCCGAGTGACCCGGCACCCAGACGACCGAATTCTGCCCAGCTAGGTCGCTCGTCTCGTCTCGACATTCACTAACCAACCTAGAATTCACCCGTGGGCTACTTAGCGCCTTAAGGGCTACCTGACTGTCTGTGGCTGTGAGGAACCGCTTGTTGGAGTAGCCCCTCCTGTTCTTCTCTCGCACACAGTGAAATATGGCGTACATTTCGGCCTGAAAGACCGTTGCATGAGCTCCGAGGGAAATACTGTGACTTACCCTCGGTCCTTCCGAATAAACGCCTGCCCCCGTTCCACGCTCCCCGCCGGATGCGACCGTGAACCAGACAAGCGCGTCCCGTGGTAAGTCCGGCGTCTCCCCTCACCATTCCTCGCGGTCGGGGATTACCACTGTAAACTTCCTTTCTCTGCAGATGTGCAGAGTATGATCTCATTGCAAGCATGAGCTCCTTCACGCTCTCCTGAATTTTGCAGTACTTGTATACTTAGTACTGTATATTTTGATGTTATTTGACATGACCCATACTGTACATAATACTTTTCAGAGTAATAAAAAATACTATATATATATATATATATATATATATATATATATATATATATATATATATATATATATTATATATATATATATATATATATATATATATATATATATATATATATATATATATATATGCCTAGATGTATTTTGACCATCGTTTGAAACACATACCGGCTTTGCTCTTATTAGCACGCGTGTAATATTGTAATATGTAATATGTATTGAAAAATCGTCATTTCGGTAAGTAACTAAATTTATCTGTTGCATTTACCGGTCACCTTCTGACAACAACTTTGTCCAGATCATCGACTATCTTTCCGGAAAAAAAACGACCATTTGATTTCTGAATATCCTTCCTCCGAGGTCACTATTCTTGGCGATTTCAATATCTATAATAAGGAATGGCTAGGATCCTCAAAAACCGATCCACAAGGGAGAGCAGCGGAGGCCTTTGCAGTCAGCAATTCTTTAACCAATATGATTCAGCAACCTACTTACATCACAACACACAGATTAAATCCCTTACATCTCCTTCTCACTACAAAACCTGAATGCCATAAGACATCAGTAACCGCCCAACTTGGTCGCTGAGACTACGGCATGGTCACTGTTTCCTGCGCAATGAAACCCGAGGTCACACAGTCATCACACCCACGTATCGTCTGGCACTATAACTCCGCGAACTGGACCCAATGCGGGATTACTTTTCCTCATTTCCATGGGCGTCTGTCTGCTTCTCTCATCCTGAACTCTCTGATATCTCACAAAACGTCACCGAAATAATCCAAGCTGGCATGGAATTATTTATTCCACGTACAGAGAAAACCTATTCAGCCACTCAAAAGCCCTGGTTCTCTAAATCCTGTGACATGGCGAGACTTGAAAGGGTCAAAACTCACAAAACGCTTCTACACAATCCTAGTCCAGAAAACCGTCAGGTATTTAACGACGCAAGAAACCGCTATGTCCGCATTCTTTCTGAGGCAAAAAACTCGTTTAATAGCCACATCAAAAATAAAGTCCTCTCAAGCTACAACCGTAGCAAACCCTTCTGGACTCTAGCTTAATCTATTGGGAATAATTTCTGCAAGAGTACGTTTCCACCTCCTGTTTCAGGGCATGAAATTGTTTCTACCGCCCTGGGCAAGGCTGAACTTTTTGCCTCGATGTTCGCCCGCAATTATACTCTCAACCCACCTCTAAATGTTCAACCACCAAAAGTCCCCAATGTCGCGCATAAAATGACGGATATCATTTTTTAAAATAAAAAGATGCGAAAGATGCTCTCTTCTCTTAATACCAGGAAAGCCTCTGGCCTTGACGAGATCCCAGCAATTGTTCTCAAAAAATGCGCACCAGAACTTGCTCATGTCTTGACTCGTCTGTTTCAGATATCTTACAATAGAGGCATTTTCCCTAGTAACTGGAAAACTGATCGAGTACAACCCGTCTCCAAGAAAGGATCCAAAGCGCTTTCTAGCAACTATAGGCAAATTTTTTTCCTTTCAGTCGCCTCTAAAATGATGGAAAAGTATATAGACACCGAATTACATTAAAAAAAACACAGTCTAATCCACAACACGCAGTATGGATTCCGTCAGCGCAGATCAACTGCAGACCTCGTTTTCTTTGCCACCTATTCTTAGAGCAAGTCTATGAAACTACACGGTGAATCCCAGATTGTCGCTCTAGACATATCCAAAGCATTGGACCAGATCTGGCACGCAGCACTACTTAATAAACTTGCGGCTTATGTCCTACCACCAAAACTGTGTACCTGGACAGCAAATTTCCTCTACAATCGGAGCATTTCTGTTGTCGTGGATGGTCATTCCTCTAAACTGTATCCAATTAATGCAAGAGTCACTCAAGGTTCAGCTTTAGCCCCTACTTTGTTTCTCCTCCATATCAATGACCTCCTCTCGAGCACATCCAACCCAGTTCAGAGTTATTCGGATGGCAGCACCCTCCACTCAATTATAAAATATTCTAAGCCTGTCTCTTTAGCCCAATTAGAAGGTTCTGTCTCTGTTGATCTCCAAAAAAATTTACACTGAAGAAGTAGAAATCTTGTACAATTTAACTTCACCAAATCTCAGTCTTGCTTTCTATGTCATAAGAGATACACTAGCCCTAGACCCATCACAATGAACAACCAAGTTATTCAAAGTAATGGGTCATTTTCACTTGTTGGCATTCCTGTGGAACGAAATCTCAATTGGCGCCAACATGTGACATCAGTTACAGAAGCGGCTGCTAAGAAATTAGGTTTCCCCTTCGGGGCTCGCAAATATTTTTCACCAGCTAATCTCTATACCTTATGTACTTTACAAATAAGGCCAAACCTTGAATACTGCTCCCACATCTGAGGTGCCGCTGCCGCTTCTACACTCGCTATCCTAGACTCCATTCAGAAGAGAGCTATACGTCTCATCGGTGACCCTACCCTCACCCAAAAGCAGCCATCCCTTGCCCACATCTCTCTCCCCTTGATAGATATCTGCACGGGCAGTGCTCAGAGGAGCTTTCCTCGATAGTTCCCCCACCTGCTGCCCCCAACAGATTTACTAGGGGAACAGAGTGAATGCACCCTTTTACTGTCCAGGTCACCAGACTTAGAACATCTTGTTATGCCCGCTCTTTTGTCCCGAGGACTTCAAAGTTGTGGAATTCCTTGCCGGCACATGTTTTTCCTTCTCCTCCGAACCTCCAAATCTTCAAGTCCAGAATTAACAAGTTGCCTCTTTCCTCCTTGTCGACACCCACGGTACGATAGTATTTAGGCTGAGGGTTCTCGTGGTGTGTTGTTGAAATAAAAAATTAATAAAAAAATATTATGTTGCCCCAACAGCTCTGATAAACACAAAATATTATACATGTACAGCTAATTAACGATTTTCGAATCGTCAGCCTCCTTTTCTATAATAAAACACGTCTAACATTGTTCTCTTTGTTGTACAAGTAACTTCTTGATTCATTACTATTTACAGAACAGACCGTAGAAGTTTCGAGCAGGTAGCGAAACAAAATTAGTATCTGCCGTAGCTACTAAATACCGCAGTTTCGTGGAATCTATACAGAGTAATACATAGTCGTTTTAATTAGATAGTGATTAGAAGGAGGCTGAAACAGAGCAAAGAGAGCAACCGTGCCCCAAGCTAACGGTTGGTTGCCTTAAATACAGATGAGCCGGTGATCAGAGGTCTCAGACAAAAGACCCCTCGCAGTTCTTTATAGAATTTCCCCGTTTCCCTTATTTTACGACCCGCATACAAACCGATTCCTTCAGCTTCGCGCGCTACAATAGAAATTGTGTCAAAGAGAAGGATGGATATAGGAAAAGGAGAAGGGAAGTAGGGTTGTGTTTTCTCTTTGTGTCTGTAGTTTTAGGGAAAGGAGTATGCATGCTTTGCTTAACAATTCAAAATTAAAGAGAAGGTCAATGCTCAAACATTTCCCAAACCCAGGGAGAAAACTAACAATTTTCTAGTAAATTATCTTGAGTTTAGTAACAAGAGTATCTAAAACACAATAAATTACCAAATACCTGTTAAAGATGCATTATACAGTGATATATAAAATGATTTGTTCATTTTTGATAATCGTCGGCACACTCATTACTTAAAATACCAAAAATAAAAAAGTCTGGACATAGCCAGTGCGTTATGGTAGCGAATTTTTGTAAGAATGTTTTTAATGGCTAATATGTCTTGTTTTCAAAAGCACATTTGGTTGGCAGTATAACCTATATAGTACTAACAATATACCATATTTCATTAAAATGTCTTGTTGTTTCAAAGAGTCAAACATTTTTCGAAAATAAACTTCAAAAGTTCCAGAAAAAACTGTTGCGATTTTCCTGGCCAACGAACCTCTTTAAGGTATTTACACACCTGCCAAGATATACTTATTTACAAACAGCTTTAGGACCAGATCTGAAAAAAATATGTAAATTTGCAAAAATTTCTTTTACAAAAAAAATTACTATTTTTTTTTGCAGAAATTGACAGTAATGTTGTACTAAATTATATTTTTCACAAAAAATCGATAGCTTTTTTTATAACTTACTAAACATTTATTATTAATTACCAACATACCACAAAAATCTTACAAAAAATAATTTCTACGGAAACACTAAAAATATTTCTGCAAAAACTTTTAAAATTCGGCGTGACAGCATACTACTTGGTTCCGCAACTAGGTGGCGGCACGTTGCTTCGTGTCTCACCACTTAGTATTGCAAGGCTGGCTACCACAGCCGTATTACTTTATAGGTGTATTTTCGCTACAATTAGTATGCCGTATTGACGAGCTCTAATTAGAGCGAAACCGGTCTGCGGTTTTAATTGTTGTGAGAATGCATCTAGCCTTACATATTTTGTCCCTATATTAGGGTAGAAATGGGCCAGGGCTGACAATTTACTAAATTGTTAGTTGGTTGTATGCGGTCTTTATTTTTTAACACTTTGTGTTATTTGGAGCTGGCGTGACAACATACTACTTGGTTCCGCAACTAGGTGGCGGCACGTTGCTTCGTGTCTACCACTCACTTAGTGTTGTTTAAGTATATTCTGGAAAAAGACTTATATTTCTCCCTGGACGTTTTCTTTCCTCTAGACATCTAAGCTTGCTTGTTATTTGAATAACTCTAAAGAAAAAAGTCAAGGGCAGTGACGTCAGGAAATTTCGCGGACCAGGATAGATGATTAATTTGAAAAATGTCTCTGGTTGTAAATGTCCCTAGCAAGAGCAAGAGATCGTTGCTTGAATTTAAAAAAAATCTTTTTAAATGAGCGCCAACTAGCCCCCTCAGGACATTTGTGTATCCTGTTTAGTTTCACTTTATATATATATATATATATATATATATATATATATATATATATATATATATATATATATTAGTAAATATAATAATAACAGAAGTTGCATGAATTCGCCACCTCCTCCATTTGCGTTTTGTTGATTGGCCACTTTACGAGAAATCCCGACAAACAGAGCATCGGAATGATGATTACCGAATTAGGGTATGAGGAACTTCCGGTAACTAAGCAGTTTGTTTGTCTAAACCACCATCAAGCGTCTAAGCCGAGTACTTGCACATATTATAAACCCAGCTGCAGTTATGAAACATATAGAATTTTTCATCCTCTGATGACGCAAACTTGGTTAGTGAAACGAGGTCAGGTTTTTAAAATATGCTGTGGTTATTATATATATATATATATATATATATATATATATATATATATATATATATATACATATATATATATATATATATATCAGTTGAATTTCTTCCGCGAGTCTCTTGTTTATCATTTGCTCCATCAGCTTTGCCGGCGCGTCTAGTAGGCACAATGGTCTATATGATTTCTTGCCAGGTTTTTCTATAAGAACCAGTCTGCCTGTCTTCCATTCCTTTGGGAAGATACCACTGCTAATATGGCAGTTTATTGTTTCGAGAAATATTTCTGGTTTTTCCTCTCCTATTATTTTAATAACCTCAGCCCGGATTATTTTGGATTAGTTTATTGCATACATAGGCAGCAAAAGAACATGTACCTCGTAAATGACTAGAAGGGTCGCCTTATTAATATCATATGATATGATCAAGAACTGCTTATTGTCACACACATATAATTAGACCTATATGAGGAGACCAATCTTTACATTCGATGTCATCATCCATATGTTTACCTGCCTGATGGTACCGATGGCAACACACTCTGTTTACGAATGCTTATAAGATCTTAAAGACTTTCGTTAGCTGGTGGCCGCCTCAGTGACCGTGCGGGAAAGTCGATTCAGACTTTCCAATACGGACTCGGGGGAGGACGGTTCTAGACTCACCGGCGGCGGATGATTTTTCAAATCACTGTCGTCGTTGAGAACGAGCTCAAGGTGGAGGGTAGGTTAGTTCAGATGAGTAAAATGGGTCAGCAATGGCCTAATTGCCAGTAAGCATCTTACCTTTACCTTCCTTAGCTGGTAAGTAAAATACTTTTGGGTGAACGTTTTATTTCCTTTAGCTATAAGACACAGTGAATTGTATTTTGAGCCTAAGTC
>OZ023262.1:304268126-304603126 GCA_964006375.1 Tillus elongatus | reverse complement strand
CATGTTTAGTAGAATTAGGAAATTTATGGTGTTAATATTTATTAGGATTAAGCTTGTCAAAATTTCATGCAACCTAAATGTAAGTCAGCTGTTCAGTTACCACGAATGTCAAAACTGACAATGAAAATGTAGAATATAGGTTAACTAAACAAATCAAGCGAATATCAAGAGAAAGTAAAAGTCCAACAATGAGAATTATGTATCCGGGGAGATAATGAAAGAGGATTATTGTGATGGCAGAAATTAACTAGGTAACGGTCGCGATAGAAAAAAAGAATAAATAGATTGGAATTTTTTGATATGGGGAAAAGAGATTGATATTTTTATTAAAAGACAGATTTGGCAATTTTTATTAAAAAAAGGATTTTTGAAGAGTAGATATTGAAGTTAAAGTTTTGCAGAGACAATAAAAAGGCTTGACTTTTCCAGTGATGGCAGCAGAAAAGACGGCAGGGAGGAAGTAATTGACAAGAAACTGTAAGTTTTAAAATACCATAATATTTACGTTTTTTATCTGGCCTACGAAATATCTCAGTGTATAACGAGTACAAAGATTATCAGAATAAACTAATCAAAGCCATGAGTGTGATAAAACTCAGATATAAGTTGCCCCAATACGTTAAAAGCAGTTATCTTTAATTTACAATTCATAATAACGAGCTAGTCTTCCCATCTGTTGAAAGCAGGGATCATTGCTCAGCCTTATTTAGAAGATCAATTGAATAATGATACGTGAAATTTCTGCAAATAAAGTTTCCTTTAACCATTGTGTTAAGTATGGTAGTTAAAGGATTTTCAACACAAAGTGTTTAAATTTAAAATTTTATTAAGACGACATACTGGCCAGTTCTTTCTTGGGAATTTTAAAGCTTTTAAATTCATTAAATAAGTTAAATTATAGAGAGTTATTACTTATATGCATTTGTCAGAGGATTTACTATCAATAAAAGTTTAAGTTTTGTGTTATTTGAAAATTTAGTGCCTTATTTTCGTTTGTTTTATACGTATATATGTATTTGGGAGGAAAAAAAAACGAAATCAGATAGGCCAATAAATTTAAAAAGAAACAAATATATTTCGGACTGGAAAACTACAAAAAGAAAAGAGTCAGGGCTTTAAAGATTTGATTGTACTTTTGAAAATAATAATAAAAATTTCGGGGACTTGAACCCACTAGCTAAAGAAGTTCCCTGATTTAAGAGTGAATTTAATCCATGATATAAATTTATTTAGGTTTCAGGCAGCAATAAAAGACTGGATGTACCAGATTGTAAGTTTTATACAAATTTATTTTACAAGAATAATTTAACAACTTTTCACCAAACCTAATAGCTAAACTTACATCACACAAAACACTATACATATATAAACATATATTTAAACCAGCTACCACATCAAGTACCATATCAATTATCACAAGTATCACAAATAATAGCTAAAACAATTGTTTCAAGATACTAAAATATAATAATAAAAACCTCGATTAAACCTGAAGAAACCTATTTAAACCCCTCTCTATATCAATTATAACCCAATCATGGGACTGAAAACCCTAATAGAACCCTACTTTACTTTACCTTATATACTTCACAAATAAGGCCAAACCTCGAATACTGCTCCCACATCTGGGGTGCAGCTGCCGCTTCTACACTCGCTATCCTGGACTCCATTCAAAAGAGAGCTATACGTCTCATCGGTGACCCTACCCTCACCCAAAGGCTGCCATCCCTTGCCCACCGACGTGCCGCTGGTGACCTCTCTCTCTTTTATAGATATCTGCACGGCCACTGCTCAGAGGAGCTTTCCTCCATAGTTCACCCACCTGCTGCCCCCAACAGATCTACCAGGGGAACAGAGCGAATGCATCCTTTTACTGTCCAGGTCACCAGACATAGAACATCTTGTTATGCCCGCTCTTTTGTCCCGAGGACTTCCAAGTTGTGGAATTGCTTGCCGGCACATGTTTTTCCTTCTCCTCCGAACCTCCAAACCTTCAAGTCCAGAATTAACAAGTTGCCTCTTTCCTCCTTGTTAACACCCGCGGTACGATAGTATTTGGGCTGTGAGCCCTCGTGGTGTGTTGTTAAAATTAAAAAAAAAAAAAACCTAATGAATTTTAATAACAGGGATTAAGACTCAACAGCAGGGGTCTGTATACCTTCGTGAAGGACGCAACTGCTTGGCAACTTACATATAAATAGAAGTTCCAGTTTTTACTCGCTTAGTTTATTCTCTCTGATGACGCCAACTTTGTTATCGAAACGATCGTCAGGTCTAAAAACGTTAATGTGAAGGATTGGGTTCTCCACGTTGTACTTATTTGGAAGACACTTGTATTTTTGGTAAGTAAATGCGGGTAATGCTAACACCTTATCTATGCAATGTAAGCTCTAATTACGAGTACACATCTATCTCCTGTTCTAATAACCGCTACGCCTATTCCGTTAGTTAATTACAAGAAACTATGTAACCCACAAATCTTAGAAGCAGCCGTGTACGTCACTACAAAGCAAAGTTAATTGCGGTTGGTGTGTATCAAAGTTGAGCACATACCACGACACAGAACTATGCATTGTGTGCAGGAAAACTTCCTAAATCAACACATCACACTTCCAGCAGGCGTTTTCCTTTACAGAACAGCCGTTATTACGAAGGCGTAATGCATGGAAAAGACGGAGATTACTTGCCTCGAGAACAACTGACGGGAATGAAGAATGTAGAACGTTCCAAATTACAGCTGCACAGTTTCCATTTCTCCTACTGCTACAGACAAAATAAAAGGCGAGACTTACAGAAGAACAATACGGGGGACAATCACCTTGTACCCGTCGGATCCAGATGGCTTTGTCTGGCCTAAGTTTTCGTTGCCCAGTAAAAATTGTTTTTTTTAAGATGAGGCAAATGTGAATGTTAACAGTAATAGCTGTGACGATAAATTTATTTTATATAAAGTCTATTTAGAAAGGATACATTCCTGTTAATCATAAGTATTTTAGTACACTTTTAGTTTTATCAGTACAATCTGTGGGTATAACCTCTTCAAGTAAGTAAAATTCAAGATGATGTTGTCAAGTCTTGTTTCAGATATCACACTGTAGTTGTTTATTTTATTTAAAGTTGAATTCATTATCCCTGTAGGCAATTTGTCATCAATTTTCCTGATATACTTCTGATATGTTTTGTTTTGGTTAATTCAATTCTGTAATACATTATTATGAAGTGTAAGGTTAAGATAAGGAAACAGAACGTTTAAAACCTACCTTGTTATGATGGGAACTATGAGAAATGCCAAATCTCGACTTGCCAGTGCTGCCAACCCGAGATTGACAAAAGTAGTACCTTGTTCTTTTAATTTTAATTTCTAAGAATGGTTTAGTATGGGTAATTGTTTTGTTTTTATACAGGATATTAGGAGTTAATTTCTTGTTATACAGGATGCACTACATGTTATATCTGCATTTATATATCGGCTCTTATTTCTAGTGCACTATGACTGTCAGTTGGTATGGCGAAGGATTCTCGGGGATGCAAAAAACCGGGCATAAAATTCGGTTTGAAAAAAAAAACAAGAAAATAATCGGGAAGAAGTCTTTTTTGTCCTGATAGTTAAGAAAGCCACGTTGGCCTTCTTTTATATTTTGGATTTTCTTCTGGAAACCACGCTGAGTCGTTTAAGAGTTCTACTCTATCAAATTTTATTTGGATTTAGGATTCACGCGGTTTAAAATATATTACTGTCCTTTGATTTGAGTTTGATTAGTTGATATAGTCTCAATATTGGTTGGTGGCAGTAGTATAGTCTGAAAATATTCAGGATAATTACAGAAGAAAACCAAGTAAGCTGCCGAATTAACATCTTTCGGTAAGGTTTATTATTCATACTCATTCTTTCTTTTGACTGTCCCATATTTTATTGGAATTTATGGGCAAGTTGGAAATTGGGAATTAGAAATTGAAAATTGTAAATTGTAAATTAGAGATGGGAATTGACAAACAGAACTAGAAAAGACAACGAAAATAGGTCTCGATAATCAAATGGAAATAGGTAAAAGCAGATGAGAAGTAGGACACAGCAAATAGGAAGATACCCACCAGCCCTAACCTAGGACGCATTTTGGATAATTGTGACTAAGTCCCTAGACCCGAAGCTTAGTTAATGTTTGGCTTCCGTTGGCTGTCCGCCTTCTTCACAGGAAACCGAATAAGTATAACTTTCTTTCATTTGCTGATATTTTGTTGGTCAAGAAGTCAGTCTCTACAGTTCCCTACTACATTCTCTACAACCAGCAATATTCCTCTTAACGAAAAGAACTTTTAATAATCATTGAGTGTGATTTTAAGAATTTTACAGGTGTTGGATTAAACCTATTGAGCTTAAAATTAATAATTGCTACCTCTTAAAACAATTTGAGCATTGTAATGTGACTGCGCGCATTCATAATTTCATGATATTGATTTGTAAACCTAAGATAGCAACATATTGTGAGAATTTATCATACTATCACTTCACTTTATGCCTTCTCTAAGTATCTAATAACTAATTAAATTTATATTTTATTAATGCTGAGCGTATTACTACTTTGCAACTTATTGTGTCAAATTTGGACGACTTCTACTCATGTTTGGTAATTTGCGTGAGCATACTTAAGTTCTTTAAGGAGTCAGGGGTCTTAAAATTACCTGGCGCCTTTAAAACTTAAAGAACCTGGGCCCACTCCCACTGCGTAGCCGCGGATTTAACTCCTTTAATAGTGTTACTACCATCAGATAAATTTTACATGATAACCATCTAAGAGCAAATTATACCGTAACATAGCAGATTACGTTAATAAGTAGTAGCAGATAGCATCGAGCTGCAGTCACTTTGCTGAATATAATGTGCTTAGGTGGTCACTAATTTAGGTAAACTTGTAGATGACTCTCAAAATTATTAAGAATAATGTTTTTTTCCATAATTTTAAATTGCCAACCATGACCCCAAAACTTGTTGCATATTTTTAAACCTCCGGCCTAATAACCGAATTGTTATATAAATTTAATAACTAGGCAGGGTAGCCAAACTGATTACACGAAGGGATGTCAGTTTGGTTATTTACTTATTTGATTGTTATTTAACAATGGTCCTGTATATGGAGCCCGTCAATCATTATTTTAGTCAAATTGTAACACCCAATGCCTAATTATTTAGCATTATAATTTCGACTTAGTTTACAGCCATTTAGAACCACCGTTAGTAAGACTCAGTATGGGCAACTATATATATATATATATATATATATATATATATATATATATATATATATATATATATATATATATATATATATATATATATATATATAAAAGAATAAGAGGGTATTTATAGTGTGTATATTTTTATTATTAAGTAAGTATATGAATGTTTTATTCTATTTATAAGTAATTAATTAAGTATCTTGTATTTTAAGAATGCATTACCTTTTAATATGTAGTAATAATTTATGTATAGTTTTTGATTTAAATGTTGGGCGCCTTTTCTTTTACCTAAAATTAGTGAAAGTTTTTAAGTTAGTTAATTTAATTTAAGATTGTAGGTTTCTAATAATTTATGTCTATAGAGTGTTTTACTTTTTGATCACTTGCTACAATAATTTCACTACGTCTTAAGCTTCTAAAAAACGTACTCAAAGCTATTACTGTTTAGGCACTTTAGGTCAATAAAACTATAACGAATATTCCTATTATGTACAACTTTGTTCGTTTATATTATTTAAAATTAATATTTAATTTGTTTGTTTGTTTATCTTTGCCACAGCTGTAATAACTCACTCTCTCTACAGGGATTTTATCTTAGGATTCAAATGAAATTTTTTTAACACGAATTGCACTATTTAGTTTAGTGAATTATCCCTTACAGATTTATCTACTTCTTGTGCCTTCAACTATGTACACCCTTACTTAGTCAATGAAATTACAAAATTTGTTCAAAACGAGCTATGACATTCTGGAGCATTTATGGAGTTATTAGACGGCATTCTTCAACAATGCGTCGTCGCAATTCTTCCACAGACTCCGGTTCTGTTGCGTAAATTCTACTCTTTAAATGGCACCATAGAAAGAAGTCTAAGGGAGTTGAATCCGGTGATCTAGGGGGCCACCCAATAGCAGCTCTGTGCCCAATCCATGGTCCTAGAAACTCTCTGGTCAAAAACTCCCTAACGCGTGGTGAAAATTGCGGAGAAGCTCCATCTTGTTGAAACACTAATTGATTTTCTTGATAGCGATCATCATTTTCAACAATGTCAATTAGTAGAGGATAAACGATATCTTCTAGTAACTCCAAATACGTTTCGCCACTCAGATTGACATCAAGAAAAGTTGGTCGGATTAAACGGTCTCCAAAAATGCCAGTCCAGACATTCAATTTCTGTGGAGTTTAAGTGTGGACTTCATGAAAATTTCTTGGATTATTATCTGCCCAATAACGACAATTATGACGATTGACTGTAGAGTTTAATAAAAACGTATACTCGTCTGAAAAACAGATATTGAACAGAAAGTTCCCGTTAGCAGCTATTCGTGCAGTCATAACTTCACAAAACTCCAGCCGCCGATCAAAATCATCTTCATTCAGTTGTGGTACAAGACGAATTTTATACGGGTGAAATTTATGATGCTTTAATATTCGCTGAATAGCTCTTCTTTTGATGTTTGAAACAGTGGCTTATTTTCTCGTGCTCAAAGTTGGGTCTGCAGCAATTTGTCCTAAAACTTAAATCTCAGTAGTCTCATTTCTAACCGGAAATTCTCGTACAGGATCCCATTTTTTGTTGGCTAATGAACCACTTTGTCGTAACTTTGCAACTAATTCAAAAATGTATTTTCTGTTAACATGTGTGTTCGGATGTCGTCCATTAAACAAATTTGCGGTACGGTTGGCACAATCATCGTTTTTGAAAAAATGTGTAATTATTTAAACTCTTTCTTCTACAGAATACACCACTGTGAAATTTATTTTCGGTAGTACTATCAAGTATTAAACAGACCAATAAACTGAAATAATAAACCGCATTTCTCTCATTCCGATAAGAAATGTTCTGATAGTCATTTTTTGTTTACAAACCAACAAAATATTGAGTATCAGCACAATTCTTATCGGAATGAGTTAAATGCGTTTTTGTATCTTCAACTGTGAATAGTTTTTAAACGAGTTGATAAAACTTCCAAAAAAATTTAGTTTGCTGAATTCAGAAAAGAAAGAGCTTTCAAATGATGTAACACTCGACCCATGTTCCCTATTTAAAATATAAGGGTTGTTATCATTGCCCTTAAGGGTTCATATGACAAAGTTTTATGTCAAAACATGTTCCCCTCAATATTAAAATTGACGTATTTCAGCGTTTCTTAAAAGAATAATTTCTCTGGACGCCAATCGGACTGTTTCGTTTTCAATGCGCCATCCTATATGTGAATGTGTATTGTAGATTGTTTAGTGAGCCATATAGGCTTTTGGCCTCTCAGCGCTGCGACTCCAATTGGTTTTGGGTGGTTTGTATGTATACAGAGTGTCCCAGGTAGACCTTCCATTAGCCGTTGCTGGAGTACGGCTCACAATTGAATTCTGAAAACTCACGCAAGTGGGTTTCTCCAAATTTCCAGTTAACTGAAAATATTGACGTTAGTATGAGACTTCCGGTTATCAGCATTCCCTATACTTAAGTCTTACCTATTTGAAAATATTAAAACATTATTTGCGATAAAAAATAATTATAAGTCAGTTTATCAGGTTGCCTAGGAGATGAAAATTTTAAACGTCATCTTCCGACATAAATAAAATATGCGACGACTTTTGAACATACCTTTTATTTGCGAGGAGTATAATAGAATTATTAACAGAAGATGTCGTGTGGTTGCAAAGAGATTTCCACATAAACACAGTTCAACTCGTTACATGATCAGAACACTACTAAAAAATTCTAAGAATGGAGTGTTTTGTCTAAAATTTCATAAGAGTAAAGCATTTTTAGGGAACAAAGAGATTTGTGTGTTATCACTTTACAATAAATGTTCGAAATTTGCAACGTTCACTTCGAGGCATATTGGCGATAAGAAATAATTATCAGTCAGATGAAGGTTGTCCAGGAGATGAAAATTTTAAACGTCATCTTTCCACAGTAAACTTAACGGTTGTATTGTAAAGTACGTTTGTAAATTGTATTTTAATAAAAGAGAGTAGTTTCCACAATAATGGCACACTTTAATTACTCCAACGATGACTTTTTTAATTTAATTATTATTTATGGGAATGTAATAGAATTGTTGGCAGAACATGTTTTGTGTTTGCAAAGAGATTTCCAGATAGATATAGATCAACTCCTGATATGATCAGAACACTATTGAAAATTTGTTGTGAGAATGGAACGTTTCGTTCAGAAGGTAATAAAAATAAACCGCTATTGGACAATGAAGATACACAAATAAATGTTTTGGCATTTGTTACCGCTTATCCGCATGCGTCAATCAGAGACTGCAGTAGAAATTTGCACTGTTCACATAATTATAATAATTGAAAAATATACACTATTTTTGTAACTTTAATATACCACTTAGAACCTGAAGATTTTTCCCGGCGTGTGGGAATTCTGCGAATGGTATCTTTTGAAAATTCAAGAACATGAAAATTTCTCAAGAAAAATTATATGATGCGATGAGTCAAAATGTTCAAAGAGAGGCATGTCCAATCGTCACAACAGTCTCTATTGGTCGGAAGAAAATCCTCACATTACCAGAGAACGAAATTTCCAGGACTATTGGAGTTTCAATGTATTTTGCGCAGTAAAATACAATATAGTTTTTGCCCTTAATATTTATAATGAGAACTTTACAGGTTGGTACCAATAATATTAAGCAATACTGAATTTCATTTGCCTATTGGTACATTATGTTATTAAAATATTTATTAGACTCACTGAAACTAAATTTAAAAATATGACCCTTTTACTCATATCAGTAATAATGATAAGATTAAAAAAAGATAAGAACGTATTCTAAACGCGCAGTCTTCACATGTCCTGGATATTGTCGCATTCTGCAGCAACTCCTTGCATGAACATGAAGCTGCAGAAGTTTGGTATCAACGAGATGGAGCTCCACCACACAACTTACAGATAGTAAGCACCTACTCCAGGAAACATTTGAAGACAGATGGATAGCTAATGGTGGTCCTCATCGTTGGCCGGCCCGCTCACCAGACTTGACTCCACTAGATGTTAGTGTATTTGGGCGTGTATTATGAACAACGTTTACCAGGAACCACCTTTTACAAAACAAGTTATGATACCTAGAGTATTTTTTTTTTTTTTTTTTTTTTTTTTTTCCTATGGTGGAGGTGAATGCATTTACGCAGACCAGTCCCTGGTTCTTCCACAATCAGTCGCCAGCTGGTACTGTGGGACTCCCCTTCCCTCCAGGTCAGGACTACCCACTAAACACCCCCATATTCATAGAGATGTGACGGAATCACCCTTAGGTATTGCTTCATCACACCCTACTCCATGTTGTTTTTTCCTTTTCTCTTCCCTTCTTTTTTTCTCTGATTTCCCTTATTCCCTTTGTTCGGCTTCCTTAAGTATTAAGATTTCCCTAATGAGTTTGGCGATAGCTTCCCACTTCGCTGGTGCTTCAAGCATGTGATCTATAATGTTTCTGGTTGTCAAACTACCTCCAATTTCTATTGCAGTCCTCTCTCTCACCTCGGTCCATCTGCTACACTCCAAAATTGTATGCCCGGCAGAGTCTTCTTCTCCACAGTAGTAGCATCTGTCGCTTTCTACGATCTTCATTTTATTCAGGTATTTTCCGAATCTACCGTGGCCAGTTAAAAATTGCGTTAAGTGATAGTTCACCTCGCCATGTTTCCGTGTTAACCAGGGTACTATTTCTGGAATGAGTTCCTTGGTCCACTGAGCGGTCCTGGTTTCCTCGCTCCATTCTGCCTGCCACTCTGCCAGTGTCGTCAGTCGTGCCCTTGTTCTCTGCCCTTGTCTATTTTCGTTCTTTTCATATGACCGTTCCATGATCAGTAGGTGAATAGGTATCACCCCTGCCACCACTTGCACTGCTTTTGTAGATACTGTCCTATATGAGGAGGATATTCTAATTGCCGCTTTTCGCTGCACACTTTCCAAAATGCGTCTGTATCTTGCCGTCTCCGCCCAGTCCTTCCAAACAGGTGCTCCATAGAGAATAATAGAATTCACCACACTGCAGAGGATTCTTCTACTACTCGCCTTTGGGCCGCCAATATTAGGCATTAGTCGACTCAGGGCTGCTGCAACTTTCTCAGCTTTCTGTGCTACTTCTCGAATGTGCTTACTCATGCTCATATTATGCCCCAGCTGAATCCCAAGGTACCTCAGAGATCTACTGGAGTTGATGTTCTTTCCTCCTATGTCGACTTCAATCGTCTTTACGGTTCTCCTTCCATTTAGGATTATGATCTCTGTTTTCTGCGGGGCTAGCTCGAGGCCTTTTTTGTGCATCCAAATCTCTACCAGGCCAACAGTCCATGTTATCTTTTCCTCTATCTCTACCTTATCCTTCCCACAAACAGCCAGCGCCAAATCGTCGGCATACCCAACGATAGTTGTGCCGTCTGGCACCGGGAGCTTCAGGACGTCGTCATAATAGAGGTTCCACAGGGTAGGCCCCAGTACAGAACCTTGGGGTACACCACTTGTGATACTCATCGTGTGTGCTCCAATCAGTATTATCCTGTTTTCCAGGTAGCTGCACAGTAATTTTATCAGGTACAGTGGGATCTTCCGTCTTTCCAGTTCACCGACTACCCCTTCCCATGGGACGGTGTTGAAGGCATTCCTCACATCCAACGTAACAAGAGCCATATAGCTACTTGTATTCTTCGAGTCCTTTACGATCCCACTTACCTTCTGTATAGCATCTAGTGTAGAATGTCCCTTTCTGAAGCCATACTGTGTGGGTGCAAATCCCCCTCCCTGCTCTATTTCATTCAGCAATCTCCCGTTTAGGATACCTAGAGTATTAGAGGCCTTCAACGCAGTGAAGCAAGATTACCTTTCTCGAGCCACGGGTATCATTAAAAGGGCCATCAAATGGCTCGAAGTGAACGTTGCAAATTTCGAACATTTATTGTAAAGTGATAACACACAAATCTCTTTGTTCCCTAATAATGTTTTACTCTTATGAAATTTTGGACGAAACAGTCCAGTCTTAGAAATATCTTAGTAGTATTCAGATCATTTAACGAGTTGATTTGTATGTATGTGGAAATCTCTTTGCAACCACATGACATCTTCTGTTAATAATTCGATTATACTTCTCGTAAATAAAAGTTATATTCAAAAGTCGTCGCATATCTTACTTATGTCGGAAGATTTCAAACTATCATCTTCTAGGCAACCTGATGACTATTATTGCTTATCGCAAATAATGTTTCAAATCTTCAAATCGGTGGGACTTAGGTGTAGAGAATTCTGAGACCAATCGAAAGAAAAATAGAAAGTACATGAACTAACGTTATAAAATATAGGGTGTTCTATTTAAAATAATAGTTATTAGGTTTTAAAATTGTCACGATTGACCGGTCTATTTTGTACACCCTGTCTAACTTGTACTAGCTTTAGTAAATTACAAATATTTTGCGGCATATTAGACTTTGCACTTTAAAATTTGAACTCTTCAGGTTAAAAAATAAGAGAGATACAGGTGTGTAAATGTCACAATGTTTTTAAGAAATTAAAAAAAAAGTCAAATATCTCGAAAATGGTAGAGAAAATTGACATAGCATGTGAGTAAAACCTACCATAAAATTTGATGATAAATCTAGATCCGTAATAAAACTCTGGACGCAGCAAGTGCGTTATGGTAGTGAATTTTCATTAAAATGTTTTTATTGCAAATATGTGTGTTTTCTTTGAATGAAAGCAGGCATCAATTTTGGTTATCAGTATAACCTATATAGTAAAAACAATGTGCCATGTTTCATAACAATAACTTTATTGTGTGAAAATGTACAAAAATTTCCAAAAGTAAACTTAAAGTGTTCCCGAAAAAACTCGTTTCTTGGTCAACCTTATGGGTTAATAGCAATTGGGCTATTCAAATATGAACCATTTGATCAAAATTCGCTACCATAACGCACTTGCTGCATCCAGAATTTATTTTCTTACAAACATGCATTATATTTCGATGGAAAATGCAAAAATTCAATAACATAAGGCGTGTTTGATTTTAAAAAAAAACAGAAAATTTGTATCACCAACGACTTATGGGCCATCCTGTGATTGTCGAAATATTTTTTTAAGATGTAGCTCAAGACACCCTATAATTAATATATACACATTTTTTTCATATCTTGTATAATAACGGATATATTGAGGTTTATTGATTTTTTACGAAAATTCGACAAAAATTATATACCATTAAACGATAAATTCTATAGCTAAGGCTACTGCCAAGCATCGGAGAAAAAGTCTATTTGAAATGAATTTTCTGGAAACATTTTAGTAAAATGAAGAACAATGACGGTTGAAACTAAGACTTCAGGGTTTGTAAAACATCCTTCTTGAGACATTTTATTTCCATAGCCCGTATTAGATTCAAGTTATTTGCCTAAATGTTGCCGATTCTGACATTTTAAATCGCAACTTTGACGTTTTGTGGAAAACCCCAATTAATTTTTTATCAAATGCCCATAACTTTTTTGTCTTTTGACCTACAAAGCAGAAATTTGGTACGTAACTTACCTATAAGGATGTAAACACCTGTACCAAATTTGGTTGCCCTTACTTTGTTAATTCCGAAGATATACATTTTTTTCGAAAGAAAACACAAAATTTTCCGGGAAAACCTGGGCAGATTTTCCTGGCTAACGAACTTATCCAAGCCATTTAAAAAAGGAATTTATTCACCAAATTTAATCAGAAGTCGGGATCTCCTTATTAGTGAATTTCTTTTAAGAAAATTCACTAAAAATAAGAGAGATACAGGTGTGTAAATGTGACAATGTTTTTTAAGAAATTTTTAAAGTCAAATATCTCGAAAATCGTTTGACATCACATGTAAGTGAAACCTACCATAAAATTTGACGAGCAATCTAGATGCGTAATAAAAAAACACCATCTTCCATTTGAAATAAGAAAGTTGACGTCTATTTACGGTATAAACGGAAGACCCATACTAACGTTAATATTTTCAGTGAACTGGAATTTTTGAGAGACCCACGTGCGTAAATTTTCAGAACTCAGTTGTGAGCCGTACTCCAGAAACGGCCAATGGAAAGTCTACGTGGGACACCCTGTGTATGTACAAATTTTCAATCTTTTTTGGCTAAAAAACCTGTTTATAAGCCAACGTTTCTCTGCCTTTCACACACACAAAAATATAATTTGTTGTATCATTACTTTTTATTAAAAATCACGAGCGTTACAGTGTTGCAATATGTTAATTTTACCTAAGAAATAACGCTTCATTACGGAGAGCTGCCAATTATATATTATTGTTTGTATGAAGAGATGACGGCGAAAATGCACCTAGCCTTACATTTTGTACAGAAAGATTATCTGCAACAGTTAATAATGTAGACATACTTTTGGAAAAGCAAATGCCGCTGCTACTCACTCATTACCTAAAGACAACTAATCAATGATCCAACGCTACAATGTGAATTATCTAATATGCTAATATGTAATTCAGTGTACTGCAGCGCTCACGTATAGTGTAGCTTCAGGCTATTAATATCCATCATATATCAGCTGTATACTCGGTACTCCACTTCTCCTTTTGTAGAATCTGGTATTCAATCCCGGTTCAACAATGATGGAGCTTCACAGCTACAGTGTCATGGATATGCACACTGTGTTGTATGTGCTAACTACCTTAAGGCGATAATCCTTCTGCTCGTATTCTGTGCAGATATATACACTCTAGTTATTCTCTTACGACGCTTGTAGAAGGAACTGTAAGTTATATACATAGTGATAATTAGGTGAATATGTAAAGTTTGGAACGTCTAATAGGCTTCGATATGTATGCTTTGGCTTAAAAGTTCACCACAACTTATTTTCAGAGACAATGGTCATTTTAGCAACAAAGGCAGCTTAGCGGGGAATGAGAAACTCACTTAGAGGTTTAACTCATGGGACAAACATTTATTGAAATGGAATATTTTAATATGCGCTACCTACTTATCTGTCTGGCGATGGTGCCAAACAAATGAAGAAGTAGGTGGATCCACTTCTGCCACATCGCAGGTTTCTCCCAGTACGCGACGGAATGCGTGAGCGTGGGTTGTTTTTAGTGATTTTCGTTAAGAAAATTCATTAAGGCGTATCGATGGTAACATTTTTGGAACATTCCTTGAAATGAGCGCGAATTGGGGCCACTAGTACCCAAATCCAAGGTTAGTTGAAAAGTTTACACACACACACACATGCATATATATATATATATATATATATATATATATATATATATATATATATATATATATATATATATATATATATATATATATATATATATATATATATATATATATATATATATATATATATATATATGAATGTATGTATCCAACCGATAACTCAAAGATATTTTACCAATTGAAACCAAATTTGGCAAATTCTTTCATTTTTTAATAGCTTTCATGAGTTCGTTAGACAGTTTTAAAACTCAACTACTTTTAGAATAAAAATGCGAACAACCGTTTAAAAAGTCAATATCTTTTAAGTTACTAGAAGTATGAAACTAAAACTTTGCACGCACGTTAAAGTGGTCCTCTCTACCAAATTTGAACTTAATCGGTTCAGTAAAAGTTGAGTTTTACCAAATAAAAATAAATAATTTACGATATAACCTAAAATTACGTCTGAATGGGCAAAAAAAATGCTCAAATCAAACTTCAAACGAACAGGCTACAAAAAGATGTCACAATAAACAATCAGCGGTGTTGCCCTTTGCCAAAACTCAGAATATTTGCTATGCCACAGCATGGCTCAGTTCTGCAAAAGGATTAGATACCTGAAGGGGTGACCATAGCATTAGGTAAAATAGCTACCAAAAACCTAGCAGACTACATAAAAAGTCTAAAATATTTGGGAAACCATTAAGAAAAAAAACACTTGCATAAATGACCCATTGGGGTGGCAGCTCTGAGAGGCCGAGTGCCAATACGACCCACTAAACAAGCTGCAACCAATATACGTTCGACATAGCAACATTTTGGTAAACGGTTATAATGGGGAAAAGGGTGACGAGAAACCACGGCAATATATACAGTGTTTCTCAAAGTGAATGGAAATGTATTGCTATCTCCGTTATTATTAGAGATATGGAGAGGGTTAAATTAGCAACGTTTTGTATAATTTCGTGCTTGTTCCAAATATGACTTGTATTTTGCCCTGCTCATCTTTGTGTTTTCTAGTTATTTTGTTTGCTAGACAAATTATGTTCTGATACAAATTAATATCACCTTTATAAGTAATGCGCTGCCGCTGTTGCACGATTTTAACTCTTGAAGCCCGAAATGGATTTCAGTAGGTAAAAGATTTCATTTTTTTTATGAAGTTTTTAACGTTGCTGTTTATTGGTATACAGTGTATCCCAAACTGGGTGGGAATGTATTACTCTCTCCGTTATTATAAGAGATAGGTAGACAGTTGAATTATAATGTTTTGTAGAATTTCATGCTCGTTCCAAATATGACTTGTATTTTGCCCCCCTCTTTTCGTTTTTGAGTTATTTTGAAGAAACCAAAATTTGTCGATTTCCTTTTTCTTCAATATCTAAGACATGCACATTATCAGGACACTTTTTACAGAGTAATCTTTTTGTGATATTCTCAACTTTGGATTGTCATTTGTTTTTGAGCTTCAGGTATCAACGTTTGTTTTTATTATGGCAGCCATATTGGATTCTTTTCTCATGTGATAGCCTGTGAAAAGAGCTTTCCAATGATGTACAAAATGTGTGAGAAATCTTGTAATTGCACTGACAATTTTGAGAAAAACGGTTTTGAGGATAGTAGGCTACGAAGTCGAATACCAGAGTGACCAAATGACAAAACAAACTGTTCAAAAAGCAGTAGGCGATGGTGTCTAACAATGGACTTCTACTTTTAACATAATTTTGCGTGATGATTTACGATAAAAAAATAGAAACTTTAAGCACACCAATGAATCGGCCCATTATGACGAATGATATTTTATATTACAACATTATCCTAAAAAATTTTTATAATTTCATTAAATAGGTAAACCTAGTAAACA
The DNA here is from genome assembly GCA_964006375.1 of Tillus elongatus. NCBI lineage: Eukaryota > Metazoa > Arthropoda > Insecta > Coleoptera > Cleridae > Tillus > Tillus elongatus. The sequence goes on along the minus strand of OZ023262.1, from coordinate 304,586,840 downwards.
ACTTAATTTACTAAAAAATTTTAATAAAAAGCAGATTAATGATTTACGAAGACCCCTTTGAAAATTGTCTGATTTTTAAACGTAAGTCAACTGAAAAGCAACAGAAAAAAAGTTGCTATGGATATAACACTATCGCGAGAACTAAGAATACTGTCATTCTCAATTATCTGAACAATTTGGGGTGTATTTAACACGTTGCTTAATTTTTTTTACTAAATAGTTTGTTTCCTGTTTATTTTAAATATTATTCAACCATATGTTCAGTAATCAAAAATATTTTGACATGTTGGAATGTTATATTCCTTCTCACTGAAATACTGGCAGCTGAAAATTCATATCAAAACAAGTAGCCATCAAGACGACAACCAAACACCAAAATATTTCGCAGGATAGTGACCAATCTATTGAACGACGGTAGCTTCCACGCAAAGAAACTACCAATGCCTAGAAATGAAGAAATAAATAATGCCGTCTTAGAGGTTTCAAACGAAAACCCTCAAACTGTCCGGTTTTATGGTGAAGAAATTGACGTTCCAAAATTACGGTGCACCGTTTATTAAAACAAAGTCATTACCATACATACAAACCTACAATCGTACAAGGCTTAAATGTTAAGGATTACCTTAAGCGACTCAAATTCTGCAGATGGTATCAAGGACAATGTCAGTAAGATGAAAATTTTCATTTGAAAATAATATGGACTGATGAATCTAGATTTACAAATTATGGTGTGTATAATCGCTATAATAGACATTATTGGGCAAACCAAAATCCCCATCTAAAGGAAGAAAGACGATTGCAAGACAGATTTGGTACTAATGTTTGGTACAGCTTATTGGGTAAAAAACTGTTATTTTTATTTGTAGATTATACAGTTAGTTTTAAAAAACTTCAGATAACTTCATTGTTGGCCCGTTCTTTTTTGAAAATAATTTAACTAAGGAAATGTATCTTAATCTTTTGAGAAATGTTATCTTACCAATAGTTAGAAGAGTTTATGATAATTTAGACAGATTTGGTACCAACGAGACGGTTGTCCAGCTCACAATTATGAGATCGTCAAAGTAGTTTTGTACCAAAATTTTATTAATCGTGTCATTTATATAAATAGGCCGGTTCATTTGTGTACTCGAAGTCCCGATATAACACCCATGGATTTTTATTCTAAAGAATGATGTGTATAAATTCGATGCAACACAAAATATCAATGAATTACGAAACCGAATCACGGAAGCTATAAATCATATTATCCAAAACACCCTCACCGGAGTTTTCAGGCATGCTTCAAAAAGGTGTATAAAGTACATTGAACAAACGGTGGCCATATTGAACAATTTTCTATTTAATTTATTTTTAAGATTCTATTTTAGTATATGTTGAGTTCCGTTTCTAATTTTGTTGTTTTGTGGAGTTTAAGTTTCTACTTGTTATTGCCGGGTTTCGTTATTAAACTGTTTCACATAATATTACCTAGCATTATTACCTAATTAGGTACTGTAAATTAAACCACAATATTTTTTATCGTGAATCGGAAAATTATGTTAGAAGTAGAAGTCTATTGTTAGACTTCATGGCCTACTGCTTTTTGAACACGTTTTTTTTTTGTCATTTGTTTTCTGGTATTGAGTTTCATAGCCTACTATCCTCAAACCGGTTTTTCTCAATATTCTCAGTATAGTTACAAGATTTCTCAAGTATGTTGTACATCATTGGAAAGCTCTTTTCACAGGCAATCACATGAGGAAAAAATCCAATATGGCTGCCATAATAAAAACAAACGTTGATACCTGCAGCTCAAAAACAGATGACAATCCAAAGTTGCGAATAGCACAAAAGATTACTCTGTAAAATTTCCTAATAATGTGCAAGTCTTAGACATGTCAGATCAACGCCTACTTAGATATTGAAGAAAAAAATTGACAAATTTTGGTTTTTTCAAAATAACTCAAAAACGAAAAGAGGCAGGGAAAACACAAGTCATATTTGGAGCGACCATGAAATTCCACAAAACACTGCTAATTAACTGTCTACCTATATCTAATAATAACGGAGAAAGCAATACATTCCCACCCAGTTTGGGACACACTGTATACCAATAAACAGCAACGATAAAAAACTTCCTAAAAAAAAACGAAATGTTTTACCTACTGAAATCCGTTTAGAGCTTCAAGAGTTAACACCATGCAACAGCGGCGGCGCGACGTATTTCTTATAAAGGTGGTATTAATTCGTCTCATAATATAATTTGTTTAGCAAACAAACATTATCATTACACAAAAGATTACAAAATAATTGCAATATTTGTACACAAAAGATTACAAAATAATTGCAATACTGGCGGATTCCCACTGGCTTTTCTTTTAGTGTTAAATTATTTACACCGCGCGTCATAGGAAAATATAAGCCAGTGTGTGGTGACGTGAGTCTTCACCGTAATAACCTCCATAATATGTATTATAAATTCCTGTCACGTAACCACAGACCATTTTATCCCCCCATTCTTTGCAAATGTTTTCGCTATAAGTAATTCTCGTCTTTTCCATGCATTGCGCCTACCTAATAACGTCTCTTCTGTAAAGGAAAACGTTGACTGCTGCGCCCTGATGTGTTGATTTAAGGGAGAATTTTTCTTATCCGTATCTCTACAGACACGTACTTGACTGCAGGAGAGAAGAATTACCTTATTTATTCATTAAGCTGGCGATACATAATCCTTTTACAATTCATGAATTTTCAGTTTAAAAAAAAATCAATAACATATTAGGCAGAGCACCGGTGGTTCAGTGGTAAAAACGCGTGCTTCTGAACAGAAGGGTACTGGGTTCGATTCCCAGGGTATCCCTATAACAAAATTTTATTATGCCCTAGGTATTCATTAAAAAATTAATGAATCACCTTTAGTTTGGCTACTCAGTAGGCCGGGCCGAAATAAGCCGTTTTTAATTTTTTTTTGAAAATATTGACGCGCTAGTTGTGGAAAGCTGTGAATGGGTATTATATTGACTCTGTTAAAAACTGGATGATCTAGGACAAATTTTGACCGCCCCCATTTAGACCTAAAGGTGAAAAAAAAAAAATTTTTTTTTTGGCAAAATTGACTTCGCGCTACCAAAAAAAATATTCATTCAGGGCCTCTATTTACTTCTATAACATATAAACTTAATCGAAAAATGTTTAGCCGACCCCATGGTGTTTAGAATATTAATATTTCAATAAAAAATTTGAATTTTTATTATTTGTGCAGCTCTTTGCCTGACTTAATCTTTACCTGCTTAAAAATATTATATCTGTAAGTGGCAAGCACTAAGTCAACCCAGAACTCACCGCGTGGAGGTGTCTGCACATCGAGTTCCTCCCTCCCTGCCACCCTATTTTAGTGCATTTTAGTTACATTTCCTGTTTTCAAAATATTGCTTTTTGTTTTCAAATGAAGGCAATAGTTTTCTCCCTTCTAGTTTTGAGCGGATATAACCATCTCTTTCTTCGTCTCCGCACACTTTTTGAGAAGCTTCGGTTACAATTTTCACGCATCGCTCTACTGCTTGCGTGTGACAGGGAAATTTCTTAAAGCTAGGAAGTCTTTCTCCATCTGTAATTTTTTCAAAATCTTCAATTGAAAGACTCGCTGTTAATGGTGGCTCACTTAAAGCACAGGTTTGCCAATCAATCATTTCTGTGTAGTCCTCCGAAGAAAAATTAATAGCCGGAATTTTAAAATATCTAACATCTTTGTTGCCTCTGAGAGATCTTGCTTTCACAATTATTCTTACAGCTAATTGACGAATATGTTGGCGAGAGTCTGTAAGCATCGCTAATAAAACGTTTTCAGGATGAGCAAAGTAAGCGTTGTCCTGAAACACCTTGTCTATAACTTTCTTTACACTGTCCGAAAAAAATCTGGATGCTTTAATGGCTCTCCACAAATGCCTTGCACCATCATAAATTAGTGGTTTTGTTTTTATCGCAAACCACACAGGGGAATAAACTTTCGTGATATATTCTGTTAAAATCTGCAGGTTTAAGGATGGATTAATGGTTGAGACGTACAAACGCAACACCCTGTTTGCCGTTGTTAGCCACCTGGCATGTGACATTATGCCAGGATCTTTTGTAGCTAAGTTGGTGGGGCAATTACCGTCTCGAATTGCACAGCACATTTGAAATAAATATTTTTGGTCGGTACTTAAATCGGTTTGGGTCGCTTCTGGTAGTTCAGTTTTAATTGACTTAAAACTGACCAAAGGCAAAGTTTCACAATTTTTTAAAAGTAAGCCAATGGAACCAGAATAACTAGATGGTCCTTTAGTTTCACCATCCAAAGACTGTAATAAATGTCTTAATGGTAATTCATTAAAATGCAGAAGGCAAATACTCCACTGAAGTGGCCTATTAAGATGAGTTTCAAGAAGTCTAATGGCTCCACCTTTCCAACCAGTATTAACGTTAGTTCCATCACAACCTATAACAGTTAAATTGTCAATATTTGTTTTATACTTATAAACATTCCAGAAGTCCGTTTTCAATATTAACAGCAGATACAGGAGGTTTTAACGACACATGACAAAAGTAGTTACTTCCAGGTTCTTGGATAACTGAGATGTGCTCCTGTTGAATAATAATACGTCGATCACTTTCTCGTGAATAAGTTTGGTCCTTTCGCCCATCAAAGTATAAACCATCAATTGTACTGTTATTAACCAAATTCTGCTCTTGCTGTCTGTGCCTATTTCTATGTAATGCGCGGCGTATCTTGTTTTTATCAACTACTTTTGAAGGATTTTCTGCTGAGATAACACTAAGATCTTCGAAAACGGCGTTTACCAATTTAGCCACAGTTCTGTTAGATGATCCTGTTAGATCTGCAACTCTAGCCGTATTTTGTAGGTGTATTTTCTTCAGGTTTTGATTATTCGGTTCTGGTAACTCTTTGTTTTTTTCATAATAGGATAGCTCGAAATTTTCATTGGTTGTACTACCCTCGGACTCCTCGGAGCTGGAAATTTCCAAACTGTTCTCATTTAATTGACAAACATTTTTAATTCCGCTGGTGCTTGGAATTGGCTCATCTAAGATCTTATATCTATTGCAATCCGCAATTTTTCTTGCTATTTTGTTTCGTGTTTGTGCTGTAACAACTTTATCAATTCCACCAATTCTCATTTTTCGCTCAAATCTTTGATCCTTTAAAAACGACCATTCTAAAGTCGGCACCTTTCTAGCTCTCTCGCAACTGCAAAGCTCCATATTTACACATTTGCAAGAACATATATCAAAAAGCTTTTTGGAGTTTATTTGAAACTGATTCATTTTATTTTGTAAAAATGGTGACATTATTCCCTTGATAGGCTTTATAAGGTTTTGATATTTGCTGTTGTAAGCTAGGATAAGTTTTACGATGCGCTCATGACTAATAATCGGTAAACAAGCACGGTTCCAAACTTCTGTCACTTTTGTTGCTACAGATTTGGCCACTATTGCAGCCGGCGGTTGCTTACTACCACCGCCCTTTAATGCCAATCTAACAGCAATATAACATCGTATAACATCTTCGTATGTCGGCAATTTGTATACCTCCGCAGAAATATCCTTGGCACTACCAAATATTGGGCAAGTTGAACTTGTTCTTGTCTTTACTAAATGTTTAGGCATTGTAAACCACTCATAAAAAAATGCACAAAAATATATAGACGCTAAAAGCGATAACTAAGAATCAAATTAACGTAACGAACGACACGTATTCAAAGATAGTCACGCCAGTACTAAATAAATACCGAACAAAATGCATGTTGAAAACTATGTAGTTGAATTATTCTCAAGGCCAGATGACGTAAGATAGCTGCGCGCGGTCCATATCATACTGTTTCGTGCGCTAGGCAGGTCCGGCTTATAAGTAAGTATGCAAATAACGATATGGGGCCGGCTAAAATTAAACGTAGGTTCTTGATTTTTTTTTTGGGGTATTAAGAAGTACATAAAGATTAATTTTTTCGGTAGCGCAACGAAAAAAAAAACTGCCCTTTTTAAAGGCCCGTGGGCCCGGTTAAATTTTAACTTAGCCAGCTGAGTTTTTTTCCGTGTCTTATTTATCGACATCCACAACGTTTCCACAGTAGCGCCAGAGCAATTTAAAAAAAAATTTATTTCGGCCCGGCCTACTACTCAGTCGGGGCACAAAGATAATATAAATTAACATAGGGCGTGGGCCTTAGCACTTGCAGTCGGTGGGTTTTAAGATGTACAAATAAAAGTCAAGAGTTAGAAGTAAAATCAGTTTATTAAAAGATGATTGATGTTATATAATGCAGCTCGATTTAATTAAGCAGATTTAACTAAAGGAAAAACATAAATTAACTACTTTAAATTCGCATATAACACTGTTGAAATGAGTTGTGGAGCATACACTACTTTAAAAAATTGCAGTTAAATGATGTACTTAGCTCGAGAGTCAGACTGCTGCCTCCGGAGTGATGATCGTATCCGTCCAGCCTAAGATGCTGGAGGTGCCTCATTGTATAGGTGCGTCTTCCTGGGAAAACGGCTTCGTGGTTCGGCACACAGGGTTGATCTTAGGGGTCACCGAACCTACTCCAGGATGACGGGATCTCAATATGACGGCTCTAGGGGAATAGTGGCAGACCAGCGAATTGCTGACTAGCTGGTCCTTGGTCAGCCAGTTGCCATTTAGCGGTTCCCTGATTACACGGGGGCCACTTAGCAGAGTGCCATTTAGCGGTTCCATTTAGCAGGGTGCAATTTAGCAGGGTGCCATTTATCGGTTCCATTTAGCAGGGTACAATTTATCAGGGTGCCATTTAGCGGGGTGCTATAAAATTTCAGGTGGATTAGTGTTGGTTCAGGGCTTTATGGTCTACATGAGGCGGCTGGTAGCAGGTTGCGTTTAAATACAAAACTTATCTGTGTTATTAATTAAAAATAAAATAACGTAAATGAAACAAAATATTAAAATGATCTCTTTTAAAGTGCAATTAGGACAGCACAATAGCAAGTAATTACTGAATTAACGCTACCACAAGCCACCGTGTAACAATATATAATTTATAAGAAAGAGAGAAGTTATCGAAAGTGGATTTAGTACGGTATACACTAGCACGCAATCTCATATTAATCTCAACTAAAGAAATGTACAAGCAACTAGAAAATAAGCGGGTATTTAAGTATAAAACTTACCCATTTAGGCATGTTGTTTTTCCAGATTTAAAATTTAACTATATGATAACATTTTCAGGTTGACTTATTAAAAGAGAAGAGAGCGTGTCACGTATTCCAACCGTTTATAAAGACTTTTTTATCTTGACATTTCATCGAGCTGTCGCGTTTGCAGGCGTATTCCATTGAGTCGTGATGCGGTAGAGTAACCGACCGCCGAGTTTGACGTCACTAGAGGAACTCAGACTTTGGCCTCACTACCGGGACCGACTCAGGAGCAATGTCATATTAATCTCAACTAAAGAAATGTACAAGCAACTAGAAAATAAGCAGGTATTTAAGTATAAAACTTACCCATTTAGGCATGTTGTTTTTCCAGATTTGAAATTTAACTATATGATAACATTTTCAGGTTGACTTATTAAAAGAGAAGAGAGCGTGCCACGTATTCTAACCGTTTATAGAGACTTTGTTATCTTGACATTTCATCTAGCTGTCGTGTTTGCAGGCGTATTTCATTGAGTCGTGATGCGGTAGAGTAACCGACCGCCGAGTTTGACGTCACTAGAGGAACTCAGACTTTGGCCTCACTACCGGGACCGACTCAGGAGCCTTATTGTACAGAAATAAAAGGCGTTGACGCGTGTGACATGTCACATATATGTTAAATACATGCGATATGTTACATCCCTTTCACTCATACTGTAAAATTAACACCAACCTAGATTGTGGAGCTGTATGTGAGCAAGTTGAATGCCTGCACGTTCCACCAAGCTATGGTGTATTGCACCGTCTGTTGCAACACACCAAATTACAAATTAAATCTGGTTCAAGCAAGCCAAAACGTCAAAATTGATTAAGTACGAATGAGAGTGAAAAATACTACAAGAAATGACTAACAATCTCCTAGATATGTGTCTGAGTCGTTATTTTCCTTGATTTCGTTAAAACGTAAGCAAAAAATGCATTGTAAATCAGAATGGTTTTGTGCATATTGTAAAACGTTCAATAGTGAACCTGTGCTGTGCGAGATACCGCTAATAAACACATGTAGCTCAGTGGCCTGAGTCTCTGCACAACGTGGAATCGATTCCTGCATGATGAGTTCGAATCCTAGTTAGTGACTTTACTTTTTTCAATTTTTTTCTAAGTTTCATTTCACTTTACCGTTATCTTATAAGATTGTTGTTTCGGATGAATTTTTTAGCGAGTTTTTGTATGAAAAAAATTAGACAAAGAGGAGACGAAAGTTTTAAGCCTTAAATCAATTTGAATAGCATATCTAGTTGCTTGCTCTTGCCCTAACTTAGTGAAACCCTTCCATAATTAATACAGTCGTAGACTTTTCCCATGGCTTCACAAGTGCTTGTTTTAGTGAATTTTCTTAAAACAAATTCACTAACGAGGAGATCCAGACTTTTGAATTTAGAAAAAATTTCTTCAAATGAGCGCGAACTAGGCGCGCTCTACTATAACTATATATATATATATATATATATATATATATATATATATATATATATATATATATATATATATATATATATATATATATATAGTAGAGCGAACAATTTACCAAAATCTAAGACAAAAAAGTAAAAGGCATTTAAAGAAAAAAAAAATGGGTTTTCCTCAAAACGTCAAAAGTTGCGATGTGAAACGTCAAAATTAGCAACATTAAGGCAAAGAATCTGACAGAAATACGGCTCATGTAAAGAGTGTTCTGCAAACCCTTAAGTTTCAGCTTAAACCATCATTGTCCTTCATTTTAATAAAATATTTCCAGAAAACTCATTTCAAATAGACACTTTCTCTGATGCTTTGGAAATAGTTTTAGTTAAATTTATGGTTTAACTGTCTTCAATATTTAGCTAATTTTCATAGAAGAAATTCGTTAATGAGGAGACCGCGGCCTTTGAATTCTAAAATGATTTCATCAAATTAGCGCAAAATAGGCCCCCTAGAATCCATATCCGGGTTTACTTTCTATTTACATATATACAGTGTGACGCATTTCTACGGTAAAGCTCAATATAATTGTTATTATGCAAAATACGAGAAAAAATTGTATACGTTACCTTAAGGGTGTTTTGAGCTGCATCTTATAAAATTATTTTGACCACCACAGCATGGCCCATAAGTCGTTGATGATACCAACTTTTTTTTGAACATTCCTTACTGCATTTTTGCATTTTTCATCGAACTATGATACATGTTTGTAAAAAAAAAAAATCGAGACGCGTAAGTGCGTTTTAGTTGCGAATTTTCATTAAAGGCTTCAAAATTCAAACACAATATGCTATTAACCTAAGGTTCGTCAGCTAGAAAACGAGTTATCTCGGAAATGTTTTAAGCTTATTTTCGGAAATTTTTTGTATATTTTCAAGCAAGTTATGTTGGTAAAATATGGTACATTTTTCCTACTATATAGATTATACGGGTGACCAAATTGATTCCTGCTTGCATTAAAAAGTCATATTTTCTATTAAAAACATTTTAAGAGAATTCATTTCCATAACGCACTTGCTGCGTCCAGACTATTTTATGCTTCCGTAATACTGTTGTTTCAGTCTCTCCCTTTTGATTGCCTTTTTGCACTCAAAAGTAAATGAAGTAATCTTCCTCAATTTTGCTCACTGAAGACGTAATTTTTCACTTTTTATATAAATTGTTAAATGATATAATAACAATAATAATAATAATATGAATAACCGACACACACACAGAAGTTAAAGATATTTGACAATGTATTGAGCAAAGTTGCTTTTTCCCCAGACTACTTTATTTTATTACGCTCTTCCATTAGTATGCTATACATTCTAGCAGTAAACACGCTAAGAGTTTGTTGTGTTTCACTCTTTTATATAAATAAAACCGTTTTCTTACCATGGTCTGCAAATTTGTTTCGAATGCATTGCTTCCCAAAAGGCTAATTGTACTACTGCTTCTTTAAAACTATTTACCCAGCACACTCAGAAATGGTGCACTTTGTAACAATTTCTACCTACAAGTCAATTAAAACGATCGAGTACCATTATTGATTTTTAGTAAATTAAGAAACCTGGACGCAGCAAGTGCGTTATGGTATTGAGTTTTCATAGAAATGAAAAAATATTTTTCTATAACTTTTTTTTCTTGTAACCTAGATATCTAAATTTTTGTAGTTTACTTTCGATATCACAAACCTACGTACCAAATTTAATATTTTAATTTTTGGAGATACAATTTTTTTTCAGAAAGCGAACCTAAAATTTTTTCGAAAAAACAGGACCGATTTTCATGGATAACGAACGCATCCAAGCGATTTACACAAGGAAGGTGTGTGCCAAATTCCATCAAAATCAGGCGATTGTTTTTTAAGTTATCGGTGTGATATTTCAAAAAGCAAATTGAGTTGTTGAAATTTGAAGCACTTAGTGAAAATTCTGGATTATTTATCTTTTAAAGAATTTAAATGTTTTCCTTATGTGAGATTAGCAAATTTTAATTAAAAAAAATCGCTAAAGAGAGGTCACGATGAAATGATTTTGAACAAATTTCTTCAGATAAGCGCGAATTTGGGTCCCTAGAACCCAAAACCAAGATCCGTTAAAATTTATATATATATGTATATGAAATTTAAAGCATATAATGCATATTCGCTACCAAAGCGCACTTACTACGTCTCGATTTTTTTACAAACTTGTATTATATTTCGATGAAAAATGCGAAAATGTAATAATATAAGGAATGTTTGAAACAAATTGTAGGGGCAGCCTGTGATTGTCAAAATAATTTTATAAGATGCAGCTTGAGACACCCTATAATTAACGTATACTAATTTTTCTCGTATCTTACTTAATAACAATTATATTGAGCTTTACAGTAGAGAAACGTCACCCTGTATATATGTAAACAGGTAAAAACTGAAACTAAATCCGCATATGGATTCTAGTGGGCCTGGTTTGCACTCATTTGAAGAAATCTTTTTAAAATTCAAATGTCGGGGTCTCCTCATTAACTAAACTTAAGGGTTCGTAGAACACTCTTCTTGCGACATTTTCTTTACCTGAGCGGTATTTCTTTCATGTTCTAAATGTTGCCTAAACGTTACCAACTTTGACGTTGCAAATCGCGACTTTCATGTTTTGAGGAAAACTCCTATTTTTCTTTCTTAACTGCCTTTACCTTTTTGTCTTTCAAATTACAGGCATATATCTTTATACATGGTTCACTTTTTATGATTCAGACCCGCGGACCCAATTTGTTTGCCCTTACTTTGTTATTTCCGGAGATATAAAAATTTTCCGAAAGAAAACACAAAACATTTACTACCACAACGCACATGCTAAGCCTTAATCTTTTATTTTCAGCATTAACTACGCAGGCCTGTGTCACCATAACTGATCTAGTAATATCACCAATGGACCGGGCACAAATGGCGGCACCGCAAATATTAATTTAAATTATTATCAGATAACTTGAAGCGTGCAATTTTTTTGGACGTATTGTATTTTTATTGTATTTATTTAGTTTCATTATTTTTCAGTTTGGCTTTCAAAGCTTATTGTAAATGATATGTTACGTAATACATTTTTACAGGGCAGACTAATATATCCTTTTTTTGAAAATACTTTAGAAAAAGCATAATATAACTTGTCTGTTAGCCACCATATTTAACTCGTATGAAGATTGCATGTACCAACACTGAAGATATAAGCTCAAAGGCTTGGAAGTTTGGGATTGTTACAAAATCGTCAGAAAGGTTATATTTGTGTTTCTTAAGGCCTTTTTAGAAAGATATGTTATGTTATAGATTTTTACTTTGGTTCTAAGATATTGTCTTTTTTGTCAAAATACCAGAATAAACGCATAATCCGACTTGTCTTTCAGCCACCATATTTTATGGAAATAAAAATTGTATGTAACAAAACTAAAGCTAAACTCTTAAAGATTTGTCAAGTTAAGATTGTTACAAAATTGTAGAGAAGGCTATATTTGTATTTTTAAAAGCTCATCGTATATGAAATGTTACTTAATATATTATTGCACTGGAGAGTCTTTTTTTAATACTTGAAAAAATGCATTATCTAGCTTGCCCATTAGGCATCACATTTCATGGAACTAAGAATTGTATGTGCCAATACTAAAGCTATATTCGTAAATATTTGGAAGATTAAGATTGTTACGAAATCTTAAGAAAGGTTATATTTGTATTTTTAAAAGTTTATTATTAAATATATGTTACGTATTATATTTTTACGCTGGCAACTAGGACAGCCTTTTTGCCTTTTAGCTACCATAGGCTCATCGATTTGGAAAGTTAGGATTGTTGTAAAATTGTAAGTGTAAAATGTTACACGTTTTAAAACCATTTCCTACGCTATAAAATTCATTAATGTATGTTTATAATATTCATCCAGTCAACCGAGTCTGCCCACATAACATGACGTCACTACCATCGACATGATTTACCATGGTCGTAGTCAATGATCACATCGTCTTGTTAGTCAGTGAGAGTTACTGCTTTGCCCGGATTTGACTCTTGGTGGGTCATATTTGTTTGTCAGATAAGAAAACCTTTATAAGATCCTGCGATGACTTAACACGTTGTCTTCTTAACAAGCCTTTAAATAAATAATAATATGTCGATAACATCCAGATAAGCGATAAGAAGGCAGCACGCCATTATGAGCCATCCTGTTCTTTGGTTCCGTTCTTTGGTTTTTGTTCGCATTTCTCCCGTGTGACTTTTACACATGAAGTAGATAACGTTTGGCATTCGAACACCAAATTTTAAAAGCTGCTCAAACGCATTCAATCAAATTTTCAAGAGCAGGCCAAGTAAAAGTCCCATAACTTTTTTAACGGTATAGGGAGCCCTGAGTCGCCCAATAATGTACTGAGAGGATTAAATGACCCTGAACAACCTTAGGCCTTCTCTGATACGGTCAACCGATGAAAATTCGCCAACGGAACCAAAGTCAAGTACCTTACTCACCTGTTACCAATCTTTTAACATATGTAATTTCATTTAAACTGCTACAATCCATCATAAAACATATGGTCATTCTGTTTTATATAACTTCAGTATTTTTCTAAAAATTTCACTCATTTGCATTATATATCACCATGTTTTAATAAACAAATTTAACGGTATTTTGATTTTTGTTTGTACATTTTAAATCCTTGAAGAGAAAAACATCATAATCTAGTCTTTTATGCATGTCCTAGGTTTAGAGCTACAATCTCGAAGATTTTGAAAGTTATGATTGTTACAAAATCGTAAGAAAGGTTATATTTGTGTCTGTTAAACCGCATTACAAAATATATGTTACATAAATTAAATTTAACACTAGTAACAATGATATTCTCTTTTATTTCAAAATACTTGATAAAAGTATCATCTAACCTATATTGCACCCAAGCAACATTTAAAGTCAAATTGACGTAAAATCGCCCTACCAATAGGTCGGCGACCAAATCACCACAGGTCATTTTCAAGTAAAATTTAAGTGTATATTACCAAGGTGGGGAATAAACTCAAAGTAATATGTAAGTCGATAATAGGTCCAGCAAGGCGTTTCGACCAAGGCGTTTTAGTTATATTTAGGGCATTTTCATTCAACATTGGGCCAATGGACGTAATATATTAGTAAATATGTGCTACGATTTACTTGAATCTGACATCTAGGCGCCGAGTGCCGTGACGTTCTTAACAACGAACTACGCATGCGACATTATCCGGTTCTGCAGGATCTGTGGTTATGTATGTATAAACTAACAGTAGAGTAGTAGAGATATTGTCCATCTTTGTTAAAAAATGACATCTTGAATGACCAAAGAACTTACTTCAAATATTTGCAACAATGATAAAGGTGATTCGCACTGTATAAAGACAAAATCCACTGCGGTTATGTTTTTTTCTGTTAACATGATAATGATACTTCGATAAAATTCGAGCGCCCGTATAAAAGATAAAATTAGTGATAATAAAAAATTATTCAAAATTCTTTGGAGGATTGGTGATGTAAACAACACAAAACTATCTTGTCGTCATGGTATACAAGCATTATTTAATGTTTTTATCAAACTAAAATTTGATGACACTATATTTAACAAAAAATTATTTTTCATTTTCCAATACAATTAAGATGGATACCGCAAAATCAATTTAATATGGCTGCCCTTCTAACATTATTGACCTGAAAGTTAATTTTGCCCTATTTTTTTTTACTTATAAGTCACAATTCCTAATGACAGGGCAAACTAACCAAACTTTGAAGGCATTTTGTCCTATTATGGGAACTTCAACTATATGGTAAACGAATTTTGTTTGAATTTATTAGAAATGAAACATTTTCGTGTATAGAAACATATATTACTTATATCCGTGCACAGCCCAGAGACATATAGGAATGATTATACAGCGCTTTTGGTATTTGATTCCATAATATATAGACATTAATAGAAAATAGAAACAAAATAAAATAAGTAAATAAACATAAACATGACAGCTGACCGTGTTGCCACTGCTTCATTCCATTTGGCATGAAAATGGATCTATTATATTGAAGAGGGAAACGTGCTGATTTGATGTAAGCCACTTTGAATGATCAGCATCTATCACTATTTTTCTGTGAGCATTCTTTACTACTCTATAATAGTTTGTAGTATGTCTGTAAACTTTTTTTGGTTTCAAAGGGGCATTTTAACACTATATTTGTTACTGGTGCACGCACATTAACAACAAGAATAAACATTTGTTGATGAAGTTTATCAGCTGACACACCTTTAAGATTAACAAATGTATTTCACTGCTGTACACTTTGAACTTTGAGGACAATTTTTATTTCAAGTCAGATTTTATTGGTATTTTCAACTTGAAGGTAGGCAATTTGACTTGGAAGACCATTTCTGCAGTAATTATGACTTTATAGCCAATCAGAAAGCCATTTTAGGTTAGCTCAGTGCCTAAAATATTTCCTGTGCTGTATTGCAATAAAATTGGTAATATATAAGCTGGACTTCATAAGAAGACCTCCAATTTACTATACCACAGAGACATATTGCAGTTTAATATTAGGTAATAAATTACCTTAAAGTAGGTATTTCAGGTATCTGGGTTTAGTAGTCGATTTTCAGTCCAATTTAGGGCACACTTGGACCTAATAATTACCAAATCTGGAATTGAAACACAAAAGTATATTTAAGTATATTTTATGAGTAAAATTAAACCATTTTTTTCCCAATTTAGTTACTTGTAAGTTACTGACTTTGGAGTAATTTTAATAGTCAAAAATAAGCTAGTTCCGAGCCTCATTTCCAAATTTGTAGTCATTATGACAATTAAGGCAACATTTTGGTTAATTATTACTAAATTACAACTTGGTTAGGTTATTTGGACTCGAGTGCTGGTTAACATCCCTTAATTTGTTGCTTGGGCAGCCACAATATTTCACAGGTAAAAGGATTTCGTGTATATCAACGCTAAAATTGCGAGGTCAAAGATTTGGAAAGTTAGGATTGTTACAAAATCGTACTAAATAGAAACTCGTTGGGCATTATTTTCAAGTGCTTGTGTTAGAGAGAGCGAGAGAGGAATAAAGAGAGACTGAGAGAGAGAGAAAGTGACACAAATACACTTGATTTTCAGATCATACAATTTTAGGGCCCAAAACTTTCTAAAAGAATTTCTGTGCAACTCTCTTTTCATACAAAGGCTTGTAACATGTTACACGTCTTACTACTCTCATTGTAATTGCCATAATAATAACACTACCTCCTTGTTCGCTGAAATCCGTCCCTCTTTTCTTTAGTCTATGGTTATACTGTGTTGATAGTAGAGCGTAGTCAATGCTGTATTACTACCTTTTCAATGAGATCCGTCTATATTTTTCTTACTCTAAGGTTACGTTGTCCAAAACCAATGTAATTTTGATGTCAGAGACCTGTCATAAATAAGTACCCTATATAAACTAACCGCCTCCAAATGTACGTTCTTTTTCACTGCTTAGTTATTAGCAAAATGTTATATTCTGTAACTAGATAAATCGGAAAGTCGGCATGCCAATTGGGTGAGTAATAATGTATTAAAACGCTAGCTTGACTGTTATCTCTGTTTGATTGCCTTGGGTGATGCTTTTATTTGTTTTTTGTTAAGTTGCAATAAAGTTCACGCATTTAAATAATTAACAAATATAATTTTTTTCACTATTAATATTAAATTAAACAGTAGATGAGCCTTGTTTTTTTTTTTTTTTTATGTCAACAACACACCACGAGGGCTTACAGCCTAAATACTATCGTACCGTGGGTGTTGACAAGGAGGAAAGGGGCAGCTTGTTAATTCTGGACTTGAAGGTGTGGAGGTTCGGAGGAGAAGGAAAAACATGTGCCGGCAAGGAATTCCACAACTTGGAAGTCCTCGGGACAAAAGAGCGGGCATAACAAGATGTTCTATGTCTGGTGACCTGGACGTTAAAAGGGTGCATTCGCTCTGTTCCCCTGGTAGATCTGCTGGGGGCAGCAGGTGGGGGAATTATGGAGGAAAGCTCCTCTGAGCAGTGCCCGTGCAGATATCTATAAAAGAGAGAGAGGTCACCAACAGCACGTCGGTGGGCAAGGGATGGAAGCCTTTGGGTGAGGGTAGGGTCACCGATGAGACGTATAGCTCTCTTTTGAATGGAGTCCAGGATAGCGAGTGTAGAAGCGGCAGCTGCACCCCAGATGTGGGAGCAGTATTCGAGGTTTGGCCTTATTTGTGAAGTGTATAAGGTATAGAGATTAGTTGGTGAAAAGAATTTGCGAGCCCGGAAGAGGAAACCCAATTTCTTAGCAGCCGCTTCTGCAATTGATGTAACATGTTGGTGCCAATTAAGATTTCGATCCACAGTAATGCCAACAAGAGAAAAGGACTCATTACTTTGAATAACTTGGTTGTTCATTGTGATGGGTCTAGGGCTGCTGTATCTCTTGTGAGAAAGAAAGCAAGACTTAGTTTTGGTGGGGTTGAATTGTACAAGATTTCTACTTCCCCAGTCTAATATTTTTTGGAGGTCTACGGAGACAGAACCCTCCATGAGTCTGCGATCCTCATCTAATTGGGCTAAAGAGACAGGCTTAGAATATTGTATGTTTGAGTGGAGGGTGCTGTCGTCCGCGTAACTGTGAACTGGGTTGGATGTGCTAGAGAGGAGGTCATTGATGTGGAGAAGAAACAAAGTAGGGGCTAAAGCTGAACCTTGAGGAACTCCTGCATTAATTGGATACAGTTTAGAGGAATGGCCATCCACAACAACAGATATGCTCCTGTTGGAGAGGAAATTTGCTGTCCAGGTACAAAGTTTTGGTGGTAGGCCATAGGCCGGAAGTTTATTAAGCAGCGCTGCGTGCCAGACCTGGTCGAATGCTTTGGATATGTCTAGAGCAACAATCTGGGATTCACCGTGTTGTTCCATAGACTTGTTCCAAGAATGGGTGACAAAGGAAAGGAGGTCGGCAGTCGATCTGCGCTGACGGAATCCATACTGCCTGTCGTGGATTAGACTGTGTTTTTCAAGGAATTTTAGTAGTTCGGTGTTTATATACTTTTCCATCACTTTAGAGATGACTGAAAGGAGAGAAATAGGCCTGTAGTTGCTAGGAAGCGCTTTGGATCCTTTCTTGGGGATGGGTTGTACTCGAGCAGTTTTCCAGTTACTAGGGAATATGCCTTTATTGTATGATACCTGAAACAGACGAGTCAGGACAGGAGCAAGTTCTGGTGCGCATTTTTTGAGAACAATTGCTGGGATCTCGTCAAGGCCAGAGGCTTTCCTGGTATTAAGAGAAGAGAGCATCTTTCGTACCTTTTTAGTTTGGAAAATGATATCAGTCATTTTATGCGCGACATTGGGGACTGTTGGTGGTTGAACATTTGGAGGTGGGTTGAGAGTAGAATTTCCGGCGAACAACGAAGCAAAAAGTTCAGCCTTGCCCAGGGCGGTAGAAACAATTTCGTCACCTGAGACAAGAGGTGGGAACGTGCTCTTGCAGAAATTATTCCCAATAGACTTAGCAAGAGTCCAGAAGGGTTTGCCGCCGTTGGAGCTTGAGAGGACTTTGTTTTTGATGTGGTTATTAAACGAGTTTTTTGCCTCAGAAAGAATGCGGACATAGCGGTTTCTTGCGTCGTTGAATGCTTGACGATTTTCTTGACTGGGATTGTGTAGAAGCGTTTTGTGAGCTTTGACCTTTTCAAGTCTGGCCTTGTCACAGGATTTAGAGAACCAGGGCTTTTGAGTGGCTGAAGAGGTTTTCTGTGTACGTGGAATAAATAATTCCATGCCATCTTGGATAATTTCGGTGACGTTTTGTGAGATATCAGAGGGGTCAGGATGAGAGAAGCAGACAGACGCCCATGGAAATGAGGAAAAGTAATCCCGCATTTCGTCCCAGTTGTATTTAACGTGAGCACGTCGTAAGCTACAATTTATGTAAATCCTGATTTCGACAAGGAACTGAAGCGACTTCGATATTCTTTTTAGCTGCATTTTTGAGAGGGGCCCCAGGAACACCACCATTTTGAGGAAGCTTCTTTCTATGTAATCATTAAGGGGGATTCATGCTAACGTCAAGATACCACTCTGAACCATCCGTACGCTGAGGTCAAGCCAGCAGAGCTCTGTGTGCTCGTAGTAATGATTTGGACAGCCTTGAGTGCCTCCAAAGTTTGTCTTTAAAAGTATTGCTTGCCTTGAGAAGCCAAAGAACTCTGCTCTTCACCTGCGCCCATGGAACAACACTACAGCAATTGCAGCTAAGTACACCGTTCATCTACTTTAATTCTCTTAACTTTAAATGTCATTATTAACTGTTGGAACTTGTCATAATTTCTATAATCTCATATAAATTACTTTGTTTTATATAATTTCATTATTATCCTAATACATTTACAACCATTTTGCATTATATAGAAACACCTTTTATCAATAAATTAATATAACTAAGTCTTGACTTCTATTTGTGTCTGCGACCCCTACTGAAGTATGAGGGGTACGAACGGTATTCTTATTTAAATTATGCATTTAAGGTCAACTCTCCGTTGACCAGCCCTGCACCTGTGCACAAACAAATCGATAAAGATATATGCAGATAGCCAAGCTGCAATAAAGGCTCTTGGTTCCTACCGGTGTAATTCAAAGATGGTATGGAATTGTAAATCTGCCCTTAACGAATTGGGCAGCTGTAATGAGGTGTCGCTGGTCTGGATACCGGGTCACTCGGACCATGATGGCAACGTTGCGGCCGACGCGCTTGCCAGGAGTGGTGCCCAGAGTACAAAACGCACCTAAAAGACCTGGACAGAAAGAATGACAATCCAATATTGGCAAAATCTTCCAGGATTAGCTCCATCTAAGGCCTTTATAAATGGCCTGTCTGAGTCAAGGGCTGAGAAACTTCTAGAGATGAACAGACAACAACTGAGTACTCTAGTCGGCCTGTATACAGGACACTGCCGCTTGTGGCATCACATGCACCGTATTGGGGTCGGTCAGGAGACCGAGTGCCGGCTGTGTATGGAGAATGACGAGACAGCAGAGCACGTGCTGTGTTCCTGTCCGGCAGCGGACAGGACTAGACACCTGCTCTTTGGCAAGGTAAAGCTTGCTCCAGAGGATCTGGATCAACTTTCGCCCACAAAGGTTATCGACCTCTGTAGGAGGCTGGATTTGTTGGGCGAAATATAGACATTAGGCGTGAGCCACAATAGGCCTTGTGGTCGCGGTGGAGGGACCGATGTGGACCACTCACATTCAAACCTAACCTAACCTAACCTAACCCTGCACTCTCTTTACAATTTAAAATTTCATTGATTAGAAACATATGAAGCTATAGAGAGATATAGAGCGAGAGATAAATAAATATAGACTGAGTGAGAGACAGTGACACAAATACCCTTGATTTTTAGATCTTGCAATTTTAGGTTCCAAAATTTCAAAAATGATTTCTGGGCAAAACTATTTTTATACAAGAGCTTAAAAAAGGTACCTTTTCAATATATAGAATTTGACAAACTCAAATAAATATAACAGCGCGCAAATCCCTGCATTAAAATTGTATGTATTTACAACATTAACTTTTATTTTTTAAAACATATTTTCTTTTAATACCGTTCATCAATATAATTTTCTGAATAAACTTTCTTAAAATTTTCAAGCTACAACCAATTTGGCAAAAAGCAAGTCATATTTTCCAGCAAACAGCAGAGGCCTAGAATCGCTACTTTTACTCAAAAATAATTAAGTATCTTCTTTGTTGCTCGTACATCTAATTATAGCTGTTTCAGTATGAGAATATTGGCCCATGAAAGAGAAATCGTAGAGCTGGGAAACGAGAATGTTTCTGTGTAGTTGGCATCAGTCCTCTTATGAAAGGACGTCAGTAGCCTGTACGGTATTTGCAAATACCACATGCTGGTTAAATAAGAGTCGGTTAATTGAATCTGGTAATGACAACCTACAGTTTATTACACCAGAACGTTCAGATTGTCAGGACACAATGTTAGGTAATAAAGCAAAATTAGCACTTTATCCACTCAGGCTGCTAATTCCTTTTATATTTAAATCGACCGTATTTTAAATTGAAACTGATACACTTTGTAGTATCTTCAACTCGTTTCCATCGTTATTAAAGATTGAAAATAAAATTATTTTTTTTTGATAAGAAATGCGATATTTAGTCAATTTTTCGTTAAAACAACTAAAAAACAAAACCAAACGTTCAAAAATGTTTCAGTTAAGTAAGTGTTCAAATTGTTGACCACCATCTTACATACAAAAGTACACATTTTGTTCAAAACCAGCTCTAATATTCTGGGGGATTTGCGGAGTTATTAGAGGGCATTCTTCAACAATGCGTCGTCGTAATTCTTCCAGTTCTGTTGCTTAAATTCTAGTCTTTAAACGGCCCCATAGAAAGCAGTCTAAAGGAGTTAAATCCAGTGATCTAGGGGGCCACTCAATAGCACCTCTACGTCCAATCCATTGCTCTGGATACTCTCTGTTCAAAAACACGTTGTGAAAAATGCGGAGGAACTCCATCTTTTTGAAACACTAATTCATTTTCTCGATAGCGATCATCATTTTCAACAACGTCAATTGGTAGAGGGTAAACGATATCTTCTAGCAACTTGAAATACGTTTCGCCACTCAAATTTTCATTAAAAAAAAATTGGTCCGATCAAACGGTCTCCAAAAATGCCAGTCCAGAAATTCAAATTCTTTGTAGTTTGAGTGTGGACTTCGTGAAAATTTCTTGGATTATTATCTGCCCAATAAGGACAATTATGACTATTGACTAGTTTAATAAAAACGTACACTCGTCTGAAAAACAGATATTGAACAGAAAGTTCCCGTTATCA
This sequence comes from Tillus elongatus, assembly GCA_964006375.1. Taxonomy (NCBI): domain Eukaryota; kingdom Metazoa; phylum Arthropoda; class Insecta; order Coleoptera; family Cleridae; genus Tillus; species Tillus elongatus. The sequence goes on along the minus strand of OZ023262.1, from coordinate 304,565,290 downwards.
GCTATTCGTACAGTCATAACTTCACAAAACTCCAGCCGCCGATTAAAATCATCTTCATTCAGTTGTTGAATTTTATACGAGTGAAATTTATGATGCTTCGATATTCGCTGAATAGTTAGTTCTTCTTTTGATGTTTGAAACAGTGGCCAATTTTCTCGTGCTCAAAGTTGGATCTGCAGCAATTTGTCCTAAAGCTTCAATCTTAGTAGTCTCATTTCTAACCGGAAATTCACGTTCAGGATCCCGTTTTTTGTTGGCTACTAAACCACTTTTTCGAAACTTTGCAACTAAATCCAAAATATATTTTCTGTTAACATGTCTGTTCGGATGTCGTTCATTAAACAAATTTGCGGTACGGTTTGCAACTGTCAAGGAATTCCACAACTTGGAAGTCCTCGGGACAAAAGAGCGGGCATAACAAGATGTTCTATGTCTGGTGACCTGGACATTAAAAGGGTGCATTCGCTCTGTTCCCCTGGTAGATCTGCTGGGGGCAGCAGGTGGGGGAATTATGGAGGAAAGCTCCTCTGAGCAGTGCCCGTGCAGATATCTATAAAAGAGAGAGAGGTCACCAACGGCACGTCGGTGGGCAAGGAATGGAAGCCTTTGGGTGAGGGTAGGGTCACCGATGAGACGTATAGCTCTCTTTTGAATGGAGTCCAGGATAGCGAGTGTAGAAGCGGCTGCTGCACCCCAGATGTGGGAGCAGTATTCGAGGTTTGGCCTTATTTGTGAAGTGTATAAGGTATAGAGATTAGTTGGTGAAAAGTATTTGCGAGCCCGGAAGAGGAAACCCAATTTCTTAGCAGCCGCTTCTGCAATTGATGTAACATGTTGGTGCCAATTAAGATTTCGATCCACAGAAATGCCAACAAGAGAAAAAGACTCATTACTTTGAATAACTTGGTTGTTCATTGTGATGGGTCTAGGGCTGCTGTATCTCTTGTGAGAAAGAAAGCAAGACTTAGTTTTGGTGGGGTTGAATTGTACAAGATTTCTACTTCCCCAGTCTAATATTTTTTGGAGGTCTACGGAGACAGAACCCTCCATGAGTCTGCGATCCTCATCTAATTGGGCTAAAGAGACAGGCTTAGAATATTGTATGTTTGAGTGGAGGGTGCTGTCGTCCGCGTAACTGTGAACTGGGTTGGATGTGCTAGAGAGGAGGTCATTGATGTGGAGAAGAAACAAAGTAGGGGCTAAAGCTGAACCTTGAGGAACTCCTGCATTAATTGGATACAGTTTAGAGGAATGGCCATCCACAACAACAGATATGCTCCTGTTGGAGAGGAAATTTGCTGTCCAGGTACAAAGTTTTGGTGGTAGGCCATAGGCCGGAAGTTTATTAAGCAGCGCTGCGTGCCAGACCTGGTCGAATGCTTTGGATATGTCTAGAGCAACAATCTGGGATTCACCGTGTTGTTCCATAGACTTGTTCCAAGAATGGGTGACAAAGGAAAGGAGGTCGGCAGTTGATCTGCGCTGACGGAATCCATACTGCCTGTCGTGGATTAGACTGTGTTTTTCAAGGAATTTTAGTAGTTCGGTGTTTATATACTTTTCCATCACTTTAGAGATGACTGAAAGGAGAGAAATAGGCCTGTAGTTGCTAGGAAGCGCTTTGGATCCTTTCTTGGGGATGGGTTGTACTCGAGCAGTTTTCCAGTTACTAGGGAATATGCCTTTATTGTAAGATATCTGAAACAGACGAGTCAGGACAGGAGCAAGTTCTGGTGCGCATTTTATGTATGTATCACACCGATAACTCAAAAAATAATGGGCCGATTTTGATAAAATTTGGTGAAAAAATTCCTTTTGCATGAGTTCGTTAGTCAGAAAAATCTGCCCAGGTTTTCCCGGAAAATTTTGTGTTTTCTTTCGAAAAAAATTTATATCTCCGGAATTAACAAAGTAAGGGCAACCAAATTTGGTACGCAGGTTTAAATCCCTATGGGTAAGTTACCTACCAAAATTTAGCTATGTAGGTCAAAAGACAAAAAAGTTATAGGCATTTAAAAATAAATAACTTGGGGTTTTCCTCAAAACGTCAAAGTGGCGATTTAAAATGTCAAAATTGGCAACATTTAGGCAAATAACTTAAATCTAATACGGGCTATAGAAATAAAATGTCTCAAGAAGAATGTTTTACAAACCCTAAAGTCTTAGTTTCAACCGTCATTGTCCTTCATTTTACTAAAATATTTGCAGAAAATTCATTTCAAATAGACCCTTTCTTTGATGCTTGGCAGTAGCCTTAGCTATAGAGTTTATCATTTAATGGTATATAATTTTTGTCGAATTTTTGTAAAAAATTAATAAAGCTAAATATATCCGTTATTATATAAGATATGAAGAAAATTTGTATATATGAATTATAGGGTCTCTTGAGCTACATCTTAAAATAATATTTCTGCAATCACAGGCTGGCCCATAAGTCGTTGGTGATACAAATTTCCTTTTTTTTAATCAAACACGCCTTATGTTATTGCATTTTCCATCGAAATATAATGAATATTTGTAAGAAAGAATTTTGATCAAATGTTTCATATTTGAACATCTCAATTTGCTATTAACCTATAAGGTTGACCAAGAAACGTGTTTTTTCGGGAACATTTTAAGTTTACTTTTGGAAATTTTTGTACATTTTCACACAATAAAGTTATTTTAATGGAACATGGCACATTGTTTTTACTATATAGGTTATACTGGTAACCAAATTTGATGCCTGCTTTCTTAAAAAAACACACATATTTGTTATTAAATTTTTTTTATGAAAATTCACTACCATAACGCATTTGCTGCGTCCAGAATTTTTTTGTTTACAAACCAACAAAACAATGACTATCAGCATATTTCTTATCGGAATGAGTAAAATGCGTTTTTGCATCTTCAACTGTGAATAATTTTAAAACGAGTTGATAAAACTCCCAAAAAAATTAGTGTGCTGAATTGAGAAAAGAAAAAGGTTTCAAATGATGTAACACGCGACCCATGTTCCCTATTTAAGAAATAAGTGTTGTTATCACCACCCTTAAGGGGTTGGTATTGTACAATAACTTTTTTTCTTGTAACATAGAAATCTAAGTTTTGGTGTATAGCTTACTTTTTATATCGTAAACCTACCTACCAAATTTGGTTACCACGACTCTTTATTTTTAGAGAAAAATTTTTTTATAAAGAAACTCTAAATTTTCCCGGAAAACCTGGTACGAAATTTCTGGCTAACCTACTTGTCCAATCCACTTATAAAAGGAAGGTACGTGCCAAATTTGATCAAAATCGGCCCTTTATTTTTTGAGTTATCGGTATATATATATATATATATATATATATATATATATATATATATATATATATATATATATATATATATATATATATATATATATATATATATATATATATATATATATATATATAAAAGTCGGGATCGCCCCATTAGTGATTTTTTTCTACGAAAATTTACTAATACAAGAATATCTAAAAAGCTGAAGCCATTAGCATTTTAAACCTTATAGAACCTATTGGTTTTTTTATATAAAAGACAACACCAATTCAATGCTTAACCTATATTTATTAGTGAAATTTCTTAAAAAAATTCACCAATGAGGAGATCTCGACTTTTGTATTTTGGAAAAATTTCTTCAAATGAGCGCTAATTAGGCCCCCCAGAACAGATATCCGGGGTCAGTTTCAATTTTTATATGTTTATATATATATATATATATATATATATATATATATATATATATATATATATATATATATATATATATATATATATATATATATATATGTATGTATGTATGTATGTATGTATCACACCGATAACTCAAAAAATAATAACCCGATTTTGATTAAATTTTGTGAATAAATTACTTTTGCAAATGGCTTGGATAAGTTCGTTAGCCAGGAAAATCTGCCCAGGTTTTCCCTGAAAATCTTGTACTTTCTTCCTAAAAAGATTCATATATCCGGAATTAACAAAGTGAGGGCAACCAAATTTGGTTTATGTCTTTGTAGGTTAGTGACCTACCAAAATTTAGCTATGTAGATCAAAAGACAAAAAAGTTATCTGCATTTAAAGAAAAATAAATTGAGGTTTTCCTCAAAACGTCAAAGTTGCGATTTAAAACGTCAAAATCGGCAATATTTAGGCAAATAACTTGAATCTAATACGGGCTATGGAAATAAAATGTCTCAAGAAGGATGTTTTACAAACCCTGAAGTCTTAGTTTCAACCGTCATTGTCCTTCATTTCACTCAAATGTTTCCAGAAAATTCATTTCAAATGGACCCTTTCTCGGATGCTTGGCAGTAGTCTTAGCTATAGGTTTATCGTTTAATTGTATATAATTTTTGTCGAATTTTCGTAAAAAATCAATAAAGCTCAATATATCCGTTATTATACAAGATATATATAAGTCAATTGTCAGAATGAAGCGGTTCGGTTTTTGTATAAAATTTTAAAAATTTGGTATAAACATGGAAAGTAAATGAAGAATGATGATGGGAAAGTAATGATGGATGTGTAAAGATTAGTAGTAAATGAAGGCAGTGATTGGAAATGTAAGATGGAAGAAAAAATGGTATAAAAAGTTTATTTAAAATGGTTTGTCAAAATTCGAAGTATGTCATATTTGGATAATGCAGTGTCAAGTATTTTTTAGAATAAACTGTTTAAATTATGTCACTATATACAACACAAGTCAAAATGGACTTACTGTATAGACGTATTGTGTAATTTTAGCCAATAAAGTATAAGTATAAGTATAAGTATAAGTATATGAAAAAATTTTGTATATATTAATTATAGGGTGTCTTGAGCTACATCTTAAAAAATTATTTCTACAATCACAGGGTGGCCCATGATTCGTTGGTGATACAAATTTTCTTTCTTTTTTTTTTTTTAATTAAACACGCCTTATGTTATTGCATTTTTGTATTTTCCATTGAAATATAATGCATATTTGTAAGAAAGAAATTATGGACGCAGTAAGTGTGTTATGGTAGCGAATTTTGATCAAATGCTTCATATTTGAATAGCTCAATTTGCTATTAACCTATAAGGTTGACCAAGAAACGAGTTTTTTCGGGAACACTTTAAGTTTACCTTCGGAAATTTTTGTACATTTTCAAACAATAAAGTTATTTTGATGAAACCTGGCACATTGTTTTTACTATATAGGTTATACTGATTACCAAATTTGATGCCTGCTTTCTTAAAAAAAACACACACATATTTGATATTCAAAAATATTTTTATGAAAATTCACTACCATAACGCACTTGCTGCGTCCAGGGTTTTTTATTTCCTAGTATCGATTCTATTGCTCTACTGAGTATATTAGCTAGATTAAACAGTAGCAGCCTCCGTAACTAGTTAATATATCCTATTGAGCCCCTTGTTCCGCTTCCTTTGTGTGAATAGAGGCGTTATAACTGGCTCTATTTTTCTTTTGATTGACACATTCATCCCGACCCCATACGTTTGAGGCCTGTATTGACCAAAACAGTCAAATAAATTGATGAGCATCGTTTTTTGTACAATAAACAAAGGAAACCAATTTGCAGGGCGACTGTACAAACACGAAAAAAACTACGACAGAAACTCATATTCATTCTATGGGATGCTTGAAACCGACGAGTGGCATATTGACATTGTTCTTACAGATGGGAAAATCAATATTTCCCATGAGACCTTCTGTGTACTTCACCTAGCGGCAATCAAACATATATACAAACAAAAGATGAAGGAATGCTAAACACACAACGCCTGTTGAAGGCTTAGTTTCATAAATTTAGGCTGTATATGGAGATCGAATTAGCAAAGTTGGTTATTTTTGTGCCTAATTACTCTCTTATTAGGTAGTAACGACGTAAACGTTTTTTAGAGCATTACACTGTATCAAGTCATTAATTTGGTGGTACCAAAAATTTGGGTCCAAAGTCATTGTTAATGATGCTGGTTGCTTTAATAGAATTACTATATTGTATTTTCTTTGTGAAAATGGTGAAAATAGAAATAGAATATACTTTCACACCTTAACGTTTAAATGGCTGTTATAATCTCTCTACAAAATAAAAAACTTCTAGACGCAGCAAGGGTGTTATGGTAGTGAATTTTCATAAAAATGTTTATAATAGCAAACAAGTTTTTTTAAGAAAGCAGGCATCAATGTACATAGTAGAAACAATGTATGTTTCATCAAAATAACTTGTTTGAAAATGTACAAAAATTTCCGAAAGGAAACTTAAATTGTTCCCGAAAAAACTGGTTTCCTAGTCAACCTTATAGGTTAATAGCAAATCGAGCTATTCAAATTTAAAGTATTTAATGAAAATTCGCTACCATAACGCACTTGATGCGTCCACAATTTCTTTTTTAACAAAGATGTATTATATTTCGACGGAAAACGCAAAATTGCAATAACAGAGCGTGTTGGATCAACAAAAAAGGAAAATTTGAATCACCAACGACTTATGAGCAAGCCTGTAATTGTGGAAATATTTTTTAAGATGTAGTTCAAGACACCCTATAATTAATGTATACCATTTTTTTTTCGTAACTTGCCAAATAACGGATGTATTGAGCTTTTATGATTTTTACGAATATTTGACAAAAATGATATACCATTACACGATGAACTCTATAGCCAACACTACTGGCAAAGCATCAGAGAAAGGGTCTATTTTAAATGAATTTTCTGGGAACATTTTAGGAAAATCAAGGACAATGACAATTAAAACTAAGAGTTCAGGCTTTGTAAAACATTCTTCTTGAGACATTTTCATTCCATAGCCCATATTAGTTTCAGGTTCATTGCCTAAATATTACCAATTTTGACGTTTTAAATCGCGACTTTGACGTTTTGAGGAAAACACAAATTTATTTTTCTTTCAATGCCTATAACTTTCCTTTAACTTACAGAGCTAAATTTTGGTAGGTAACTTACCCACAATGATATAAACGCGCCTACCAAATTTGGTTGCCCTTACTTTGTTAATTCTTTTTGAATGAAAACCCAAAATTTTTCCGGAAAACCTCGTCCGATTTTCTTGACTAACAAACTTATCCAAGACATTTACAAAAGGAAGGTAAGTGCCAAATTTTATCAAAATCGGCCTATCATTTTTTGAGTTATCGGTGTGATACATACATACATACATATATATATATATATATATATATATATATATATATATATATATATATATATATATATATATATATATATATATATATATATATATATATGTATATATATATATATATATATATATATATATATATATATATATATATATATATATATATATTTATATATATATATATATATATATATATATATATATATATATATATAAACATATAAAAATTGAAACTGATCCCGGATATGGGTTCTAGGTGTCCTAGTTCGCGCTCATTTGCAATTATTTTTTCAAAATTCACAATTCGGGATCTCCTCATGTGTGAATTTTTTCTACGAAAATTCACTAAAAGACAAATGGACGCAGCAAGTGCGTTATGGTAGTGAATTTGCATAAAAATATTTTTAATAGCAAACATGTTTTTTTTAAGTAAGCAGGCATCAAATTTGGTTACCTGTATAAACTATATAGTAGAAACAAGTGTTCCCGAAAAAACTGGTTTCTCGGTGAACCTTATAGGTTAATAGCAAATTGAGCTATTCACATTTGAAGCATTTAATGAAAATTCTTTACCATAAAGTACTTGCTGCGTCCCGAATTTCTTTTCTTACAAAGATGTATTATATTTCGATGGAAAATGCAAAAATGCAACAACATAAGGCGTGTTCGATTTAAATAAATGTTTTTAATAGCAAATATTTTTTTTTAAGAAAGCAGACATCAAATTTGGTTACCAGTATAACCTATATAGTAGAAACAATGCACCATGTTGCATCAAAATAATTTTATTATTTGAAAATGTACACAAATTTCCGCAAGTAAACTTAAAGTAAACTTGTTTCTTGGTCAACCTTATAGATTAATAGCAAATTGAGCCAATCAAATTTGAATCATTTATTCAAAATTCGTTACCATAACGCACTTGTTGCGTCCAGAATTTCTTTTCTTGCAAAGATGTATTATATTTCGATGGAAAAGGCAAAAATGCAATAGCATAAGGCGTGTTCGATTAAAAAAAAATTGGATCACCAACGACTTATGGGCCACCCTGTAATTGTAGAAATATTTTTTAAGATGTAGCTCAAAACATCCTATAATTAATATATAGAATTTTTTTCCTATCCTGCATAATAACGGATATATTGGGCTTTACCTTTTTTTTTGGAATATTTTACAAAAATGATATACCATTAACCGATAAACCCTATAGCCAACACTACTGCCAAAGCATCAGAGAAAGGGTTTATTTGAAATGCATTTTTGGGGAATATTTTAGTAAAATGTAGGACAATGACGATTGAAACTAAGACTTCAGGCTTTGTAAAACATTCTTCTTGAGACATTTTCATTCCATAGTTCATATAAGTTTCAGGTTCATTGCCTAAATATTACCAATTTTGACGTTTTAAATCGCGACTTTGACGTTTTAAGGAAAACCCAAATTTATTTTTCTTTCAATGCCCATAACTTTCCTTTAACTTACAGAGCTAAATTTTGGTAGGTAACTTACCCATAATGATATAAACCCGCTTACCAAATTTGGTTGCCCCTAGTTTGTTAATTTCGGAGATATAAATGTTTTTCGAAAGAAAATACAAAATTTTCCCGGAAAACCTTGGCGGATTTTCCTGGATATTGAGCTTGTCCAAGCCACTTGCAAAAGGAAGGTACTCACCAAGTTTGATCAAAATCGGTCCATTATTTTTTAAGTTATAGGTGTGACACATAAATAAATATATATATATATATATATATATATATATATATATATATATATATATATATATATATATATATATATATATATATATATATATATATATATATATATATATAAACATATAAAATCTAAAACACACCTCGGATTTGCGTTCCAGGGGTCCTAAATAGCGCTCATTTGAAGAAATTTTTTCAAAATTTAAAAGACGGGATTTTTTAAAGAAAATTCACTAAAATGTTCGGGGCGCAGCAAGTGCGTTATTGTAGTGAATTTTCACAAGAATAATATATCATAGTGATTTAGCCGTATATTAAAAGTTACGAAACGTTACTTTATTTAATTAGGAACGCTAAAAATAGAGTAAAGAAGGGCAAGCAAAACATGACCTCTAACAAATATTTATACACTAATTTGGATACAAAACTCAAACAAAACAGTTGATAAACAGGAAATACACTAGAAAGCGGAACATAAAAAGATTCCTGTGCTTCATGCATTGAGGGTGATTGTATGCATGCATAAAGGGAAAAAGAACCCCCAAGACGAAGAGGGTTTCTGACCCCTCACCCAAAAATACGGGGGGTTCTCCTTCATTTGTCCATGCATAAAACTACCTCAAAGCATAAAGCACAAGAAAAATTTGTTTGGAGCAACCCCCAAGAAAGTTACTGGACCTGGCCAAATATGGGTGTTGTTTGGGGCAGACAGGGTTTAAAGGAATTGTTGCTGCAAAATGTGAAAAACGCATCTTTTCAAAGTCCGACTAAATGTTTTTTTTAGCATTTTGCGCTCAGATTTCCTACCCGCCCAGCAACCCCATTCATTCTTGGTCGCTTAAGTTTCTTAGGGGGTGTTTTCACCAAATTTGCATTGTGGCTTGTGCATCCAAGGGGGGTTCTCAGCATGTTTCTGAAAAAAATCTAAAAACCCTTCTTACAGTAAACTGTAAATTTAACGAAATTACATTCCACGTTGTCGTCTATATTGTTTTTTTTTTCCGATAATATCGAATACAGCACTAAAGTAAATTAATTCACTTGCTGTTTCACTCCTTCTTTATTTTTATATTACATATAAAAGCACAAGATAAGTGAGTATAATTAGGGGGGTCTCAATTAACATTGGTCTCAATTAACATTGGGGCTACACAAACTTAAAAGTAGAGAAGACATTTACATCGTGAGTCATAAGTTTGATTAAAATACACTTCTAACGGTATGCACACAAAAATTAGTAAAATAAATTTATAAAATCTAATAAAAAATAACAGTTTTACGATATTATTTTAAATAAACCAATAGGAATACATTTCGCGGCTATTTCGCAATTTGAATTAAGCTTGATAGGCTTGGACGCTTAATAAACGGAGGTATGTCTCATTTTAAGCGTTACTGTACCTGTTTGAAACGCACAATATGAGTAATACAGAAATACGCTTTAAAGTGCTATTTATTAAACTCACTAAAAAAAACCAACCTCCGAAATCATCGATAATAAAATGATGGATCCAGTAACTTATCTATCAGTATCGTTCTAATTTTGCGAGCAGGTTTTAATACTTGCACAGAACATTGTCGCGTGCTAAAATTTAGCGCTTTTGAAAGCAAACATTGTCCCGGTATTATAAAAGGAATAGGCCAGGTCTGACAGTCTACAAAATTATTAGTTGATTGTACACATTTCTCCATCTATAACATTTTGTGTTAACTAGAGCTATCGTGACAACATACTACCTGGTTTCGCACCGAGATGGCGTCCCTGTCGTACGTTTCACAATAGTCTACGTTCTGACATGTTAGAGAAATACATCTAACATTGTTAAAATTTTTATCCACCGCTTATTTAAATAGCAAGCAGTACAGGTAACATCATCTGTCTTTGTCCAACATTGTAGATAGCGCATTAAAGAATTTGAAGTGATGTGGATTACTTTAATTTTAATTTCGAATAACTTTATTTTTCTTTGATCGAAATACTTGAAATTTGGTACATAACCATGTATGTCTATGTTCTTTTAAGTTTTGGTTTCAATCACTTAAAGAATTTGAGATATATTGCGTTTGAAAAAATATATTTTGTTCTTGTTGTTGAACAATTGGGCGAACAAGCTCATCCAGGCCACTAACAAAATAAGGGTAATTCCCAAATATGGTCCAAATCAGCAAAGTACTTTTTGAGTTATCGGTTGGATATATACACCCACACACACAGATATATATATATATATATATATATATATATATATATATATATATATATATATATATATATATATATATATATATATTTATTATATAGATAAATATATAAGCTACTGACATCTAGGACGAAACAAGGAATTTTGTCTGTAAGACGACTCCGGTACAAATTCTGTACGTCCTAGATGTCAGTGGCTTGTACATCTCACGTTTCGTTTAGATTTTGGCTACGTTAAGCCAATTAGTTTTGATATGTTTTGGTTATTGCTGGTGTAGCACACTGCTGAGCTCAAATAAGAGCGAAACTAGTGTGTGTTTCCAGTAATAATGTTGTTATATATATATATATATATATATATATATATATATATATATATATATATATATATATATATATATATATAATTTTATCTGACCATATAAATGGGTTCCAGGGGCCCTAATTAGCGCTCATTTGAAGAAATTTTCCGAAAGTCTCACCATCGATACCTCCCTATTATTGTTTTTTTTTAATGAAAATTAAATAAAATGCGCAAGCACATAAAGGTAAAAATAAAATTTGAATTCTAAAATATACCAGTGGCCTGGAAGCGCTAACATGCCGCCCGCCTTGAAAAATGGTTTTTAAACATTAACTGATAATGTAAAGTACAGGTAAGTACAAATTAACATTAGTATGAATAGTCTGTGAATTGCTGGACTAAAGAAAATAAATGCTGCTTAAAACTACATATTATCTTTCATCTTTCATTCTTAGTCGTGGAATTGGCTTGTTCATCTCCGTTGTTTGTTTCAATGGTAGCGGACACACTTTGGAAACTACTCTCCGGAAGGCACCATCGGTCGTCTTCACTGTAACAACACGAGCGACACAATTTGGAACAGCTTGAATGCTAATTACTCGATCCAGACACCACTCTGCGGATGGGTAGTTTTCATCCCTCAATAAAACCAATGCACACTCCATACTACACTCTGGATTCTTTGTCCACTTTGAACGAACATGTAGTGGAGTCACATATTCTCTCGACCGTCGTCTTCAGAACTGCTGTCTTAATTGCTGCAACTGTTTATGAATCGTCAATCGATTTTGCTTAGCATTTTTCACATTATGTTCTGGAAATGATACTATTGGTCTGCCAATCAGGAAGTGCCCAGGGGTAAAAGATGAGTAATCATTTGAATCATTGGACATTGGACAAATAGGATGGGAGTTTAATATTCCTTCAATGATCACAGGTAACGTTAAACAATTTCAACATTGATTTATCAAAACCCGCCTTAGGTGATGCTTCGTTGATTTGACTGCCGACTCCCATAAGCCCACGAAAATTAGGTGAAACTGGAGGAATGAAACTCCAAGTAATCCCTTCAGTTGCCCATTTCTCTGTTAATTGTTTATTATGTTGCAACAAAATATTTTACCCATTCTGATAATGCTTTACTAGCCTTAATAAATGTGGTGCCCTTATCAAAAATAAAATAAGATGGCTAACCTCGTTTCGCGGTGAACCTTTTTAATATTGACATAAATGAGTCGGTTGTGAGGTCCGATACTGGATCTACATGAACAGCCCTCGTAGTCATGCAAATGAAAATACAAACATAGCATTTAAATTTCCTAACACCTCGGCCCAACATTTTGCGTACATAGAAATGTCCAGCGAAATCAGTGCCTGAGACAAAAAAGGAAGAGCTGGTGTTACTCTGCATACAGTGTGTCCCAAACTGGATGGGAATGTATTGCTATCTCCGTTATTATTAGAGATAGGGATAGGGTTGAATTAGCAATGCGTTGTAGAATTTCATGGTCGTTCCAAATATGACTTGTATTTTGCCCTGCCTCTTTTGTACTCGTTTTCGAGTTATTTTTAAAAAACCAAAATTTGTCGATTTCTTTTTTCTTCAATATCTGAGTAGGCGTTGTAATCTTTTTGTGCTATTTTCAACTTTGGATTATCATTTGTGTTTGAGCTACAGGTTTCAACGATTGTTTTTATTATGGCAACCATATTGGACTTTTTGTTCATGTGATAGCCTGTGAAAGGAGCTTTCCAATGATGTACAACATGCTTGAGAAATCTTTTAATTGCACTGACAATTTTGAGAAAACCGTTTTGAGGATAGTAGCCTATGAAATCCAATACGAGAAAACAAATGACAAAAAAAGTGTTCGCAGTAGGCAGTAGGCCATAGAAAAAATTTCATTGTCGCATGTTGAGGCAGATAACAGACAATGAAATTTTCTATTAAATTTAATAGAAAAAATTTCATTTTCCAATTATCTGTCCCAACAAATGCCTGTAATCCTCTTAATCCTTCAAGTACCGTGACTAAAACCCCTAACCGTCACCCGACTACTTTCACTGATAACAAAGCAGGTAGACGACACGAAACATACAATACAAGACTTGCAACGAACTGCTAGATCTCTTTAAGGCCTAGGGTTAAACACACTGAGACCTTAGAGACGATCTTCGGCGAAATTTGGGGAGTAGGCAGATTGAGGCCCCGTAATCAGGCTACAACATCCCAACATACCTTTGTACACCACTCTAAGGAGTAGGTAGATTAAAGCCTTAGAGTTCATGTCCTTACATATTTCTTTACCTCTTAAAAATGGGTCCAAAACAGGAGCCGAAACGTCGAGTTTTAATAAATTTTTTGACCCGAGAACCATGTATATATCTCTCTATCTTACATTAAAGACCGCGGAAATCTTTCCGGACACACACACACACACACACACACATATATATATATATATATATATATATATATATATATATATATATATATATATATATATAACTCAAAAAATAATTAACCGATTTGAATGAAACTCGGCAAGTCTCTTTCTTTTACAAGTGGCTTGGATGAACTCTTTATCCAGGAAAATCGGACAAGGTTTTCCGGAAAAATTTTGAGTTTTCTTTCGAAAAGAATGTTTTTTCCGAAAATTACACAATAAAACTTGGTAGGTATGTTGCCTTGGGAAAGGCTCTACTACGTACGAAAATCCACCTTCTAAGTTTTTAAAGAATTGAGTAATTCAAATTTGAAGCAGCTAATGAAAATTCACCACCATAAGCACTTACTGCGTCCCGAACTTTTTAATTACTCTGATAGATCATGAACCAGGGATTCAGCACCCGGGCGTTTACGGGACAACCTGTACATATATATATATATATATATATATATATATATATATATATATATATATATATATATATATATATATATATATATATATATATATATATATATATTTATATATGGATTGGCAGCGAAACATTTCTCTATTAAGTTAACAAGAGTAATCTTTTTAATCTTTTTAGTGATTAATTAGGAATGCAGACTAAGAATGAGCTGACCCTATTAAAATTTAAGCGTAGAAAAACTTTTAATTTCCCAATTATTCGACTGAAGAAGTCGCTTAACAAAACTAATTATTGCCGGAGCGTCCTCTCGGATATAAAAAAGCATTTATGATTCATATCGCCGAGAGGGAAAGGTTTTTTGTTGCGTACACTGCGACTGGCGTATTGACATTGTTCTCAAAGAGAAAATCAATAGTTTCCGGTCCAGAGTAATAAGTGACTAAAATGACATAAATTCTAATAACGGTCGTTATCAGCATGACGTACATACATTTAGGTATATAGCCTAGTTATAGGACAGTGTAATTAAAATGATTTTTTGTCTGTAATGAAGCTACAATTGTGAGTGCATCGAAGCATAATACTGGTCTTTATTAAAACACTTTTTTCAGAAAATTTCGTTATTAAGGAGGCTGCAACTTTGGAATTTTTAAAGATTTTTTAAATGAGCGACAGTGGAACCTAGAAATCATATTCTGTGTCAGCGTAAATTATAAATATATATATATATATATATATATATATATATATATATATATATATATATATATATATATATATTAGATGGGTGTGTTTCATATTGTCTCTTTTGTTTTATTTTGAATGCACAATATACCTCATATCAATTAAAATTCAAGTACCTGATTACAGCATATCATATACACCTACCTATGATGTTAAACTGATCAGTCGCACTCTCTCTCTCTCTCTCTCTCTCTCTCTATATATATATATATATATATATATATATATATATATATATATATATATATATATATTCGGTTCAAAGGCACACGTTCTTACCTCTGAACCGCCGAGGTCCTACCGATATATATATATATATATATATATATATATATATATATATATATATATATATATATATATATATATATAATATCGGTAGGACCTCGGCGGTTCAGAGGTAAGAACGTGTGCCTTTGAACCGAAGGGTACTGAGTTCGATCCCGGCGTACTCCTTTCACTTTTTCAGTACAAACTGTAAAATTAACATCAACCGAGGTTCTGGCATTGTATTTAAGCAAGTTGAATGTCTGCACGTTCCGCCCTTCGGAGGGGGCGTAAAGCCGTCGGTCCCGTGTCCATGCTATGTTGGGTACGTTAAAGATCCTACCCTCCTTACAGAAAGACAGGGGCTCGGCAAAATTTCCAGGATAGTGATGTGAAACTGCTCCCTGACGTCGGTGATTGGCCATAGTCGCGAAAATAGGCCGACGTTAAAGAAACAAAACACACAAAACACACACATATATATATATATATATATATATATATATATATATATATATATATATATATATATATATATATATATATATATATATATATATATATATATATATATATATCGGTGGTGGTTTCTTAAAGCAATGTAAATGGTTTTAAAACACACCTAGCGCCAAAATTAGAGTTTTGTTTTGATTATTACTAAAATTTCAACTTTTATTTTGTTTTATTATTCTTTTCTTTAGTTCCAAATATATTTCTCAAACCATTAATACTCTCTAACTCAATTTAAAACAATCTACCAATTTATTATTATATTCCTCCTTGTTGAATCCTGTACACTTGTAAAAGCCTGACTGACCAACTTCAGAAGCATCTGAAGGAAAAATGATGTTTCAATTACTGGCTGCCTAAACAAACTAAACTTTTAAGTGTGTCCCCGTCTTGATTATTCTGTATTTTTCACTGCTATCGAAGAATGGCAATCCACTTTTAATTTGCTAATTAAAGGTTTCGTTAAACCGTTGACACTGACAAAAAATTCAATAAGAAAGTTTGTCGATATTTTAGATATTTTAATTAGTGTAATCTTAGATCTCAGATCTCAGCGTTTTAAGCAAAAAAGTTTTATTTTTATATATTCTCTGTTAAAAAGGGTTTGCGTTAATTTGAATGCAAATATTTATTGAAAATGTAATTCCAGGAAAGCCGTGACATGATAAATGTGTCATGGCAGCGAATTCTTATTTTAAGGGAATTTTTGTAGATACCTTAGAGACAATCTGTCGTAGTGAGACCGGAGTAGTAGGCTAATTGAGGCTACGGCATCAAACTTGGCCTATTCCGAAACTCTTCTGAATTAAGCTACATTCATTTTCTTATTTATTGTTTTTCACCTTCTCTTAAAAACTCAAAAGTCTACAAGACGCGGTTCAACCCGAAGACCTAGTATTTTTCTCTCATATATATATATATATATATATATATATATATATATATATATATATATATATATATATATATATATATATATATATATATATATATATATAGGGTGGCGCGCAGTGAAAAGGAAACAGACCGATTTGCGTCCAGATATATATATTTTTAAACTCTGAAACACGTCAATTTTAATATTGAGTGGGACATGTTTTGACATAAAACTCAACATTGTCGCATCAACCCCCTAAGAGTGGCGATAACAACCCTTATATTTTAAATAGGGAACATGGGTCGAGTGTTACATCATTTGAAAGCTCTTTCTTTTCTGAATTCAGCACACTAATTTTTTTGGAAGTTTTATAAATCCATTTAAAAATTATTCACAGTTCAAAATGCAAAAACGCATTTCACTCATTCCGATAAGAAATGTGCTGATAGTCAATCTTTTGTTGGTCTGTAAACAACAAATTGACTATCACAAGATTTCTTATCGGAATGAGAGAAATGCGGTTTATTATTTCAGTTTATTGGTCTGTTTGATACTTGATAGTACTGCCGAAAATAAATTTCACAATGGTGTATTCTGTAGAAGAAAGAGTTGAAGTAATTACACATTTTTTTCAAAAACGATGACTATGCCAACCGTACCGCAAATTTGTTTAATGAACGACATCCGAACGGACATGTTAACAGAAAATACATTTTGGAGTTAGTTGCAAAGTTTCGACAAAGTGGTTCAGTAGCCAACAAAAAAACGGGATCCTGAACGTGAATTTGCGGTTAGAAATGAGACTACTCAGATTGAAGTTGTAGGACAAATTGCTGCAGACCCAACTTTGAGCACGAGAAAATTGGCCACTGTTTCAAACATTAAAAAAAGAACTATTCAGGGAATATTGAAGCATCATAAATTTTGACAAATTGACTATCACAAGATTTCTTATCGGAATGAGAGAAATGCGGTTTATTATTTCAGTTTATCGGTCGGTTTGATACTTGATAGTACTACCGAAAATTAATTTCACAATGGTGTATTCTGTAGAAGAAAGAGTTGAAATGTTTACTCTTTTTTTCAAAAACGATGACTGTGCCAACCGTACCGCAAATTTGTTTAATGAACAACATCCGAACAGACATGTTAACAGAAAATACATTTTGGAGTAAGTTGCAAAGTTGCGACAAAGTGGTTCAGTAGCCAACAAAAAACGGGATCCTGAACGTGAATTTCCGGTTAGAAATGAGACTACTGAGACTGAAGTTTTAGGACAAATTGCTGCAGACTCAACTATTCAGCGAATATTAAAGCATCATAAATTTCACCCGTATAAAATTCTTCTTGTACAACAACTAAATGATGATGATTTTGATCGGCGGCTGGAGTTTTGTGAAGTTGTGACTGCACGAATAGCTGATAACGGGAACCTTCTGTTCAATATCTGTTTTTAAGACGAGTGTACGTTTTTATTAAAGTCTATAGTCAATCGTCATAATTGTCGTAATTGGGTAAATGATAATCCAAGAAATTTTCACGAAGTCCAAACTCAAACTCCACAGAAATTGAATGTCTGGACTGGCATTTTTGGAGACCGTTTAACCGGACCAATTTTTCTTGATGGCAATTTAAGTGGCGTAACGTATTTGGAGTTACTAGAAGATATCGTTTACCCTCTACTAATTTACATTGTTGAAAATGATGACCGCTATCAGGAAAATCAATTAGTGTTTCAACAAGATGGAGCTCCTCCGCATTTTTCACAACGTGTTAGGGAGTTTTTGAAGAGAGAGTTTCCAGCACAATGGATTGGGCGTAGAGGTGCCAATGAGTGGCCCCCTATATCACCGGATTTAACTCCTTTAGGATTCTTTCTATGGGGCCATTTAAAGAGTAGAATTTACGCAACAGAACGGGAGTCTCTGGAAGAATTACGACGACGCATTGTTGAAGAATGCCGTCTAATAGCTCCACAAATGCTCCAGAATGTCAGAGCTTGTTTTGAACAAAATTTGTACTTTTGTATGGAAGCTGGTGGGCAACAATTTGAACACTTACTTAAGTGAATAAATATTTTTGAACGTTTGGTTTTGTTTTTTATTTTTTTAACGAAAAAGTTGACTAATTGGTGCATTTCTTATCACAATGAATGAAATACGTTCTTGCAACTCCAACTGTTAATAATTTTAAATCGAGTTAATAAAACTCTAAAAAAAATTACTGTGCTGAATTCAGAAAATAAAGAGCACTCAGATGATGTAACACTCGACACATGTTCCCTATTTAAAATATAAGGTTTGTTATCACCACCCTTAAGGGGTTGATGTGACAAAGTTGAGTTTTATGTCAAAACATGTCCCCTTCAATATTAAAATTGACATGTTTCAGCGTTTCTTAAAAAAAATTTCTCTGGACGCAAATCGGTCTGTTTCATTTTCAATTCGCCACCTTGTATATATATATATATATATATATATATATATATATATATATATATATATATATATATATATATATATATATATATATATATATATATATATATATATATATATATATATATATATATATATATATATATAGACAGAGATAAAAAGATAGAGAGAGAGGTTGTTTCGCCTAAGAACCCACACAGAGCAGAGGCATGTAGGGAAACCTAAAACATGGTGATTTAACGCAACTTACCTCTATACTAAGTTGCACCCCTAAGAAATTATAAACCTATAAAATGGGGTTTAAAATTTCGAAAAAAATCAATATCTCAGTAATACCAGTGTTCCAGATGCATTTATTGATGGTAAGTAGAGTTCAATAGAGGCACCTATAATGGTTAAATAGAGGTGATACACCTTTAAAACGTGACAAATTTTTTTAATTGGAAAACTTTTTTTAAAAAGCTTTGACGCTTTCAGGAAAAAGCCAAATAACTAAAAACACGTTTATCAATGTTACTTAAAACTATCTAAAATTCAATAGTTGTTATGAAATTATACGTCAAACTGCAACGCTCCGCTTTTTTTGAACACACTGTAGTAATTATGTTTCTAAAATAACTGACGATCGAATAAAATATTTAAATAAATTACTAGTTTGAGGAAACATTCATTAAAAATTGCTTTAATAACATCTATCAGCGTAAAATGCGTTGTCGAAATATATATATATATATATATATATATATATATATATATATATATATATATATATATATATATATATATAAATTACGTCGAACAAACAAAAAGATTGATTGGAGTTAGATTCAAAGAACACTTAGCCCAATTACGTTACGGTACTATAGATATATCTACTGTCGCCGGACATATTTGGGATATTAATCATCACGTTAATGAAGATAATCTGAAATTAATAAAAAATGTTAGACAACCAGGACAGCTAAGCTCCTTCGAAAGTATATATATTGCGAAATATAGTTACAACAAAAATTGTATGAACGTGGCACCACCGCCGATTACACGTCACCTGATCAATTGCTTCGTTAAACAAAAATTCCCACGTTTTTAACACGGCCCAGAGATAACATAATAATACAGATAGTTCCGACAAAGCAAACTATGTAAATTTAGGTGTCGTTGAACCTTCACAAAATTATTAGAGATGGACACATTTTAGATAAGTTAGTAGGGACAGTGCAGACCTCGTCCCGCGATAGAAATACAATATACTGCAGAATTTGCCTGCGTTTATTTTCCCATCTCAGTTCGGTCCCTTTACCTAAGATCCGGTATATAAGGTGATGTTAGTTTTTAAAATAGTTAGAACTTTTCATCCTCTGATGACGCTAACTTGGTTAGCGAAACGATCGTCAGGTCTTTTTTTAAATGTGTTGTGGTGTTTTGGGTTTCTCCAAGTGTACTTGTCAGTGCTCATCACAGGTTTCAATCTTCACTTAGGGAAAGATCCCTGTATAACACAGATAATATTTCCATCATAATAGTCTGTGCCTAAGACAAATAGGCATTTAAATAGAGATGATTTATGAACAAAGATTTCATTATCAAAGAATTACGTAATACCATCAAAAAAATTCCTTCTTAAAGTTATCATAAACAAGTTTTTATGACTTTAAGTTAACGAAAAACGGTTGAAGCCGCGACTTGACAGGATATGTATGGTCTCTTTTCAATACCAGTACGTTTTTTTTAAATAAAACCTGCATCAGCTCCGAGGGCCATTACCAGAGTGACATGTACATTATAATTCTATAAATTATCCACTTGATGAATATCATGACCACATCTAATATTAAATATTATATAAAACTATTAGATTACATCAGGTGTTTATTCTATTATACATAGGCATATATACCTACATCATAGCAAGTTTTATACTTGATTGAATAAGTTGCTGGAACCTCGGTGGTTCAGAGGTAAGAATGTGTGCCTCTGATCCGAAGGGTACTGGGTTCGATCCCAGGGTACTCCTTTCACTTTTTCAGTACAAACTGAAAAATTATCACCAACCGAGGTTCTGGCATTGTATTTGAGCAAGTTGAATGTCTGCACGTTCCGCCCCTGGGGGGGGGGTAAAGCCGTCGGTCCCGTGTCCATGGGATGTTGGGCACGTTAAAGATCCCTACCCTCCTTACAGAAAGACAGGGTTTGGCAAAATTTCCAGGATAGTGAAGGGAAACTGCTCCGTGGCGTCGGTGATTGGCCATAGTCGCGGAAATAGGCCGACGTTAAATAAAAAATAAAAAAAATTGCTGTCCTTTAGAAAATCGCACAGGTGCTGTATCTTCAGTGTCGGGCCCAGTATATTTATAATACTTTTTGATGATTTATGTAATTCTCGTAGGTACTGAAATTTAAGACAATCACATAACATGCGTTTCACCGTCACTATCACATTACAAAAATCGCACTTAGGCGGAGTTTCTCTTTTAAATAGATGACTGTGGGTAAGTCTTGTATGACCAAGTCGTAGTGTATTCACTAGCACTTGTTTGAGACCGTGATTAAGGAAGCGGTAAAGGATGTTGAATGAATTGTATCACTAACTTGAGTTCGCTGTTCCTAGAGCTCCATGTATTTTGCCACATGTCACTAATGGTTGCACAGATTGATCTTTTAAGATCTGGTAAAAAGCAGAGGTTAGTTTCTTGAGTAACTGGAAATTTAGTAGTACTTAATTGTTTGACAGTACTATTTTGCAACTAATGACAATACTTAATAATGTGTTGTCGTTCCTATGATTAATTTTAAAAAGCAATGAAACACTTAAATTCGATTAGCACACAAACGGATCCTTAAATTAAAATCTACGAGGTATACCTTTCTGAAAGATAACATAGCAGGTACCAACCAAACATGGATTTATAATCCTAGAAATCCTCTAAATACCAAATTTCATGCAGATCCTGTTATTTTGCCTCGCTGTTTGCTGCCAATTCTACTCTTAACCCACCTCCAAATGTTCAACCACCAACTGTCCTCAATGTCGCGCATAAAATGACGGATATTATTTTCAAAATTAAAAAACTACGAAAGATGCTCTCTTCTCTTAATACCTGGCCTTGACGAGCTCCCAGCAATTGTTATCAAAAAATGTGCACCAGAACTTGCTCCTGTCCTGACTTGTCTGTCTCAAACATCTTTTTTTTTTGTTCCCTCAGGGCTCGTCCGCGGCCTTGCCGCCCCGATAGCACCGCAACCCTTGGTTGATTGTGCATACCCCTAGTCTTACTCCACCCATTCCAAAATCACTGTGCCTTGAACTAGTCTGCACAGCGATTGGTAGGGTGAAGTTTTATATTGCTCTGTCTCCGGTCTAGAGTGACCGTAGATCAGTTGTCTTTTCAAACATCTTACAATAGAAGCATGTTCCCTAGTAACTGGAAAAACTGCTCGAGTACAACCCGTCCCCAAGAAAGGATCCAGAGCGCTTTCTAGCAACTACGGACCTATTTCTCTCCTTTCAGTCGTCTCTAAAGTGATGGAAAAGTAAATAAACACCGAAATACTAAAATTTTTAAAAACACAGTCTAACTCAGGACAAGCAGTATGAATTCCGTCAGCGCAGATCAACTGCCGACCTCCTTTCCTTTGTCACCCATTCCTGGAACAGGTCTATGGAACTACACGGTGAATCTCAGATTGTCGCTCTAGATACATCCAAAGCATTCGACCAATTCTGGCACACAGCGCTGCCTAATAAACTTCCGGCCTATGGCCTTCCACCAAAACCATGTACCTGGACAGCAAATTTCCTCTCCAACCAGAGCATTTCTATTGTCATGGATGGCCATTCCTCTAAATTATCTCCAATTAATGCAGGAATCCCTAAAGGTTCAGCTTTAGCGCCTACTTTGTTTCTTCTCCACATGAATGACCTCCTCTCTAGCACATCCAACCCAGTTCACAGTTACGCGGACGACAGCACCCTCCACTGAAATATACAATATTCTAAGCCTGTCTCTTTAGCCCAATTAGATGAAGATCGCAGACTCATGGAGGGTTCTGTCTCCGTGGATCTCTAAAAAATATTAGACTGGGGAAGAAGAAATCTTGTACAATTCAACCCCACCAAATCTCAGTATTGCTTTCTTTCTCATAAGAGGTGCACCAGCCCTAGACCAGTCACAACGAACAACCAAGTTATTCAAAGTAATTAGTTCTTTTCACTTGTTGACATTTCTGTGAATAGAAATCTCAATTGGCACCAACATGTCACATCAATTGCAGTTTCCTCTTCCGGGCTCGCAAATACTTTTCACCAGCTAATCTCTATACCTTATATACTTCATAAATAAGGCCAAACCTCGAATACTGTTAACACATCTGGGGTGGCGCTGCCGCTTCTACACGCGCTATTTTAAACTCCATTCAGAAAAGAGCTTACTCATCGGTGACCCTACCCTCACCCAAAGGCTGCCTTCCCTTGCCCACCGACGTGCCGTTGGTGACCTCTCTCTCTTTTATAGATATCTGCACGGGCACTGCTCAGAGGAGCTTTCTTTCATAGTTCCTCCGCCTGCTGCCCACAACAGATCTACCAGGGGAACAGAGCGAATGCACCCTTTTACTGTCCAAGTCACCAGAGAACATCTTGTTATGCCCGCTTTTTTGTCCCGAGGGCTTCCAAGTTGTGGAATTCCTTGCCGGCACATGTTTTTCCTTCTCCTCCGAACCTCCAAACCTTCAAGTCCAGAATTAACAAGTTGCCTCTTTCCTCCTTGTCGACACTCGAGGTACGATAGTATCTAGGCTGTAAGCCCTCGTGGTGTGTTGTTGAAATATAAAATATTAGTAAGATGGATATTTAAAAAGAGTTTCAACAAATAATAAATTCGACACCATGTATTTCGAAAACTATCGACTTTTGGACTAAGGTAGATTGGTTTAGGTCCTCATATTCTGGCCTAATGAATTTGTCAGCATTTTGTACAGACCTTTTAGAGACTCTCTGTATATGTATATCACACCGATAATTCAAAAAATAATGGATATTGATCAAATTAGGCGTGTACCTTCCTTTTGTAAGTGGCTTAGATAAGTTCGTTAGCCAGGAAAATCGGACGAGGTTTTCCTGGAAAATTTTGAGTATTCTTTCGAAAAAATGTTTAGCTCAAAAAAAAAAACTATGATAACCAAATTTTGTATATAGGTTTCGTGTATAAAACCTAAACTATACACCAAAATTTAGATTTCTATGTTGTAAGAGAAAAAAGTTATAATAAAATATTTGGTGCTAAATAATTTCTATGAAAATTCACTGCCATAACGCACTTCCTGCGCCCCGAACTTTTTTTATTATAAAGGTAACAAAACGTAATATTTTTATTCACTGTTGTTAGAACTCTACTAAAATGTACAGTCGTAGATCTTAAGCGCAAACCTAAAAATGCCATGTCGTAACGAATTCTCTTGTCCTCTTGTTCCCCAGGGATCGTCTGTAACTCTCATTTACTGCTGGGAGATTTTTCAGGTCCCTTATGTCTATTGGTTGTAGCTGTTGTTTTGCCAAATGCAGAATTTAAATGCTTGTCGTGTGTGGAAAAGCATGAAGCCCAAAGCTATCGCGTTAACAAATTGACTTAGGCAACGATTGGTCGATATTAATAAGCGTGAAAGGTAAAACGTGCGGTGGTATCGTAACGGCCTAATTAATTTGTGAATTAGATGATTTATATTTAGCTTATGCCACAATGTGGAAGAATAACGGTTCTCATATTGAACCATTAAATGAAATCTCCATGTGCCTTTGGTTTAATCAGATGAATTATTCATAGAGTCACACTGCTCACCCGGAGCATATTTGGGATGCAGTATGGCCATACTCAGATAACACAGATTTTAAATGTTGGCAAATTTGGGTAGCTTCTTTGTTTTGGGTAATTCCAGTTTAGATAACAATATAGTTACAATTTTTCTTTTAGTAAGTACAATTTGGAGTACACAATTCATCACAATATAGTTTTTAGACGTGACGATCGTTTCGCCAGCAAGCTTAGCGTCATCGGAGGCAGGTACATACTAAGCGAATGAAAGCTAGAACTACTATTTATATGTTAGTTGCCAAGCATTTGAGAACAGCGTCATCATAATACAGTTTTCAGGCCAGACGACTGTTTCGCTAACAAAGTTAGCGTCATCAGAGAGATGAATAAACTTAGAGAATAAAAGCTAGAACCATATGTTAGTTGCCAAGCAGTTGCGAACAGCGTCCTCTAGCAAGGTACACAGACAGACCCCTACTGTCTTATATCACTGTAGCTAAATTGCATACCTGCTTTTGTAAAGCTGTCTGTCGTTATCAGATATTTTTTCTAAGAAAGATACTGATTATTGATTGAAAGATTTTCGTTAAAATTTGTAACGATATATATATATATATATATATATATATATATATATATATATATATATATATATATATATATATATATATATATATATATACTTTCGTAAGCATCTTACTGTCGCGACTGCTTGACATTTTTGATTAACTTTAGATGTTCTCTATCCACATGATGATTATTATCCCAAATATGCTGACCAATACATGATTTAATAATAGTGCCATACCTCAATTGCGCCAAATGTTCTTTAAATCTAGTTTTAATAGTTCTTTTAGTTTTCCCAAGATATTTAGGTTCACAATCCTTGTAACCTATTCCCGACATTTCTGTGGTTTTAGCTTATTTCTTTGGGTTACCTAGCAAATTTTTTAATGTATTTTTTTGTAGAAGCTGTTAGCTGTGTAACATGTCACACGCGTCAACACCTTTTCTTTCCGTACTATAAAGATTCTGAATCAGTTCCTGCAGTGACGTCAGAGTCTGACTTCCCCTAGTGACGTCAGAGTCAGTGATCCGACATACGCATTCCGTGGTCAATGGTTCTACCGCAGTAAGACTCGATGAGGACGCGCCTAACATCCAAAGTGTTCACTCGGTTATTCGAATACCTCGCCAGATAAGCTCTTTATAAGCGAACTCCCCACGTGTGACAGCCTTCTTCTCTTGTAAAATTTCAACATTACAAGATGCAAAGACGTAAATAATCGAAGCGAGAAAATGCAGCATGCCAGCCTAGGTAAGTATAAATATAATATCAAATGCTCCCTTATTTTGTGAATTGCTTGTAAGTTTCTTAATTGTGATAAATATAAATAGCCTGTACGTTTGCTGTACTAATTTTGCGTTAAATAATTTCTCCCACTGTAGCGATATTGTTTTATGTTGGCTTGTGGTAGCGTTCCAAAATTGATATTAATTGATTATTTGCTATTATTTTGCATCAACTGTGCTCTTCTCGAAGTCAATTAAATTTTATTAACTTTAAACATGAGAGATAACTCTTGTACTTACGGAACAAGCTGCCACTTGCCCTATTTAATTAGCAAATAACTTAGCTGACCCTAACTCATCTAAAATTTTAGATCTCCCCGTTATTATGGAACCCATCACCGTTATTGAGGGACCCGTTCCATGGGAATCCATCACCATTAACCCCTTCTGCGTGCATCCATGGCCTGTACATCTACCTACCGGGAACCCATGTCCTGGGGTCGTCCACCTTATACGCTTCTGTTAACAAGAACACCTGGCATAGTTACTGAGGAGCTAGAATTATGACCATCGTCAAGTTGTCGGTATAAGAAAGCCTACTCCAGCTGCTCCTCAGACACCGGCACAGTGGGAGCCCCTACAGCATCCAGCATCCTGTCACCTCCAGGGCAGCGAAGTACATTATTTATCTGTAACACCGTTTCTATGAAAACTGAAAGTACCGCTCCACAACCTAAACAGTATTCAGATTTTCTTTAGCATTACTTCATTTGCTTCATCATTTATTAAGATTTGTTAATTGGAGCTAACTATATTATATAACTGTGATGATTGTCAATAAAGTTATTTTACATTATCTTGAATTTTATTTGTATGTCTTACACCCCACCAACCATAAGTGCTAAAACCCATGCTCTCTATTCAATTTGTGTTGAAGCTTATGCACTGACTGAGCAGATCATTTTATATAGATTATTCATTATTAATTGGGCTTATAATTTTCATTATAGCTGTAAATTGGCATTCTTAAAAATGCTATTAGAACCTTTCTGAATTTGCCGTTCGAATGGTAAACAGACAACGGTCTTGTCTGTTTTATCTTTTCTGAGAGTCGTAGATTTCGCTAACACTTTCTTTGTTTTCTGTTTCCTGGCTAATTTTTACACTAAGCTGGCATAGTAACGATTATACTCAACTACATATTTAATATATTCAAGTTCTCTGTTGTATATTTCTTTATCTAAGAAAAACTGTATAAATCTATTAACCCCGAAAATTCAAACTAGATGTAGATTGTAGAACACTATGATGTAAGACACCCGAAGTGTAACTCACAGTAGTGGTTTCCTTTGCGTCCATGTCAAATTCTAAAGTGTCTCTATTTTTTTATAACTAATACACAACGAAGAGGTAATTTGGTATTAACTTCTATTTTATGGCTGAATTTAATAGAGTCAAATATGCTGTTTAATTTTGCAATAAAATCATCTACTGTTATACATTTGTATTAAATACTATAAAAACATCGTCCACATAATGGATTCATCCTCTAGGAAAATAGTCATTTTGCATGAATCAGAATAGTTTTCAATTTAATAATGATTTTTTTGAACAAACCCATGGCACAGCAATGGGCAATCCCCTTTCCCCATTTAATTCAAACATTTTCATGGATATATCTGAAACAGATCTGGCAAGTGAATATAACTATTTTCCTAGAGTATGCTTTCGTTATGTGGATGATGTTTTTGCAGTATTTAATACAAATGCATGGAAAGTAGATGATTTTATTGCCAAACTAAAGAGTAAAGTAAATTCTCTTGAATTCACACGTTAAAAAGAAATCAATAACACGTTGCCTCGACTTGGTGTATTGGTCATAAAAAATCTCGGGACGCAGCAAGTGCGTTATGGTAGTGAATTTTTATTAAATGCTTCAAACTTGAATTACTCAATTTTCTATAAACTTGGAGAGTTTAATTTTGGTGTGTAGTAAGGTCTTTCCTAACGCAAGATACCCACCAAATTTCATTGAAATATATTTGGAATTTTCGGAGGAAAAACTGTTTTTTTGAAAGAAAAATTTGAATAACTCAATTTTCTATAAACTAAGAAAGTTGAATTTTAGTAAGTGGTAAGACCTTTCACAATGCAACAAATAAGGTAAATTTAATTAAAAGAGCTGTGTTACTTTTCGAAAGAAAAGCCAAAATTTTCCCGGAAAACCCCGTCAGATTTTTCTGGATAACGAACTTGTCCAAGCCATTAATAAAAGAAATGCACTTACCAAGTTTCATCAAAATCGGTTAATTATTTTTTGAGTTATCAGACGGATACATATATATATATATATATATATATATATATATATATATATATATATATATATATATATATATATATATATATATATATATATATATATATATATATATATATATAAAGATATAAAAATTGAAACTGACCCTGGATATGGGTTCTAGGGGTCCTAGTTCGCGCTCATTTGAAAAAATTTTGCAAAGTCTCACCATCAATATCTCTCTATTAGAGATTTTTTTAAAAATAAAAATTCACTAAAATAGAGACACTTTAGAATTTGACACCCACAGAAAAGAAATCTTTACTCTGAGTTACATTTCGGTTGACTCACATCATAGTTTTCCACATAACAACAGCCATTTAAATTTTCTAGTTCATAGATTAATACAGTTTTCATATATTAAATAAATATATAACGTAAAAGTAGAATTCAACAAAAATATAGCTAAGAATAATGGTTACTGTATCTGCTTAGTGGAAAACATGAAACAAAGAAAATGTTAGCGTAATCTACGACTTTCAGAAAAGACAAAACGGACCAAACCGTCGTCTAGTTACCATTTAAACCGCGAATCGCGAGACGTCTTAATAGCATTTTTAAGAAAGTCAGTTTACAGCCAACATTTTCTACAAAAAAAGACATTGTAAAATTTGCTAGGTAACCCAGACGATAAAGATAAAACAACATAAATTGCGCGAATATATGAAATAAGTTGTAACTATTGTGAACTTAAATAAGTTGGGCAAACTAAAAGAACTATTGAAACTAGATTTAAGAAACATTTGGCACAATTGAGATATGGCGTTATTAATGAATGATGTATTTGGGAGAATAATCATGTACAGAAAAAACTCTTAAAATTAATTAAAAATGTCAGGCTGTAGCGATAGTTAGATGCTTATAAAAGTATATATATCGTTCTAAATTTGAACAAAAATGTTTTGGTATAGAGGATGTCCCAAATTGGTGATGCATGTATAGGGATCTCAGAAACTATAAGAGATAGAGAAACGGTTAAATGGGGAAAGTTGTAGGCAATTTTATTACCAACCCAAAACTACTTATGCGACTTCCCTAACTTTTTGCTTTTTGGGATTTTTTGAAAATAAGAAAAATGGCGCATTTTTCAAAGTGCTATAACTTTCTTATTTATCAAAATTTTTGAAGTCTGTAAAAACATCTTCACAGCGACTTTTAACGTAGAAATCCATTATCTAGTCAGATTTCATGTCTATTGTTAAAGAATTACTGGGCGATTGTTAACTTTTTTTCTTATGGGCGACATATTGGATTTTGACAGTCTCAAAAAGACCATAATTTTTGCTTTTCAATGATGTATCACACATTACAAAAGAATGGTTAGAAATTTGAACAAGTTCATAACAGAAAATGATTTAGATTGGAAAAAGTGTATCGGTGTTTGTACGGACGGTGCTCAACCAATATCTGGCATTAATAGAAACAGTGAAAGGCAAGAAATTCGGCCTGAAACTCGATGAGGCTACTGACAGTAAGAAAGACGCACATCTTATTAGTCACGTACGCTTTGTGGATGGCAATATTATCGTTCAAGACTTTTTTTTTCTGTAAAAGCATTACGGAAAGCGCAAAGGCTCAAGATTTGTTTGAAATTATTGACAAGTTCATTACCAAAAATGATTTAGATTGGAAAAAAGTGTATCGGTGTATCTACTGATGGTGCTCGATCAATTTCTGGCAGGTATGGAGGAATACAAGCGCTTATTTGTAAAAAAGCACCGCATGCTATGTGAACTCATTGCATCATCCATAGGAAAGCGCTTGCGTCGAAGTCCATGAGCTCTGAATTCAACCAAGTGTTAGAGCATGTCATTGACGTAGTAAGCTACATGAAAACTAGACCGCTAAAAGCCAGATTTTTCAAAAAAACTATGTCTAGATATGGGAACTCAACACAGGGTCCTGCTATATTACTGTAGTTCACGATGGCTTTCGCGTGTAAATGTCTTAGTACGTGCATTCAAATTCCGTGAAGAAATTCATACTTTTTTACAAGAAGAAAATCATGCAAACTCCAAATACTTTACCGATTCAAACTTTTTGCTAAAACTAGCGTATTTGTGCGATGTATTTGACAAACTGAATAATTTGAATATATCTCTGCAAGGCAATAACATACACATTTTGAAGTTATTATAGAAGATTGCTGCGTTTAGAAAAAAACTACAGTTGTGGAAAAAAGTAAGGAAAATGGCGGACAAGATTGTTTCCCGCAATTGCATAAATACACGGCTTCTAATGAGCTTGTTGTCTCACAAAACTTAATGTCTTTGTTCACGTAACACCTTCCGTGACTCACAGAATGGTTTTAGAAATATTTTGCCGAAGAGGATGTCGAAAACTATGCATGTATTCCATGTCCAAGCTCCACCAGAATTCCCTTCGCAAGAAGAAGAGAGTTCCATTGAACTTTCTTGCGACAGCAGCCTAAAAACAAGATTCACGTGTTCCGATTTGGTGGCGTTTTGGATATCGGTCCAAAATGAATACCCATCGTTAAGTTCAAAAGCATTAAGAATTCTCATTCCCTTTGCATCATCTTATTTATTTGAGGCCTGATTTTCAGCTGCAGCTGTAATAAAAAGCAAATATAGGTCAAAGATAAATGTGGAGCAAGAAATGAGAGTAACACTATCAAACCTTATCCCGCGCTTTGAAAAAATGAGTGAAGATCACCAAGTTCACATGTCACATTGACTAAGTTGTCATTGTATTTTATATCCCATTTTTAGTGAATTTTTATTTAAAAAAATTCACTAATAGAGAGGTATCAATGGTGAGACTTTGCAAAAATTTTTGCAAATGAGCGCGAATTTGGGCCCCTAGAACCCATACCCGGGGTCAGTTTCGATTGTTATATGTTTATATATATATATATATATATATATATATATATATATATATATATATATATATATATATATATATATATATATATATATATATATATATATATATATATATATATATATATATATATATATATATATATATCTTACATACGGGATTGTTGTTTGGGGTGCTGCGTTGAGTTGTCACCTGAAAAGGTTGGATATAATTCAACGTTGGTTCCTGAAACTAATTTATAATAAGTGCTACACTTACCCGTCTGAATCGTTGTACGCTGAAGCAGGAGCTAATGATATTATGCAACTTTTTTCATTGGCTGTGTTGACGTACGTAAGAAAGTATGATCGCGTCTCTAGAATAGAGGATTCGTACATAGCTAGGCTAAACGCAGCAGCGGCCGCTCAAACGAACAGAGCAATTAAGACTGTGGGCCAGCGTAGTTATACTTATATTGCACCGAGAATTTATAATACTCTTCCAGTCAGTATCAGAACTGCACCAACTTTATGTTCTTATGTGAGGATGGTGAAAGCATGGGTTTCGAAATCTAGACACATCATTCATGGTTTAGTACACAGATAGGTGTTGAACAGGTCGTATGATATCTTTTGCGATGTTGTACCGCACAGTAATCATTTTTAAATATGCACACTTTTTACTTTTTATTATTATATACATTTGTGAGAGAGTACATTGTACATGTGAAAATGTGTGAGAGAATGTGTTTGTGTGATTGTGCTGGTGGGTGTTTTGGTTTTTGCGCCTGTGGGTGTGTGTGTGAGTGTTCTTGTGTTCATTACTTGGTTTTGTATTTTTTGCTTGATTTAGATTTATCCACGCACAAGTCTCTGACTTTTGTGGATCTTTCCAAGATTTATTATGTTCAGTAGATCTATGTATTTTATTGTTATTGAACTGTATTTTGAAAAATAAATCTATATTATTATATATATATATATATATATATATATATATATATATATATATATATATATATATATATATATATATATATATATATATATATATATATATATATATATATATATATATATATATATATATATATATATATATATATATATATATATGTATACAACCGCTAACTCAAAAAATAATTAACCGATTTTGATAAAACTCGGCAAGTGCCTTTCTTTTATTAATAGCTTGGAAGAGTTTGTTAGCCAGAAAAATCTGACACGGTTTTCCGGAAAAATTTTGAGTTTTCTTTCGAACAAAATTTTTTTCTCCGAAGATTACAAAGATATTTCGATGAAATTTGGTGTACGTATTGCCTTGGGAAAGACCTAACTATGTGCCAAAACTCAGCTTTCTAGGGTTACAGAAAATTAAGCTATTCAAATTTGAAACATGTATGTTTAATTCCACCGCCTTTCATTGAATAGTTTATATGAGATATAGTTGTGGTTGTCATGGTAACGTAATATATGATTATTATTGCGCAGGTCTGTTAGACGCTGTAACTGACATTTACCGTATTCGGAATGATGTATGATATTAGATCGTTTATATTATGTATTTTATTTGTTTGAGTGGACGAATTATTTGTGTTATTTGGGAAATTTTTATAAACAAGTGCAAATTATTCCTTTATTAATGTTAGTGGGTGGATTAAACAGTGTTTGTTATATTTTATCAACACATATATACGTAAATGGTTTATAAACTGTGTATTTCCATATTGAATAAATAAATAAATATAAAGGATCGAAGTTTTACAAAAGGGCTGATATTATACAGGGTGACGCGTTTCTACGGTAAAGCTGAATATAATTATTGTTATACAAGAGACGAGAAAAAATTGTATAAGTTAATTATAGGGTGTCTTGAGCTGCATCTTATAACATTATTTTGACAATCACCGGCTGGCCCACAAGTCGGTCGTTGGTGATTCCTACAAATTTTTTTCGAACAGCCTTATTTTATTTCATTTTTTATCGAAATATGTTTGTAAGAAAAAAAATCAAGACGCAGTAAGTGCGTTTTGGTAGCAAATTTTCATTAAATGCTTCAAATTTCAATAACTCAATTTGCTATTAACCTAAGATTTGTTGGTTAGAAAACCAACGTTTAAGGTATATTGTCGGAAAATTTTTGTACATTTTTAAACAATAAGTTATTTTGATAAAATATGGCACATTGTTTCTATTATATATTTTGCTTATAACCTTATCTCGTTTCTGTGCTTCTGTGTGCTCTGGAGAATGCATTAACAAGTGGTTATTGTAGTGTAAAATTAAAATTTACTAAATGTAGTTTTGATAAAGCAAAATGAAAAAAGTGAATTTATTGACTGAGGAGTAATATTGTGTTGTATACTGGGAGACTGTTTGAAAATGATCATGTTATATTCTATAAATTAATTAATTATCAACATATTATGTAAAATACTTCAACCACTTTATTTAAAATGTTAAAATGGTGTATCTGCTTGTCATAATAAGGTTACTTAAAGCACGAGGGATATACTGTTTGGTTTGTTTTATTAGTGAATTTTTATTTTAAAAAATTCGCTAATAGAGAGGTATCGATGGTGAGACTTTGCACAATTTTTTTCAAATATCCATCCGATAACTCAAGAATTAATTAACCGATTTCAATGAAACTCGGCAAGTGCCTTTCTTTTATTAATGGCTTTGATGAGTTCGTTAGCCAGGAAAATCGGAAAGGCTTTTCCGGGAAAAATTTTTCCCGGAAAATTACAAAGCTGTTTTAATAAAATTTAAAGGGTATGTTGCCCTGGGAGAGACCTTACTACGTATCAAAATTCAACTTTTTAAGTTTATAAAAAATTGAGTTATTCAAATTTTGATTTTTCTTTCGGAATTTTTTTTTCCCAAAATTACAAAGGTATTTAATTTAAATTTGGTGTATATGTTGCCTTAGGAAAGACCGTACTACATACCAAAATTAAACTTTCTAAGTTTATAGAAAATTGAGTTATTCAAAATTGAAGCATTTAATAAAAATTCACTACCATAACGCACTTGCTGCGTCCCGAATTTTTCTTAAATTATCAATGTTTCCTGCGTGTCAATGAAAATATAAAAACTCCGCTTGATATTGTGGATGTTTTAATTTGTGTGCCTATCTACCTAGTATCCTTGTACCTTCTTTCAAGTACTAACGACTATGGGGCGCAGAGACAAACTATTGTGTGTATGTGTTTTGTTTCTTTAACGTCGGCCTATTTTCGCGACTATGGCCAATCACCGCCGCCAGGGAGCAGTTCCACCTGACTATCCTGGAAATTTTGCCGAACCCCTGCCTTTCTGTAAGGAGGGTAGGGATCTTTAACGTTCCCAACATCCCATTGACACGGGACCGACGGCTTTACGCCCCCTCGAAGGGCAGAACGTGCAGACATTCAACTTGCTCAAATACAATGCCAGAACCTCGGTTGATGTTAATTTTACAGTTTGCACTGAAAAAGTGAAAGCAGTACCCTGTGTTCGAATTCAGTACCCTTCGGTTCAGAGGCAGACGTTCTTACCCCTGAACCACCGAGGTTCTGACACAAAATATTAAATCTGTAAGTGCGACGCGAACTAAAAAAAATTTGGGAACCCCTGCCCTATAGAGTTTATCTGTGCACTAAATTAATTATTTTATTTTAACTAAGTTTTTCCCTCACACGAAGAAGCATATAATCTTGACAAAGTAACAAATTTCTAAATAGGCTAAGTTAACTTCGCTATCTGAAATTCTCTCATGCTCTTATAAAATGTGATAATTTAAGTGAAGTCAGAGAAGCTAGTCAAGTAGTCGTCGAGCCAAGATACTCCCGTTATATAATTATGACGAAGGTTGAAGGAATTAGTTCAATGTTAACACCTCTCTCACAATGCATAATCAAATTCCGTGGCCGATTTCCCTCTTCTTCAGCTCTTCCCGTTTCTCCCAGGGTAGCAAGTGTACTTAAATGCAATTAGCTAGCTCTGATGGAGTCTCTCAACTCCACCAACATTCCAGATGCCATTCCATTCTGATAATTTATTGCAGTCTGTCTATGAACGTGCACGTTTTTCTAACAAAACGCTCTTGATACCGGAAATCTGCTTCGAAATTAGTGGGGTGAATCAGCTTGTTAACTACAGTAATCCCTACTTTATGAAACTCCTCCAGGAAACGACGTTTCGAAGTTAAGGTAATTGACTCTCTCTCTCACAAAAGACGTGCTATTATTATGATCAATCAGAATTGCTGTGCTAAATATTGATTGGCAGAAAGAGATAAATTTGAATGGTAGGTTCTGATTTCATACAGGGTGCTGCATTTTTTTTCCACCACTACTTATTCCGTTTTTTTAGAGTACTAAAAAAAAGACATTATATATCCAAATGTAATTTGCTTGGTCGATGATAAGTTTCTCCACTAACTGCAAAATTTCCCATACGTGACAACACTGACAGCTGTGCTGGCGATATCCGGTGATTTCTCTAAAAGTTCTGAAAGTACACATATGTGCAGGGAATGCACCTGCCTACATAGGTAAACGTGGCGTTTCACACAATGTTAGTGAATTTTTATTTTAAAAAAAAATCACTAATAGAGAGATATCGATGGCGAGATTTTTCGAAATTTTTTTCACATAAGCGCGAACTAGGCCCCTAGAATACATATCCAATTTTTTTTGGAAGTTTGGTGAAAAAGCTTTTTGTGAATAATTATATGATGGCAGGTTGGTAAATACCTTGAAGAGGTTTGTTGGCCAGAAAATAGGGCCGATCTTTTCAATATTTTTTCAACATTTTATGCTTATTTTCGGAAAATTTTGTACTTTTGCAAACAGTCAATTTATTTTTATAAAATATAATACATCGTTTCCAGTATATAAGTTACTGGGAACCAAATTTTATGCCCGACATGTTTGCTATTAAAAACATTTTTATGAAAATTTACTACCATAACATACTTTTTTAAATAATACTTTATAAACCAAATATCTTGTTTGTGAAATCTTCAGGACAGACTTTAAATTTAGGTGTTTATTCGGGCAATTACACCAGACATGAATATAAATTTGATACATTTTCAGGCAATAAATCCAACTGTAAAAATGGAGCGTTACAAGGTAAAGTGAAAATTCATATGTAACCCGGCCTTATGAGAAAACCTGTAAATTACTAAACTGCAGAGACTGTAACGATTCATTTTTTTTTTATCTGGCCTCGTTACTGATTTAAAAACACTTAGAGAACCCCCAGGTATGTAAATAATGACCAATAACCATATCTATATTAAATACTTCAAGTTTTGGATTTCAGAAATTATTTGATAAAAAGTCGCCAATACTTAACTACCCTAAACTCCGTGCTGCAGGCTAGAAAAGCACGTTAAAAATTCAAACACCTAAAGACGCAATATAGCTTTGTGAGTAAACTATGTGTCGCATTTTCCTGGACGGGCGTTTGTGTAAACACAATATACGTTAAGAATGTTCTAGAACAAAATATTATTCTTATCTTGAAGGTACGAGTCCATTTTCAATATTAAAGCGGAGTCGGTACAATATCTGCAATTCAGTCACGAAATTAACTTTGAAGGCCCTGAACTATAGACGAGGGACGTATGTGCTAAAGGTGGGATGAAGTCACACCTCAACGCACCGGACGCTACCTCATGGAGAGTCGCAGTTGGGCGGTTGCCGGCTAAACACCTTTTAATTGCAGTGGCCAAAAATTACCTTAAAATAGGGTATAAACTCCTTTTCGTTATCGATACTATCTAATAACACTTGTCAGTGATTGTTTAAAGTCATTTAAGCGGTTTTTGAATTTAAATAAACTACGTGTTTGGCAGAAAAACGCGAGTTAAGTAGTGATCCTCTGTTCACGACTTGGTGCATTCCTCATATCAATCAGAAAAGCCTCTGATTATTACCGAATGTTGAGTCAACTGGCAATAAATTTCACTTGAGCCAATTTACGTTTCAATTGCAGTAGAAAAATTTTCACCAAATTAATTCAGAGTATCGTCATAGGGGATAAAATGTATCACCCAGGATTGTATCAACTAAATCCACCTGCCCAATAATCGTTGATGGGAAGTACCACTCATTTTCTCCAGCCGTCCCTCTTTTATTGGGGTTTGTGAGCTTGTGTCAGGCACTGATAGTTGACCCCACTTGGAAAGCATCTTCAAACTGTCATCAGTTATCAGGACTTGGTGAGTCGATATAAACTTTATTTCTGTGAACCAGCAGAATTTATCGTACAGCAATCTAATATTTTAACCCTTACAACTTGAACTTTCAAAAAACATAATTAAATTTAAACTTAAATAGCGTCAGTAAGGTGGCTGTAATGACAGCTGTAAATTTCCTGTTTAATCTTTAGAATTTTGTCAATATTGTGAATTTAAATAAATAGTTCTTAAAATTGTAATTGGCAGATTTTGTTTGTAAAATATTTAACCTGTGCTTCTTTTAATATCTTTCATTTTCAATCATTAAAGTAGAAATTTCACATAGGAATATATATTTTTTTAAATGGAGCCTCACTCAAAGGACTGGCCGATTAAGTCATTGGAAAATCAACCGAATTGATTGACAAACGTCAAGTAATTTACATAATAATTTGTGTTTGCTTTTGAGCTGTGAAATACAGCATTTGATCTTTGATACACCTCAAGTAGGTAGTGTTAATATTTTAGTAACATACAACCACTTTATCTTGATATTTTGTCATATGCCTTGTGAAATGATAATTTCTTTTTCTTGAAGTTCTTGCTGTTTATTTGATTTTCATTTGTGTATGAGTTAATGTTTATTTGAAATTCACCAACCATGTTTGTTTAATTTTGTTTCCAACCCCAAATTGATTTATATGAATAAATTTAATATTATTGTTACACTAACATATCTGTTTAATTGAAAAGAAATTCCTAACCAATTTGACGGCAACACAACCTTTTTCCGAGATATTTACAACTTAAAACTGACCAGGTTCTGATCAGGGGATCCACAAATATGGGACCTCAGACAGAACAACTCAGAACTAAGTAAGTAGTAAGCTTTATTTCTTAACATCTTCTGACCTTACTGGTGTTTCTGATCTTGCAAATAATAAAACTCTGATAGATAGAAACATTAGGTTAGGCTTTAACAGCTAATGGCGACCTCACTACCGACCGGATTTAGATCCTCTTGAGATCAATCTTTAGATGACAGCTTTTTTGCTTACTATACTATATTATACTAAATTATATTGATAGCTTCAACGTTTTATTTGAAGGAGGTTACAAGACGTATACTGCCGCGCTAATTCAAAAATTTAAAATGTATCTGCATATAAGAACATTTAGAGATATTGCAGTTTTTCTGAATATCCTTCTGCCATCGCCACAAATAAATTTTTTTCTCATTTTTAGCTTATATATATATATATATATATATATATATATATATATATATATATATATATATATATATATATATATATATATATATATATATATATATACTTGACATGGCGGCTAGTCAAGTTTAAGTGTGGAAGTAAAATTATCAAATATTTTTGATAATTCGCAGTTAAGACTTTTAGAGCTAGTAGATCGGCAATTGTCTCTCGACAATTTTTACTTGAAATACGACGTATATGGCAGATGAGACATTTGGACCCAGTGAA
Organism: Tillus elongatus; assembly: GCA_964006375.1. Classification (NCBI taxonomy): domain Eukaryota; kingdom Metazoa; phylum Arthropoda; class Insecta; order Coleoptera; family Cleridae; genus Tillus; species Tillus elongatus. Next base: position 304,526,262 of record OZ023262.1, on the reverse strand, counting down.
TTGAATCACGTCTAAAATCTATTTATTTATTTACTAGATACATCGTATATTACAAAAATGTTATAATAATAGTAGAAGTGTATATGTGCATCTATTAAATGTAGTAAATCTAAGAGAGCTGAGGTGAAAAATGCAATAGTAATAATAGGTAATATAATAAGATAATATCTGTTGATTGAAAAATGAACATAAGATTCACTGTAACAAAAGAAAGCAATATTGTATTAATTATAACAAAAATGTTAGTTATAAGCGAATAACAATAAACCTATATACAATAACAAAAATAAACACTACATGTTTAGTCTTAATCATCTAAAAATATTTAGGCTGATCTTTCAGTTCTCGCCAGAATTTCAACCTATTTTTAAGTACCACATTATTGAGTTTTTTAGCAAACTATTCAATACCCTCAATGTTTCTATCCCTGCTGTGAGGACCCGTTATTTAGACTTTGGGACACGCTCTTCAAAAGCTTTTTACTGTGAAAAGTTTAATTATGTAAATCCCCCCTGAAGTTTTTTTTTTGTTGATAAACTGTATTGTGCCGCTTTATGAAAATAACTTTCAAAAGGTTTGATAAAAACGGTTGTGGTGTGGTGATATTTATACTTTGCCCATCTGTTTCAGTAATTTCCCGATTTGGTGATGGACAACACTTATTTCAGAGACCTTACGATCGTTTCGTTGACAAAGTCAACATCTTCAGAGGAATATAAATTCAAAGTCAACATGTTCCTCTGAAGATGTTGACTTTGTCAACAAAACGATCGTAAGGTCTCTGTTGTGGTGATTTGGGTTTCTCAAAGTGTACTTATTAGTGGTGGCAGCTGTCGGTGGACGTAAAGTATCCGCATTCTCCAAATATGTGATTTTCAATAATTTTTTATTTGTTTTTTTGTGGATCAAGTAAACAAGAAAGGTAAAATGCTCATTGTTATATTTTGGGCGCCACAACTATGCATCCAGGAGGTTATTTATTTGGCATCCCGCTTTTATGTTATCACTTTATAAAATGCCGATATTATATTGTACTGGTTTCCGCATACAAAGCCATTGTGCAACAAGACTGCAAGGGGAGTTCTAGGAATTAGTTTGTGGTTCCAGTGGAATAAGAGTTTCATTAAAACAATCACTCTTGAGTAAATATAATTTCTTTGAACGCGCCTAGCCTGGGAAGCATCACCACCTGAAACCTCAGTACCTTTTACCAATACATTAATAATATTTATTTTGCAGATCCGCACAGAAAGATATTTTTTTTTCATCTAGTCCATTCATTTCCGAATCTTTATTTGTTTTTTGTATACTGTCTTTGTGACTGTACATTGGTTGTTTTGCCTTTCTTCCTCGCATTTTTCACAGCTTAGAAGATAAACTGCCCCTGACCATCGACATCTAGTCGCCAAAATTCCCCACTAATTGTTTTTTGCCCCTTCTTGTTATACGACACTTCTCACTGCCGTTAGATTTACAAATTTCTTGCAAAACAGGCGATTTTCGATTTCTACGAAAATTTTGTCTTTTTTTTTCCGAAACTGGCCAATCAAATTTCTGCCTAACTCGTAACTTTTCTTGTTTAGTATAATATTTTTGTCTATTGTAGTTGGTGTCATTTACAGCCGTATCAACACAGGATAGCACCAAAGTCTCAATGAAAGCCACATAATGAAAATCAGTCACATCAGTATTATGTACAGTAATAAAATAATTACGTTTTTTTCCTGAAATATGCGTACTGTAATTATAAGCTATTCCTAACACTAAATTATTACATTAAAATTATTGTGAGTGGGCTATACCAGTCCCTCCACCGCGACCTTAGGTCTATTGTGGCTTACGTCTAATTATTTTAATTTCACCCATCAAATCCAGCTCCCTGAGGGAGTCGATTTTTTATTGAGGCTGAAAGTTTGTTTGGCTGGTGTACTGCCATCTAAGTGGTTGCTTGCCAGTTTCAAAGCTCAAGAAAAAATAACCTCGTCTGGACCCGACATCTGTCAGTGTTTGCCTCGAGGCGGTATCATGAAGGCCCGCTCTCGAGAAGCATCCAATTTCCAGTTGTAATCCACGCCTAGAGATCTCAGTTACCTCAGGCTCGTCTAAACTTGACACCCAACAGTGTTTGATTCAAGGCAACATCCCATCGAGTCCCGCTCCCGGGTACCAGCCAAGCGAGGCCGTCCATCCGGGTGTATACCACACATCAGAGATCACAGCCACCCCTCTTGGTCGTCTGAAGAGACGACCCCTGCCAGCGCTCAAACCAGGGCGGTATCATCTGGAACCCCGCTTCCGAGTAACAATCAAGCGAGACCAATTGTACATTTCTAAGCTAAGTATCATGAAGTCCCGCCCTCTAGCAGCATCCAAGCGGGGTCGTTAGCCCGTTTCGAAGCTCACAGAGTGGGCCTAAGTCTCCAGGTGTAATTCACCCCTAGAGATCTCAGCCCCTTCCGGGTTCGTCTAGACCCTTTACCCGCCGACGTTTGCTCAAATTTCCCCCAATAAATCGAGCTTACTGAAGATGACGATATCTGTGAGGTGACACTTTGTTTGACAGATGTAGTGCCATCTGTGCGAAGTCGCTTGTCCGTTTCAAAGCTCAAAGAGATATAACCTCTCTCCGAGTTCGTCTCGACCAGACATCCGTCAGTGTTTGACTCGAGGCAGTATCATGAAATCCCGCATCCGAGCAGCATCCAAGTGAGGTCGTTTGCCCGTTTCCAAGCTCATAGAAGAGGCCTCAATCCGGGTTCATCTAGACCTGACACCCACCAGTGTTAAACTCAAGGCGACATCCCATCGAGTCCCGCTCCCGAGCATTAACCAAGCGAGGCTTTCTGTCCGTTTCGAAGCACATAATGGGGGCTTCAAACTCCGGGTGTATACTACTCATCAGAGATATCAACCCACACCGGGTCGTTTGGACCCGCGACAACTGCCAGCATTCAACCCAATGCGGTATCATTTGGAACCCCGCTCCCGAGTGACAACCAGTTGTCCATTTCAAAGCCCAGAGTGGAGGCCTCAAAATCCGGGTGCACATCACTCCCCAGAGATATCCTCCTCTATGTGAAAACTGGAACCTGTGTTGAGCACTGACAAGTACACTTAGAGAACACAAATCGCCACAACACATATTTTTTAAAGAGCTTACGATCGTTTCATTAACCACGTTAGCATCATCAGAGGATGAAAAATTAGAATTTATCATCCTCTGATGATGCCTTGTGATGATGTGTTGTGGTCATTTGGGTTCTCCAAGTGTACTTATATCTGCCTCCCACAAGGCCTACCTGGACAAGACCCCCGCCAGTGTTTGACTCCGATTAATCGCCTCTTACGACAGACAGGAGTTACCTTGAGCCTATTCTTTTAGTTAATCCCCGGAGCCACAGTGGGTACACTAATTTATACATTAAAAATAACTCCACAAAAAGTATTTTAACTTTATCCAATTTTCTTCCAATAGTCCTTTAATAAATACCTATTTCTTAAATATCTGAAATATTATGTATCTTCAGCAATCCAAAAAGTTCACATACATACTAACTAACAAAAGTTCATAATCTGGACGCAAATAATATGCAAAGGTAAGGTTGCTCAAATAACATAGAACTGAGTGGCCTATAATGGAGTCTTCCAACTTATGCAGTAGAGATACTAAGTCAGAATGTCGTATCTGCAATCTTTGCTTTAGTTAGGGAAAATTGACTTGGCACATTACACATATGACAACTTGACAGCAGACAGACCCATTTTGTAGTTAGGTTAAATTACTTATGCCAAATTGGCCTATATCCGCAAAAGCTATGACATTTACACTTTGTGGAAAGAAAGATGGTATAAAAATATACACAAGTAAAGGAAAAACGCGAAACGCACTTAGGACATTTCGTTTTCGCACGGCAGTATAATAGTATAAGATAATAAACTATCCTAAAGCAGATAATAAAGGTCTGTAGACCTAGCAGTAAATTTTAAATGCAATTAAAAACTCACTTTGACCTAAAAATTACCAATTTTGGTTAGCTGTAACTAAATTACAACTTGGTTAGATTATCTGCATTGAGGACTCAGGACAAGATTTTACATATTCTTCTCGAATATATGTGGCCTAAGTTCCAACGTGAACTTCGTCCACCACTTCCTCCAGGCTTATAGATCCTTACTTCCTTCAGATTGCATGGAGGCGTATGCGCATATGTCCGTAGCAATCTACCTTGCACCAGACCCCCTAATTTAGAAGCTAGAAGAAAAGATATACTTTCGATGAAACTCTCTCTCTCTCTCTCTCTCGGGGCTGCAACTAAATTTATCTGTTGCTATTATCGGTCATCTTCTGACAATAACTTTGTCCAGCTCTTCGATTAAAAAAACTGACCATCTGATTTCTGAATATCTTTCCTCCGAGGTCACTATTCTGGGTGACTTCAATGTCCATAATAAAGAATGGCTAGGATCTTCAAAAACCTATCCAAAAGGGAGAGCAGCGGAGGCCTTTGCAGTCAGCAATTCTTTAACCAATATGGTTCAACAACCTACTTACTTTCCTCGCACCCCAACACACAGCTCAAATTCCTTGGATCTCCTTTTTACTACAACACCTGAATGTTATAAGACATCAGTCACCGCCCCCCTTGGTCGCTCAGACCACGGCATGCTTCCTGCGCAATGCAACCAGAGGTCACACAGTCATCACACCCACGTATCGTTTGGCACCACCACTCCGCGAACTGGGACGAAATGCGGGATTACTCATTGTTTGCCGGCAATTCTATTCTCAGCCCACCTCCGAATGCTCAACCACCAACAGTCCTCAATGTCGCGCATGAAATGACAAATATCATTTTTAAAACTAAAAAGGTACGAAATATGCTTTATTCTCTTAATACCAAGAAATCCTTTCGCTTTGACAAGATCCCAGCAATTGTTCTCTAAAAATGCGCACCAGAACTTGCTCCTGTCCTGACACGCCTGTTTCAGACAGCCTACAATAGAGCCATAGTCTCTCGTAACTGGAAAACTGCTGGAGTACAACTCGTCCCTAAGAAAGGATCCAAAGCGCTTCCTAGCAACTACAGGCCCACTTCTCTCCTTTCAGTCGTCTCTGAAGTGATGGAAAAGTCTATAAACACCAAATGACTAAAATGTCTTGAAAAACATAGTCTAATCCACGACAGGCAGTATGGATTCCGTCAGCGCAGATCAACTGCCGACCTCTTTCTTTTGTCACCCATTCTTGGAACAAGTCTACGGAACTACACGGTGAACCCCAGATTGTCGCTCTAGACATACCCGAATCATTTGACCAGGTCTGACACGCAGCGCTGCTTAATGAACTTCCGGCCTAAGACATTCCATCAAAACCCTCTACCTGGACAGCAAATTTCCTCTCCAATCGGAGCATTTCTGGTGTCGTGGATGTCCATTTCTCTAAACTGTATCAAATTAATGCAGGAGTCCCTCAAGGTTCAGCTTTAGCCCCTACTTTGTTTCTTCTCCACATCAACGACCTCCTCTCTAGCACATCCAACCCAGTTCACAGTTACGCAGACGACAGCACCCTCCACTCAAATATACAATATTCTAAGCCTGTCTTTTTAGCCCAATTAGATGAGGATCGCAGACTCATGGAGGGTTGTGTTTCTGTGGATCTCCAAAAAAATAGTAGACTGGGGAAGTATAAATCTTGTACAATTCAACACCACCAAATTTCAGTCTTGCTTTCTATCTAAGAAATACGCCAGCCCTAGGCCCATCACAATGAACAACCAAGTTATTCAAAGTAATGAGTCCTTTTCACTTGTTGGCATTTCTGTGGGTCGAAATCTCAATTAGCACCAACATGTTACATCAATTCCAGAAGCGGCTAAGAAATTAGGTTACCTCTTCCGGGCTCGCAAATATTTTTAACCAGCTAATCTCTATACCTTATATACTTCACAAATAAGACCAAACCTCGAATACTGCTCCCACATCTGGGGTGCTGCTGCCGCTTCTGCACTCACTATCCTAGACTCCATTCAGAAGAGAGCTACACGTTTCATCGGTGACTCTACCCTTACCGAAAGGCTGCCATCCCTTGCCAGCCGACGTGCCGTTGGTGACTTCTCTCTTTTTTATAGATATCTGCACGGGCACTGCTCAGAGGAGCTTTTTTCCATAGTTCCTCCACCTGCTGCCCCCAACAGATCTACCAGGGGAACATAGCGAATGCACCCTTTTACTGTCCATGTCACCAGACATAGAATATCTTGTTTGCCCGCTTTTTTGTCCCGAAGACTTTCAAATTGTGGAATTCCTTGCCGGTACATGTTTTTCCTTCTCCTCCTAACCTCCAAACCTTCAAGACCAGAATTAACAAGTTGCCTCTTTCCTCCTTAGTTTGTTGCTTGGAAAAATATAGTTAACGTTTGGTTGCTAATAAATTCCTACGTCTATAAACACAATTAGTTGTATTCATCGTGATAACACAGTATTATCTATCAATAAAGTTGAGTAGTTTTTAACAAAATATTAGTAAACAATTTTAAAATATCTAGTGTGTTGTATCCCAAATAATGTGAATAATATATTCAAATTTATTGTCTGGCGTAATATATTATAACCCCAAAAAACAGCTCATATCGCTTGAAAGATCTTTTATGAAAATAAGCATTGTTTCAGACTTCGCTTCTGAAAAGAAGTTACTTTGGAGAGTGTTTGAGTTACGCCCCAGTACACAGTGATAACAAACTCCCTCGTTCTCTGCTCCAGAATTAATTTTGTTGAGGCAGCAAACACATCTGTCAATAATAATATGTCCAAACATCTCATGTCTAGCCATTAGTTAATCAATCATAACACACTCTTCCAAGTTGTTTCTCTAGACTTCTCTCTCGCTCGCTGTGTTGATTGAGTGGTTAAAAGCAGCCTGCTTTACCCTTCTGTTTCATAAAAGCAACAGACTTTCACGTTATATTAGGAAAGCGTTGCTATGAGAACTGAAAGAAGCTTTTGAAGTGGGACAAATAGAAGTAATAGAATTTTTTTGAGCGCGTATAAGAAAGATTAGTCTTGCTTTCAAGGATTACGATAATGCACAGAAAAAATAAGCGTCAGCCTTGGCACTATAACGTAGTGGATACGGGTGAATAACAAAAATAGTTCAGCAAAAGCGAAAATAAACGTCAACAAATACCAATTCAGCGATTCTACAAAGTGTGTCACAAAGAAAACGGAAAACTTCGAACATTTATGTTTTTCGTAGAAATATGGGATTTAATACAATTTTTTCCAAAAGCTTTTTTAAAGAATTCAGAGTATTAGTCTGAGCTATTTTGAATTATACTTTCTATTACTAGTGAATTTTCACTAAGAAAAATTTGCTAACAGAGAGGTAACATGATGAAAAGCTTTTAAAAAAATTTCTTCAGATGAGCGCGAATTTGGGTCCCTAGAACCCAAAACCAAGGTGCGTTAAAATTTATATCACTCGGATATATATATATATATATATATATATATATATATATATATATATATATATATATATATATATATATATATATATATATATATATTATTGCATGCACAGACATGGCTATATATTAAAAAATTTTTTTAAAATAAACACATACCTGGAAGTAAAAATCCAATTTATTGTCCTAGCTATAGTCAGACACAGGTGGTAAATTGCAGCCTTTTATCCTACTGAACCTACAAATTAAAAACAATTAAATATAAATATATTCGTCAATGAATAGATTTTGACATAGTTTAAATTTATTAGTTAAGGCATAAAAAAAATATTTTTGTATCAGAAAACATTGAACAATTAAACTCACAATGAATGAACTGCTTAACAAAATACAAAGTGATATAAACCCGGTATAGACAGCTACAAACACAAACAAGCTGGTAAAAGACCAAATTTATAAACTGTCTTCGACAGAACAAAGTGAATATAAGAATGTGATTAGGGATTTTAACAAAATGTGTTAATATGTATAGAAAATAAGTAAAAAATTTGTTAATTATCAATTAGGGAAACTATGTGTTAGTAATTATTCTAGAAAAATAAGGTTTAATGTGCTAATGAACTGATAGGTTATAAATTTTAAAACAACCACAATTTGACTTACATGTATAAAATCGGGATATTGAATTATATGCAGGAAATGACTTTCTTTTGACTAATGTAGTTAAATCATGTTATTGGCTTATCTGAAAACAGAAAATGGTGATTGGTGAATAAACAAATTTAAATAATAATTAACCACTGTGATTCGAAGTTACATAACAAAAGATAAAAATTAGAACTTCCGGGAGGAAGAACGAGAGATTGGGAAGAGGACGCTGGTAGAAGGAAGAAGCTAGTAATATTGCAGCAAGAGAAAATGTTCAAAGAAGTTAATATAAATGATTGAAAACTAAAGTGAAAGTGATTTTATAGGTTATACCTACCAATAAACAGCTATACAACAACTCCAATCAAGAATACTCGTACATAAATTGAGTAAGAACAGTGAACAAGCTGGAAGACGCCAAGTGAACTCAGGGGTAATGCATCAATAATTCTTAAAAAGTATATTATATTTCTACAAAACAAGAAATGAACCTGTAAATTTTATAAAAGAATATGTCAACGTCAATCCAAGAAGTTAAATGTCATTTGCAAAGGCAATCATACCAAAAGAAGAACTAAATATAAAATATTTATGAAGTACTTGTGAGAGTCACCAGAGGGCGATAAGTAAACGTAAGAAATTCAACCTTATTTCCTCCATTTTAATATTTCTGTTGCCAAGCAACAAAATTCACCTGAAACGACGTTACCATGGTGATAAATAAATGCCAATGAAACTATTCAGATCCGTCATAGCAAGTCATAACCTTGTTTTTAAACAAAGCATTGGAAATAAAATTCTTAATAATAAGTCATAATTGCATTAATAAAGCTGGCATATTTGTATGTTAAAATTAGTAATATACGGGATCCCAAGTAAGAATTTAAATTTGTAAAATTAAGTCAATAACCAAACAAAAAGCTTTTTAAAATAATAATAATAATAATAATAAATATATATTTTTTTAAATTTCAAATTATATATTGCTCATTATTTTATTTTCTGTAAATGTCACACATATCTGTCCATTGACCAATTAATCCTCTAGCAGTATATAAAAAGTTCAGCAAACATAATATATATGCACCAAGAGTAAGAATTTTCGACATTGGTGGACCCAACTATTAAACATTCCCTGTAGGTAAGAAGAGTATCAACAAAATAGCTGTGGCAGTAGATCAAAAAACCAGGTAGATATTTAATTTGATAAAATTATATATGTGTATATTTTTCTTAATAAACTCATAATTTAATTCAATATAATAAAATAAAACAAAAGGCGCCCAACAAAAACATAATAAAACAAATAACACAAATATCAACACCTATATTTAAATAAAAATACAGTAAAAATAATAAAACCAACAAAAACTTTAATAACACATTTATTTCAATATTACAATAATCAATTTCAAAAGTACAATAAAACACAATACACTATACAATACAAAAATACAATATATAAAAACACCCATACTCACACAATACATTACGTACCCACGAAACACAATAATATATATATATATATATATATATATATATATATATATATATATATATATATATATATATATATATATATATATATATATATATATATATATATATCCGAGCGATAACTCAAAGAATACTAAACTGATTTCAATAAAACTTGGCAAAAATCTTACTTGGGCAAAAACCGAGGTCGAGTTTGTTAATCAGCTTTTATGCTCAAATTTTTCCGGTGGAAAATCGGGAAAAACTTTTTGAAAACCCTATATTTTTGTAAGTATCAGAGTACCTGGAATGAGATTTTATGTGGCTAGAACTGGTAGAGATAGACCTATTTTTTGAATTTTAAGTAATTTGGTACACAATATTTGGAGTTTTTTCCAAATTAAAAATAAATCCCAAAGACATGCGTTGAGACGACTTAGTGGTTAAAGTCCAATGCCTGACAGACGGAGTTGTTAGCTGCCACGCGTAGATAGATTTATACAACAAGGATAAACTATGCATCAACGGTAACCAAATTAAAAATTTGCCAAGTCATTGTTATTTAACTGGGTAATTCAATTAATTATGAAAAATACACTATATTTGTTGTTGTTTTATGAACGGCCTTAAATACAGGTTTAGCGCAGCATAGATATATTATGCTGTCGCATAATATAGCATAAACGTAAACAAAATCTAGCCAACTCTCTATAAAAATGATTCTAAAATAGTTTCTTTTGTCTTTAAACTTAAACATAAGACGTCATATGAGACATAAACAGTCGTCGGATGTGTTAGAATGGTTATTCTCCTAATTCTGTGATTCATTGCTACGTATACATTGATTATACTATCCCGGGCATGAACCAGATCTAATGTATCATGTAAACAAAACGTTAGTTGACGTATGCCTAAATGGCTGAGAACCATCGCGCTTGCCTCATAGGCAGAAAGATACGCGATTGAATCCAGCTCGATGAATATATGTCTTTTTATGTTTTATTTTGACATTTGGAGAAACAATAGTGCACAGATTTCATACGTTTCGAGCAAGATCTCATTTTTGTTTCTTCCTCTTTGGGTTCCATCTCCACTAATGAAGGTTAGCGACTACAATCACAAACTCCTCTCTATCCTCCGCCGCTCTCATCAAGCCTTCAAAGCACAGACCTGTCCAATATCTTATGTCTCTCAGCAGTTTCTTTCTGCCTACACTTCTTTTCCCCTCTAGTTTACCTTTAACTATGAGCTGGGGATATAATATTTGGGATTGCGCAATAAGTGGCCCAGATATGCTATCTTTCTCCGCTTGACAACCTGGAGAAGCTCTCTGTCTCTGTTAACTCTGCGTAAGACCTCCTCATTTCGCACTCTTGCTGTCCATGGTATTTTTAGTATGCGCCGATAGACCCACATATCGAAACCTACTAGTTTATAAATGCTCGTTATTTTTAAGGTCCATGTCTCTACTCCATACAGAAGGACTGACCATATGTAGCATTTTGCTAGCCTTAACCTTAGGTTTATGTCGAGATGCGAATCGCAAAGAAGGCTTCGTGTTTTTGTAAAGTTGCTTTTGGCTTGTGCAATTCTGGAATTTATTTCTTTTTCTGGGTTTGATTGGCTGTCTATCCAGCATCCAAAGTATTTATAATGGTTGACCTGTTGTAATATGTTATTATTTATAATGAAGGGTATAGGTACATTCTGTCTCCTCTGCATTACCATTATTTTCGTTTTCCGCTCGTTGATCCGCATTCCAAATTCCGAACATGTCTTATTTAGCTGATCTAGAATATTTTGTAAGCCGGTATCCGTATCTGCCATTAATACGGTGTCGTCGGCGTATCTAATACTGTTTATCCGAACGCCATTTACCTTCATACCTTCATTAACTTTCTCAAGAGCCTTTTTGAACAGAAGCTCGTAATACAGATTAAACAACATGGGTGGCAATAAGCATCCCTGTCTTACTCCTTTCCCAATATTTATGCTGTTACAAGTTTCGACCTCTATTCGAATTTTGGCCACTTGGTACCGGAATCAGTTTTTGATTAATGTTAAGCTCTTGCCATCTGGACCTATATTTCGTAGGGGGTCTATCAATTTCGGATGGTTCACTCGGTCGAATGCCTTCTCAAAGTCGACAAAACAGATAAAGATGTCCCTGTGTTGATCGTAACACTTCTAGCACAACACTTGTAGGCTAAACAGCGCTTCTCTTGTCCCCATACCACCCCTAAAACCGAACTGATCATGTCCTATGTCTGCCTCGCATCTCCTAAACAACCTATTATGTAATATGCTTAGCAGTATCTTAGGTATCTTTGGGCATGGCTCATAAGACTTATCAACCTAAAGTTTTTGTTTAAAACGCCTAAATAAGTTTGTCACCTTTGAGTCTCAAATTATAATTTTGTTTTTGTTGATATTGAAAATCCGGTTTGATTAGGTCGACTAAAACTAAATCACACTGGCAACTAATAAGGAAAAATAACTGCTACATTTATAATATGGCAGTTACTTTAGATGAGATGCATTGATGGTAACGCTTTTGAAAAATTCTTCAAATGTGCGCGTACTAGGACCTCTAAAATCGATCTTCATGGTCTGTGTAAGTTTAAACTATTAACTTTACTAATATTCCGTATAACAATATATTAAAATTCTTATGAAAATTCGCTACTATAACGCACTTGCTGCGTCCATAAATTTTTTATTTATTGAACTAAACAAATGAAGGGTTCAACAAGACAACCTCCTAATTCAGAGACTTGTGTTGACGTCGCGACTGGAATAAAATATATTTTTTCCCAATAAACAATTACTAAGATACATATATTCACACTATACCACACTGTAAGGCTAATTTAAATTTAAAATTAAAACTAAAACTAATCTAAGAAATCAACTAATACAAAATTAAACAAAAAAATATTAACGATTAGTGTTGTCAAAGCATCCAGACAAATTCGATTTACAAAAATGTAACCGACATCAGATGTAAAAAAATTCTGGACGCAGCAAGTGCGTTATGGTAGTGAATTTTCATAAAAATCTTTTTAATAACAAATATGTGTTTTTTTTTTAAGAAAGCAGGCATCAAATTTGGTTACCAATATAACCTATATAGTAAAAACAATGTGCCATGTTCCATTAAAATAACTTTATTGTGTGAAAATGTACAAAAATTTCCAAAAGTTAACTTAAAATGTTCCCGAAAAAATACGTTTCTTGGTCAACCTTATAGGTTAATAGCAAATTGAGCTGTTCAAATATGAAACATTTGATCAAAATTCGCCACCATAACGCACTTGCTGCGTCCAGAATTTCTTTTCGTACAAACCTGCATTATATTTCGATGGAAAATGCAAAAATGCAATAACATAAGGCGTGTTTGATTAAAAAAAAAAGGAAATTTGTATCACCAACGACTTATGGGCCACCTGTGATTGTAGAAATATTATTTTAAGATGTAGCTCAAGACACCCTATAATTAATATATACAAATTTTCTTCATATCTTATATAATAACGGATATATTGAGCTTTATTGATTTTTTACGAAAATTCGACAAAAATTATATACCATTAAATGATAAACTCTATAGCTAAGGCTACTGCCAAGCATCAGAGAAAGGGTCTATTTGAAATGAATTTTCTGCAAATATTTTAGTTAAATGAAGGACAATGACGGTTGAAACTAAGACTTTAGGGTTTGTAAAACATCCTTCTTGAGACATTTTATTTCCATAGCCCGTATTAGATTTAAGTTATTTGCCCAAATTTTGCCAATTTTGGCATTTTAAATCGCCACTTTGACGTTTTGAGGAAAACCTCAATTTATTTTTGTTTAAATGCCTATAACTTTTTTTGTATTTTGACCTACATAGCTAAATTTTGGTAGGTAACTTACCTATAAAGATGTAAACCTGCGTACCAAATTTGGTTGCCCTTACTTTGTTAATTCCGGAGATATAAATTTTTTTCAAAAGAAAACACAAAATTTTCCCGGAAATCCTGGGCAGATTTTCCTGGGTAACGAACTCATCCAAGCCATTTGCAAAAGGAATTTTTTCACTAAATTTGATCAAAATCGGCCCATTATTTTTTCAGTTATCGGTGTGACATATATATATATATATATATATATATATATATATATATATATATATATATATATATATATATATATATATATATATATATATATATATATATATATATAATATATATATATATATATATATATATATATATATATATATATATATATATATATATATATATATATATATATATAAACATATAAAAATTGAAACTGACCCCGGATATGTTTTCTGGGGGGCCTAATTAGCGCTCATTTGAAGAAATTTTTTCAAAATTCAAAAGTCGGGATCTCCTCATTAGTGAATTTTTTTAAGAAAATTCACTAAAATTTAGCTTACACAAGCACTCGCACGCACGTACGCGAGTTTGGATAATGCCCTTTTGGCACTTCAAAACAAAAAACTTTATTTCGAAATTACAAGTTTAATTATAATTCTAAAACAAAGGAGAAATACACGATGTTTAATGTTGAATCACTCGTAATATATTCTAACATAACATGGTATCTTACTTGTATATATAAAGTCGAATATGCTGAGCTAACATTATAAAATAAAACAACTTAAACTAAATAATTATGTTGACTACGATTAATCAGCGGTTTTATTGTTTCCGCGTTGAACGACTGCTTCCATCCTATTACTATACCAACACGAGATATAAGTACAGCATTATACCGGGTGCTGTAACTCGCGCGCATACACACACACAGAAACCGAAAAACATCATAGATAAATACCCGCGACAGAAACCTCTCATATACGCAAACGTATGGGTGACCTCACAGACAAGCAATTGTACTGGCCTGCAACGAGATGAATATGAAGGTTAACAGGCTTAATTCAGACCAGCTTTCCATTGTTTGCTATCAAGTATATATTTTTAAATGTGTTTGTTCTAATGGCTCAAAATTATGTATTTTTTGTCTTTCATTCTTGCATTAACGCTACCTTGTTTACTTTAGATCATGTACACACAAAAACGGTTCGCACTGATAAAAAAGGCAGATCGATGTTGACTGACGTCGTTTTTACACCAATGTATGCAGTTCCGGCTGCGATTCCGTGGCGCTCAGTTCGTTAAGAAGTTGTATTGTTTCTGTTTTATACAGGACATTGTAGTAAGTTTGGAATTATATTAATACATGTAGCGTAAACTTATATGTGCTCTTAACTATAGAGCAAATCAACCTTAAAACCACTTGACCTTATTGTAAATCATGCACTTAGAATAGTCACAGGTGCTTTTCGAACAACTCCACTGAAAAGTATTTACCGAGAATATAACGAGCCTCCAATTAAGTTAAGAAGAGAGGAATTACTCCTAAAATATGCGGCTAAGATATGAGCAAACCCAAATAATCCAGTCTACAAATTCTTGTCCCAGACCAACTTCAACAGATTCTATAATGCGAACGTTTTACCATTTTCTTTACATACAAAAAAGTTAAATCATATTTTCAATTCAGATCTGACAAATCATATACGCAATGGTGCTATTTCTCCATGGACCATTGTTTTCTACCTACTGATAGGACTTTTTTATCGCATAAATCGAATGTATTACCAGCTGAATGTGTCAATAGATTATTTCAAGAGATTATCTCTAGATATCGATATGATATAATTCTTTACACTGATGGATCAAAAAGTGAAATTGGTGTCGGATGTAGTATCACTTCTGCACTAAAGGAAGAAGCATATCACTTACCGTCAATATGTAGTAACTATACAGCAGAACTATACGCCATAATGAAAGCAACTAACACATTCGTCAACTCTCATTTCAATAACGCCTTAATATGCACCGATTCTCTTTCGTCGATTATATCACTCACAAACCTTTACCCAAAGGACCATCTTGTAATCCAAGTACAAGAATCTATTCATTGTGCCTGGCAATATGGCAAATCTATCAGACGTATATTTGTCCCATTACACTGTGGCATTACCGGAAATGAAAATGCAGACGAATGTGCCAGGAATGCTGTCTTAATCCATACTGTAATTCCTCTTCAACTTTACTCCGACGTTTCTGCACAGATAACAAATGCTTATAGACAGAAATAAGCAACAAACTGCGAGAAATTGAACCAACTGTGGCAATCAAGAAACTTCCAGATTTATCTCGCAGGGAAGAAGTGATTATCAGAAGACTCCGAATTGCCCACTCTCTACATACACATGGTTATCTCTTAAATCAACAACAACGCCCTTATTGTGAACTCTGTGATCGCCCAACTTCAATTTTTCACTTACTATTGGAATGTCCCTTATATGCCTATCCACGATTTGAAAATTTTGGTGAAAGAAACTTGTCTGAAATCTTAGGTCTAAATTTTACAAATGTAAACTGTTTACTTATATTTTTAAGACAGTCTAATTTATATAATAGTATTTAAGGGTATTTATTAGTTCCTCTTTTTAGATATAATTTTGTTATGTAATTATTTAAAGTGTCGTTAGTGTCAATGACCTTAGCTGTTAAGGCACTTCAATTATAAATAAATAAATAAAAAACATCACAAGATTAGAACATTGTTCTGATTTTATAGCAACTTTAATTTTGTTTTAGGTACAAAATGCCAGCAAATATTCTACAGACGTGTTTTGTTACATTTGTGGTGCATTTACTGCAAATCTCGCCGGAGTGCATTGTCTAGTCTGGTTAAAAGTGCTTATCAACGTTACTCTGGGCTTTCGGTAGATGAAAGAGAAAAAAATTGACTCCCGAAAATATGCGAGAACTTTCAGAGGTTGGCTCAAAGGAAGTCATAAGTCCATGCCATTTACAACGCCCATTATTTGGAGTGAACCTCAAAATAATGAAAACCATTGTTATTTTTGTATGACTATGATAAAAGGATTTACGACAAAAAATAAGAATTAAATTAAAAGTCCGGGCATTGCGTCTCAACAAAAATGCTTTACTTTCATGTATAAAAGAAAGAGCATTGATCCTAGTATAGAGCTCAGTGGTGACTTTTAACAAACCTGGCATGGTTGAATCTCAGTCTACATATTTGTGTTAACAAAATATTTTATATGGGAGCAACTAATGGAGGAGGGGCTACACCAACAAGCGGATGGTAAACTCAGCGCTAGTTACTGATAGCCGAGATAAGAAAAATGACCTGGCCAGGCAGAATAAGGTTGCCTTATTTGGGTGCCGGGACGCTCGGGGGTCAAAGGCACTGAAAAGCCTGACAGACTCGCGAAGAGAGGATCAGCAGAACCATTTATGGGACCAGAACCGGTCCTAGGCGTGACGAAAATCACTGCCAAGGGAGCCGTTAAGTCCTGGTTCAGAAATCAAAGCAAGTGATCTTGGGCAGTCAGTCCTGGGCTTAGACATGGGAAGACATTAATTGAAGAACCCAGTCCAAAGAGAGTGTTGGAGAAGCAGCTGGTACGGCCCTGTTCTCTTTTATCTGCTATTGTACTGGCTGTTAATCTCCTAAGTGAAGTTACTGCTTTTTGGATTTTACAACCTTTTTCAATTTGTCGAAAGCATTTATGCTGTAGTCGCCTCTATATATCGATTCTCCTTAGAACGTCTACATGTATTTTACGCCCGATTAATGCCATACAAAGATTAAATATTTACCGACAGGTTCTTTCCTTTAATTTTAATGGATTTAGCTGTATTATCATGTTCATTGAAATCTACTAACAATGAATCCATTGAATTACTTTACTACGGCATTTTAAAGTTCTTAAAATTTTAACCGGTTGGTCATCGTGTACTACTGACGTTTTGTCAACTTATACGTCAACAAGCGCCATTTGGAAGCTGCATAAAAGCAGGCTTCTCGCAAAGTATCATGCAGTTCTAAAAGAGATCTTATCTTTGTAGTTTCCTAGAAGCTTGCCTTGAGTGCTCAATCTTCCAACTTAAACACCGCTCGTATGTTGCAGTGAGTTTTCCAGTTCGACCAGTCCGACCATCGATCTCATCTTCCTACTTCCTGGGGACCTCACTCTAAACTCCCAATCTTCAAAGTTTGTGCGTTTCAACCTAAATACCGCTCCTGCATTTCGTACGTGCCGAGTACTGTGGTACCGTAAATATTCTGTTTTTCTTCTAAATTAGGAAAGTATACGTTATAAACTTCCATTATACGGGCAACTGAGTAAATGCAATACGCAAGTAGCTAATAAATTTGTGAATCTCCTGAGTAGTCCATCAACCAAGTATAAAACCGTAAATTGTAAACAATATTTATAAATTTATGTTTTGTTTATATGTGATTCTATTTGCAACAAATCGCTTTTCTTGTATTTCAATTAAATTTTTATTTGATTGTATAATCATGAGTTTCGAATAATTAAGTTTGCAAAGGTCACGAGCTCAAGCTTCAATTACAAGAATTTCCAATTTACTAACATCTCAGACAGAACTTACAGATTCATACGAATATCAAACTATATTAAAATTATTAAAAGAAGCCTTCTCTATATATTATGAATCCCAAGATAAAATATATACTTTATTAGAGAAAGACGATCCTAATTAATCAACTGATTCAGAGAATAGAGAAGTTATTGATAAAAATTACATAAAGTTACGTGCGATAATCTCACGAGCAATTTCTAAATTATCTTGTTCATCAAACTCAAGTTCGAAGAAACAAAATGATTCCAAATCTAGTTCTACAGAAGAAACAATTAAAAAGTTCAGTAAACTTGTTACTGCCAAATCTTGTTCTACAGATGAAACAATTAAAAAGCTCAGTGAACTTGTTACTAGATTGGTTGAAAATTCATGTTCACAACAGGAAAAACCTGTAATATTAAATAACAACTCTAAAATTCAATTACCAGATATCAATGTCACCACTTTCTCAGGGCAATATGCTGAGTGGCCCTCCTTTTTTAAGTACTTGACCAATTACTTTAAAAAAAGAAGTCCCAAATTACAAGAAGCTTTTTTTATTTAAGATCAGCTCTCTTAGGTGGTCCCCTAAAATTAATTGATAACGTAGCTGTAGACGATAATAATCTATACATAGCATTAGACACTTAAGGAACGATATGAAAACAGAAATCACATTCTACATGTATTCCTTTAAGAAATTTGTAATACTCACTAACCTTGTTCGTGCACATTAGATGAAATTGCAGCTAATACTTTCCGGAAAACAAAATCTATTCTTAGCCTGAAAATTGAAACTGAAAAATTGATCGAGTGTATTTTCATTTATCGAATCAGCCAAAAACTGGTTACAACCAAATGAAAATTATTCGCGCAAAGCAAAAAATCTTACTCACTCTCAGTCCTGAAGGAAGTTTTTGATTTTCAGCAAGGAAGATGTACAATCCTGCAGGAGAGCGATTCGTCATTCGATAAATACCAAACAAGAAACACTGTAAAACCCCAAAAAACGTATTCTCATTTAATCATATACAGAAGCTTTTCAAAAAATACACCTTCGTGTCATTATTCTAAAAACGCTTCACAACGCATATACTCGTGCGATTCTTTCGAACATCTTTCTGTTGAGGAGAAAACAAAATACGTAAAATCCAGCGATCTTTGCACAACTTGTTTGGGTGGCTCACATAAAGTACCAAAATGGGGATCATTCAAAACGTGCATGGTTTTTCAAACGAAACACTACCCTCTCCTTCATATGGATTTTAAACTCTCGGCCAGGAATTTTAGCAAAACAAATTCTCATTCAAATAAGGCCCATTCTCGAAAATTTGAAAATTCAAACTAATCTAATCGCTCTTTTTTCACAAATTGCGCAACCTCGTAGTCTATTTCCCAAAATGACAAGCAACCTCGAAAACTTATAGAACCTTGTCAAGATGTCTCCAATGTATTATTCGCCTTGTTGAAACAAAATTCGCATATTCTCTTAGCCACGGCACAAGTATTCATATTTCCCCCCCATGGGTTTGCTTTTACTGCAAGGGCGTTGCTAGACAGCGGTAGTCAAACTTCGTTTATTACACAAAGGTTCGCCGACCGATTACATTTAAAAACTCAGGAAATAATTCTGAAAATATCAGGCATTTCGCATTCTAGTTGTTGTTCCAACACAATCGTAAACATCGCCATTGATTCCTTTACAAAAACAAATTTCACTCTTCAAGTTTCTTGTGCAGTGTTGCCACGTATAACCTGCAAATTTCCGCAAGTAAGGATCAAGGTGGAAAACCTCGAGGTTCTGCTAGACCTCAAGTTTGCAGACCCCAAGTTTCCATAATCCTGTGGAAATTGATACTTTGATAGGTCCGACACATATTACGACCTTCTTGACGATGGGGTAATAAAATTATCAATCAAATCATCATCATCAAATCTTCCTGTCTTACAAAATACCCATTTCGGTTGAGGAATTGCGGGTCAGGTTAGGTCAGGTCAGGTCAGGTTATGTCATATTCCTCAACAACGCATTCCGGAGAAAATGTCACTGATAGTGTCTCGCTCTGCAACCATGCAACTATTGCTAATTTGGAGGTAGACATTACTTCGACGAAATTCTCGGAAATGAAGGAAATCCACCAAGGTTATTTCTCCAGACGATGAATTGTCGGAAGACACTCCTTCCTCAACCACAAAAATCCTGGAAAACGGTCGATTTTAGGATAATTTTCCATTGAAAACAACATCGAAAAATTTAAAGTTTTCTTTTTCTATGGACAAAAAACGATTACTTTCCTTCGAAAAACAATTTTCTAGTAGCGACCAGTTGAAGCAAGATAAAGTTGCTATGAAAAATAAAATAAATTTCACCCATTCTTTATATTTTAATTTCACAGAAGCTTCTAGTAAACTTCTTTGTACCAATTGGACACGTAATTCCCACGTACTGCAAATTTCAAATGATTCCATATTCCCAAATATAACTATTTTGACAATTGCAAAATGTTTCAGTTGGATGCGGCTGCTAGCACGGTCATCGCCAAAGGCAAACTATTTATAAAATATATTCCAATTGATTCAGTGGCGCTCCGGCCAAATTCTCAAGTTGCCTTCAGTTGGTTCAACAGCGACCCGAAAAGATGGACCACGGTCCTGACAAATCGAGTCTTAAAAATTCGGAAATTTCTTATATATTGTAATTTAAGTTGTCCAGGTCGATATCACCACCGGTACATACACCCGACACAACATTCTTCCGGTTTCCGAACAACCGGAATAATTTTTGAAGCTAGTCGCTTCAACAGGTGGGAGAATGTTATGGAAACAACTGATACGTCCTGCCTTTTTATCTGATATTGCACTGGCTGTTAATCTCCTAACTGAAGTTACCTCTTTCTGGATTTGACATCCCTTTTCAGTTTGTCGGAAGCATTTATGCTCTAGCCGCCTCTCTATATCGATTCTCCTTACAATATCTACATTTTTTTTACGCCTCATTAATGCCATGCAAAGATGAAATATTTTCCGTTAGGTTTATTTATTTAATCTTAATAGCTTTAGCTGTATTTAACATGTTTCTTAAAATCTGCTAACAACGAACCTCTTAAATTTCTTTACTACGGCAATAAATAATTTTTAATATCTTAACCGGTTGGCTATCCTGTACTACTGACGTTATGTCAGTCAACTTATACCTCCACAAGCGCCATCTGGAAGCTGCGTAAAAGCAGGCTTCTCGCAAAGCGCCATCGAGTTCTAAAAGAGAACTCATTTTCGTAGTTCCTTGCGAGCTTGTCTGGAGCTCTCAATCTTTTAACTTAAACACCGCTCGTGTGTTTAAGTCAGTTCGCCAGTTCGTTCGTTCGACCAGCTCGATCATCGATCTCATCTTCTTAATTCCTTGGGACTTCGCTCTAAACTCCCAACCTTCAAAGTTCGTGTGTTTCAATCTAAATGCCGCTCTTGTATTTCGTACGTGCCAAGTGCAGTGGTACCGTAAATATTCTGTTTTTCTTCTAAATTAGGAAGGTATACGTGATAAACTTCCATTATACGCGCAACTGAGTAAATACAATACGCAAGTGGATAGCCAATTTGCTAATCTCCTGAGTAATCCCTAAACCAAGTGTAAAACCGCAAATTGTAACCAATAGTTGAGGTGAATAGTGTAAATAGTGTCAATACAATATATATATATATATATATATATATATATATATATATATATATATATATATATATATATATATATATAACAAGTGTATCATTGGAATCTCCTGGAACCCAGTGCACCATATAGTCCACATTTCAACATCTTATTTAAATCTTTAAATATTTATATATATATATATATATATATATATATATATATATATATATATATATATATATATATATATATAACAAGTGTATCATTGGAATCTCCTGGAACCCAGTGCACCATATAGTCCACATTTCAACATCTTATTTAAACCCTAATTAGCAACGCCGATTAATTAGGGAGGATGGAATCAATCCACCTGCAAATCATTGGTGAGAGAAAACAAGACCTTGCTCCCCAATAATAAGTGAACAAAAAAGTTATTTTGAAAAACTTACCCACGTTTCTTTATATGTGCTTAGGGTTTACATACCTGCAACAAAAAGATAATGTTAGCTAAGATGTAATGTCCAAATGTAGCAACCAAGTGAGCTATGACATTTATTTACATTGACAAAGTGTTTTGCAAAATATTCAAACCATGACTTTCCACTAAAAAATGAGCTTTGAGCAAGATATCGGGCTAAATCTCGTAGTTTAATAACATTTTCAATTGGAAGTGAACTAAGATCCGTAGAATCTTTAATTCAAATTAGTTAAAATTTTTATTCCACATTAAATTGCATTCCTATTGGAGCCTGCTTGTTTTAATAAATTAAGAAAAAAGATTCCTACAAACTATGTAGTAGTAGTAGTAGCAGTGGTGGGAAGGCCAACGCCAAGCAAGTAGGCCACCATGGGCCCTTTTTGCCAACCCCAGCAACCCAGCAACCATGCTCTACTCCTCCTCGGTTCCTTCGCCAAACCGCCTCGACCTCGAGATGAAGGCCGTGACGGTCTTCAATTGGACGGTATTTACCTGTTCCTCTGCAGAGTCCTCGATCCGAACAATTCTGCTCGAAGAGTCCCAATGTGAGGTGTCTTCTAAGGGCGCAGTGGCCTGTGAGCACCCCAAGGATGCGGCGAAGCGTAGGTTGACTCCTTCCGAGTAGCCACACAGCTGTATCTCTATCCGGCCCCTCCACGAAGTCCCTCGCCTGCCTGCAGACACCAACCGACCCCCAGTGAATCTTCGTTGCTTCCACGGTCGACCTGTCTAAGGCGACGGAGACCGACTTCCTACTTATACCTATGGCCAGCTCCGGGCCACAGAACGGCTGCCGGAACCAAGCCTTGCGAGATTATTCGCGACCTCGTTCCCCGCCACGCCACAGTGTCCCGGAACCCACACTAGTTATACCTCTTTTGTCCTGGCTAGTCCTCCGAGGGCGTCAGCGCACTCCTTAACCAGTGTAGACCTGATTCTGGCCGCGCAGACTGCCCGGAGGACAACTTGGCTGCCACAGACAGGATAGTGTACATCTCTGTTTCGAATGCCGTGGTATATGCGCCAAGGGCATAGCTCACGCGCACCCCTAGGCCCTCGATATATATTCCTGCCCCGGAGAATTGTTGGTCCTCCAGCCGCGATCCGTCGGTGAAACAGACCAGGCTTGCGGGCTGGAATTCAACCTCATTTTCCCTCCACTGATCCCTACTGGAGATCCTGAGGGTCTATGCCCTAGTCAACCTAATATCATCCTCAGCATCCCGCACCTTTATGGCGGAAATCGGAATTTCCTTTTCCACCTCCTTGGCAACTCTTGCATGCCCTATTACTGCTCCCCCTCCGCACCAGTTTCCTGCGTCTCGCATTCTGTGATGCGACTCCATCGCCTCCCTCCTGACACAGGCGGGAAGCGGTGGCAGCATCAAAAGGACCTCTAGCGTGGCTGAGGGTGTCGTCCTCGTAGCGCCTGTGATACCCAGGATTGCCAGCCTTTTGAGTTTGGCCAGCTTCCTGCTGGTAGTCCTAGTACAAACTATAGTTTAGTATCAAAATACGGCGAAGTAGCAAAAAATACATTTCAGCGTATGAGGGGTGAATGACATAGGCGAGCACTATAAGTTGTTAATGTATGAACTAAATAGAGATATTGTTGATAATTTTTTTCTTGTCAATAATTAAATCAGTTAAAAATAGGCAATGAAATGAAAGTTACTGAGTGTTTTGGATAACATTTGCCTTTTTTGGTAATACAACAAAATTTACAACCAGTTTGTACGGCGTGATAGGTCGAGTAATTGAATTTTAAGCATGGTTTCTTCATGAGCAATATCTTTACTATTAAGCCAGTCGATAATTTGTCCCTTCCGCCATCTGGATATTGGTAACGACTCTAACCGACGACTGTGGTATGGCGCATTGTCCATAACTACCACAGAACCTGCTTCCAACTGTAGTAAAACTGAACCAAACCAACCTTCAACACGCGTAAGATCCATGGCTTAGTGGTAATCCCCCGTTTTCTTCGACTCGAATATTGAGAAAACCATCATTACTGCCAATGTGAGTAACAATTGAGCATCTTCCTTTGCCAGAGGTAGCTTTCAGGCCTGTAGACCATCCTTCTAAAAACACTTGTCGACTGTTTGTCACATCAAGATCTTGCCAAACTTTAAAAACTCGAGCCTGTGTTGGCGAAGTTTTTCAAAATCCTTACGCCGCCATAAAACAATTTCTTTTTTTTAAAAATACTCGTCCGATTTATTTTCATAAATCGGAACTTCATACAGTATATTCGTATCAACACTCGTGATACTTTTGGCATATCAGAGTCTGCTTCGATAGCAGTTGATTTTTTTTAAGTTGGGAATTTATTTCTAAAGAAAAACGAATGAACTTTTGTTTTATATTTCAACAACACACCGCGAGGGCTTACAGCCTAAATACTATCGTACCGTGGGCATCGACAAGGAGAAAAGTGGCAACTTGTTAATTCTGGACTTGAAGTTTTGGAGGTTCGGAGGAAAAGGAAAACATGTACCGGCAAGGAATTCCACAACTTGGAAGTCATCGGGACAAAAGAGCGGGCATAACAGGATGTTCTATGTCTGGTCACCTGGAAAGTAAAAGGGTGCATTTGCTCTGTTCCCCTGGTAGATCTGTTGGGGGCAGCAGCTGGAGAAGCTATAAAATAAACCTTCTCTGAGCAGTACCCGTGCAGATATCTATAAAAGAGAGAGGGGTCACCAACGGCACGTCGGTGGACAAGGGATTGCAGCTTCTGGGTGAGGGTAGGGTCATCGATGAGACGTATAGCTCTCTTCTGAACGGCGTCCAGGATATCGACTGTAGAAGCGGCAGCGGCACTCCAGATGTGAGAGCAGTATTCGAGGTTTGGCCTTATGTGTGAAGTATATAAGATATAGAGATTAGCTGGTGAAAAGTAGTTGCGAACCCGGAAGAGGAAATATAATTTGTTAGCAGCCGCTTCTGCAAATGATGTGACATGTTGGTGCCAATTGAGATTTCGATCCACAGAAATGCCAACAACCGAAAAGGACTCATTACTTTGAATAACCTGGTTGTTCATTGTAATGGGTCTAGGGCTGGTGTGTCTCTTATGAGATATAAAGAAAGACTGAGATTTGGTGGAGTTGAATTGTACAAGATTTCTACTTCCACAGTCTAATATTTTTTGGAGATCCGCGGAGATAGAACCCTCCATGAGTCTGCGATCATCATCTAGTTGGGCTAAAGAGACAGGCTTAGAATATTGTATATTTTAGTGGAGGGTGCTGTCGTCCACGTAACTGTGAACTGGGTTGGATGTGCTAGAGAGGAGGTCATTGATGTAGAGAAGAAACAAAGTAGGGGCTACAGCTGAACCTGTAGTGACTCCTGCATTAATTGAACAGTTTAGAGGAAGGGCCATCCACGATAACAGTAATGCTCCGGTTGGAGAGGAAATTTGCTGTACAGGTACAGAGTTTTGGTGGTAGGTTTTCAAGATATTTTAGTAATTCGGTGTTTGTATACTTTTTCATCACTTTACAGACGACTGAAAGGTGAGAAATAGACCTGTAATTGCTAGAAAGCGCTTTGGATACTTTCTTGTGGACGGGCTGTACTCGAGCAGTTTTTCAGGGAATATTCCTCTATTGTAATATGTCTGTAACAGACGAGTCAGAAGAGGAGCAAGTTCTAGTGCGCATTTTTTGACAACAATTGCTGGGATCTCGTCAAGGCCGCAGGCTTTCCTGGTATTAAGAGAATATAGCATCTTTCGTACCTTTTTAGTTTTGAAAATGATATCTGTCATTTTATCCGCGGCATTGGGGATTGTTGGTGGTTGAAGATTTTGAGGTGGGTTGAGAGTAGAATTGCCGGCGAACAAGGACGCAAAAAAATAAGCCTTGCCCAGGGCGGTGGAAACACTTTCATCTCCTGAAACAAGAGGTGGAAACGTGCTCTTGCAGAAATTATTTCCAATAGATTTAGTAAGAGTCCAGAAGGGTGTATGTTTTTAGCTTAAAAAGGTCAAGAAGTACCAGAAAAATTACTTTGAAAATTTTAAAAGTTTTCTTCTATAAAAGTCGCGATCTGAAACGTCAAAATTGGCAACTATTAGGCAAAGAACCTGACACAAATACGATCTATGTAGAGAAAATTTGGCAAGAAGTGTGTTTTACAAAACCTTAAGTTCCAGCTTCAACCATCATTGTCCTTCATTTTACTAAAATATTTACATTTATACAGGGTGACGCATTTCTACGATAAAGCTCAATATATCCGTAATTATGCAAGATACGAAAAAATTTTATATGTTATATATGCACCCTTATACTGTCCAGGTCACCACACATAGAACATCTTGTTATGCCCGCTCTTTTGTCTCGAGGACTTCCAAGTTGTGGAATTCCTTGCCGGGCACATGTTTTTCCTCCGAACCTCCAAACCTGCATGTCCAGAATTAACAAGTTGCCCCTTTCCTCCTGTGTCGACACCCACGGTATGGTACGATGGTATTTAGGCTGTAAGCCCTCGTGGTGTGTTGTTGAAATATATAGGGTATCTTGGGCTGCATTCTATAAAATTATTTTTGCAATCACAGCGTGCCCTATAAGTCGTTGCTGATACAAATTTTCTGATCTTTTTTTAACCGACCACTTCCAATATTATTGCATTAAATGAAATATAATCATGTTTGTAAGAAAAAAAAGTCGGGACGCAGTAAGTGCGTTAGGTAGCAAATTTTCATTAGATGCTCCATATTTCAATATTCAATTTGCGATTAAGCTAAGGTTCGTTGGCTAGGAAACCAGTTTTGTTAGAAAATTTTAAGTTTATTTTCGAAATATTTTTGTATATTCTCTAATAGTAAAGTTATTTTGACGAAATATGGTACATTGATTCTACTATATAGGTTATAGCGGAAATAAAATACGATGCCTACTTTTATAAAAAGACATGTTAGCTATTAAAAACATTTGTATGAAAATTCACTTCATAACGCACTTGCTGAGTCCAGACTTTTTCGTTCCCTTGCGTTTTATTTGAACGGTTAATAGCAGTTCTGGAGGCCACACTCTTAAGAAACTACAAATAAATTATGATACCTACGAACGCCTTCTTTAGCAGTTGCTCAAATTTCAGTTATTACAAACAAGTGTTTATAAAGTTATATTTAAGCTGTTACAGAACTTGACGATTCATTAGTGATGGGTCGTTATTTAACACTCTGTTATTTTTTAACGATTGCCTAGCCGCAACGGTAACCAACTGTTATGGATATATAAAAAAAGCATGGACGCAGCAAGTGCGTTATGGTAGGGAATTTTCATAGAAATGACCTGGCACAAAATATTTTAATATAACTTTTTTTATTAGAACATAGAAATTTTAATTTTGGCATATAGTTTACCTTTTATATCGTTAACATACCTACCAGATTTGGTTATCATAGCTTTTTTATTTTTTGAGATAAAATTTTTTTCGAATGAAAACTCAAAATTTTCCCAGAAAACCTCATCGGATTTTCTTGACTAACGAACTTATCCAAGCAATTTACAAAAGGAAGGTATTGCCCAATTTTATCAAAATCTGCCTATTATTTTTTGAGTTAACGGTGTGATACATATATATATATATATATATATATATATATATATATATATATATATATATATATATATATATATATATATATATATATATATATATAAACATATAAAAATTGAAACTGACCCCGGATATGGGTTCTAGGAGTCCTAGTTCGCGCTCATTTGCAAAAAAATTTTCAACATTCAAAAGTCTGGATCTCCCCATTAGTGATTTTTTTCTACGAAAATTCACTAAATAACATGTACAAAATAACGCTTTACAGCGCACTATAATTCGGACTCGTATCTGTTTCTGTTCCACTGCAACTAGCTTCGAGCTTCGATTAATAAACATCCGTTTTCATCGGCAACTGTTAAATTTAACGGGATTAGAGGACATGAGACTGGGAATGCTCAATATGTATGGGTATACGGTATAGAGCGGACTTTACTTCATAACATAATACTTAACTATGTGAAAACTGGAACCTGTGATGAGCACTAATAAGTACACTTGGAGAACACCCAAATCACCACAACACATATTTCAGAGACCTTACGATCGTTTCGTTGACCAAGTCAACATCTTCAGAGGAAGAAAAATTCTAACATAAAAAACTAGATCCCGTATATTTATATCGCGTCAAGAAAACGAACTAGTCCGAATGAAAGTTGTCGTCCAAGAACGATCGTTTGTTTATTGCGCAGTGAAACAGGTCGGAGACCTGCTTTAATCTTTTGGTCGACAAATTTATGACCCTTATCTAATATAGGTTTAAAAAGGACCGGCGTTCTTTAAAGAAACAGCACGTTTCCTTTCGATCTAGAACTTTACACTGTGGATATTGGTTTATGCCGATAAAGACATCTGCTGAGATAAACAACATAAACTCAAATCATATCTTTTAAAATTAGAAAAATAAAACCCAGATGTCTGTCTCACCGTGTTACCTTCAACAAAGGAAAAATAGTTCAACTAAAATACTACACAACAACTAAATATTGATTTTAATTCTACGTGAAAATATTTATATTGACTACATAGATACAAAAACCGAAACCGAACAGGTATTTAAATCAAGACATAGTGATTAGTATATGTATAAACCGGTCGAGTTATTGACCATAATTTATTATTCTACCAGACTAATTATGAGTATTTAAGCGGTTAAATGCAAAGAGCAAACAATGAGCTGGAAATTACAGGTGGCGCACGGTTTAATGAAGTTTTGTTCTTAATAGACCTTAATATAAAAATACTTTCTAATGAATCAAGCATAGTTTGATGTCTGACATTTTTGACAAGTTTCAGATTTTCTTTGTCAATGTGGTGGTTATTATCCCACATATGTTGTGCCACACAAGATTTGTCTACCGTACCATATCGTAACTGTGCGAGATGTTCACGAAATCTGGTGGCTATGTTTCTCCTAGTTTGGCCCACGTATTTAAGATCACAATCTTTGCAACTAATCTCATAAATTCCGGACATTTCAGTGACTTTGTCTTTGTCTTTCGTATTACCCAACAAATTTTTTAAATTACTTTTCGTCGAAAACGTCAAATGTAAATCGGCTTTCTTAAAAATACTTTCCAAACCCTTTGTGATTCGTGGTTCATAAGGTAAACATACAAATTTTTTCTCGATTTTATCATTCTTAAATGTCGTACATTCAGATATCAACTTCTTTGTTCTGTGTTTGTTAACTAATTTGTCTATTAAACCATCCGAGTAACCGTTATATCTCGCCACATGTTTTATGTATTTTAATTCTGTATTAAATCTATTTTTACTCAACGGAAAATTTATCAATCTATTTACTAAGAAATTGAAACTAGCCGTTTTTTGTGCAAACGTATGGTGTGAGTCATTAGGAATATAATTAATAGTAGCCGTTTCCTTCCTATAGACATCAAATTCAAGCGAGCCTTTATTTTTATTTTTAATAACTAGTACATCTAGGAACGAAAGTTTATTGTTAATTTCTATTTCGTGGGTAAATTTTATTGAATCAAATTGACTATTTAGTTTTTCAGTAAATTCTTCTACCTTACATGTATTTGTGTCAAACACTGCAAAAATATCATCGACATAACGCAACCAAACTCTAGGGAAATACCCACTTTTATTTTTTAAATCCGTCTCAAATCTGCTCATAAACAAATCTGCAATAAAAGGCGATAATGGATTGCCCATAGCTGTGCCTTCAGTTTGTTCAAAGAACTCATTGTTAAATTGGAAAATATTTTGTTTTATACAAATGCTAGTTAGAGTTAAATATTCTTTGCAGACGTCTTGACTTATATTGTTCAATTTTAATAATTCTTCCAAATACTCCAACGTTTGTTTTGTGGGTACACTAGGAAATAATGACGTCACGTCGAATGACATCAAAATCTCTCCTTCCAATAATTTAACATCTTTAATTTTATCAATAAAATCAAGGGAATTTAGCACCGAACAACTTTTCTGTTTAATAGGTAGTCTTTTAAACTCGTTTGACAACCACTTTGCCAAGTTATATGTTGGAGAATCTATAGCCGAAATGATAGGCCTCATTAATTTTCCCGGTTTATGGATTTTCGGGAGACAATATTTTTTAGGGACTTTCGGATTAGAAACTTGTAAACGTGTTCTTAAATCCTTTGTTATGAGATTTGGACATTTTTTTAAACTGTTTTTAACTTCGTTAATCATTCTTGGTAACGGATTTTTATCTAATTTTCTATACGGCCCTGACTCTATTGCATTACTCACTCGCTCTTTATAATCACTTTTGTCCATTATCACAACTTTATTGCCTTTATCCGCCTTAATATAAAAACATTCCTTTTCTCGCAATTGTTTAACTATTTTCATTTGATTATAATTTTTGTTTTTTGTAGGATTGTTTTCTTTTAGATTTTTAGATATTTTCTTTTTACATGCTTTACGAATAAAGTTTTTTGAAGAATCCGGTAATTTTTTAATTCCCGTTTCTATACTGGCAACGACATCTAAAAGTGCTTCTTTTTGTGACTGTAATCCGAATTTTAACCCTCTGTTTAAGAGGTCCATCTCATTTTTGTTAAACGACTGCGAAGAAAGATTTTCTACAAGGTCAATTTTCCGAGGAACTGATTTTTCAATTTTAATCTGATCCTTTACAAGTTTTTTTAGTTTTTTATTCTGGATATTGATTTTCTTAATTAACTTAGCGTTTATAACTACAAACATGTTCCTCTGAAAATTGCACCATTCATCATACTCTACGTTACCTAAATTAAATGTTAACTTTTTAAACAAACTATAAGCTTGTATTTCTAATTCACTACGTTTCGAGTAAAGATATTGCCTTTCTAAATCTAACCATTTTTGCTTAGCACACTTTAAAACTTTTTGACCAACTTTTGTGTTGTTAGAAATTTTAACATTGAAATTAATGAAATTAGGAAAAACCGACTTCTGTCTACATGATTTTAAAAAAGCAATATCAGCACCTAAAAATCTAATCTTAGTACTTAGCTTTCTATATAGATTCAGTTCCGTTGACCTGGGAGCCATAATTCACTATGTGAAAACTGGAACCTGTGATGAGCACTAATAAGTACACTTGGAGAACACCCAAATCACCACAACACATATTTCAGAGACCTTACGATCGTTTCGTTGACCAAGTCAACATCTTCAGAGGAAGAAAAATTCTAACATAAAAAACTAGATCCCGTATATTTATATCGCGTCAAGAAAACGAACTAGTCCGAATGAAAGTTGTCGTCCAAGAACGATCGTTTGTTTATTGCGCAGTGAAACAGGTCGGAGACCTGCTTTAATCTTTTGGTCGACAAATTTATGACCCTTATCTAATATAGGTTTAAAAAGGACCGGCGTTCTTTAAAGAAACAGCACGTTTCCTTTCGATCTAGAACTTTACACTGTGGATATTGGTTTATGCCGATAAAGACATCTGCTGAGATAAACAACATAAACTCAAATCATATCTTTTAAAATTAGAAAAATAAAACCCAGATGTCTGTCTCACCGTGTTACCTTCAACAAAGGAAAAATAGTTCAACTAAAATACTACACAACAACTAAATATTGATTTTAATTCTACGTGAAAATATTTATATTGACTACATAGATACAAAAACCGAAACCGAACAGGTATTTAAATCAAGACATAGTGATTAGTATATGTATAAACCGGTCGAGTTATTGACCATAATTTATTATTCTACCAGACTAATTATGAGTATTTAAGCGGTTAAATGCAAAGAGCAAACAATGAGCTGGAAATTACCGGTGGCGCACGGTTTAATGAAGTTTTGTTCTTAATAGACCTTAATATAAAAATACTTTCTAATGAATCAAGCATAGTTTGATGTCTGACATTTTTGACAAGTTTCAGATTTTCTTTGTCAATGTGGTGGTTATTATCCCACATATGTTGTGCCACACAAGATTTGTCTACCGTACCATATCGTAACTGTGCGAGATGTTCACGAAATCTGGTGGCTATGTTTCTCCTAGTTTGGCCCACGTATTTAAGATCACAATCTTTGCAACTAATCTCATAAATTCCGGACATTTCAGTGACTTTGTCTTTGTCTTTCGTATTACCCAACAAATTTTTTAAATTACTTTTCGTCGAAAACGTCAAATGTAAATCGGCTTTCTTAAAAATACTTTCCAAACCCTTTGTGATTCGTGGTTCATAAGGTAAACATACAAATTTTTTCTCGATTTTATCATTCTTAAATGTCGTACATTCAGATATCAACTTCTTTGTTCTGTGTTTGTTAACTAATTTGTCTATTAAACCATCCGAGTAACCGTTATATCTCGCCACATGTTTTATGTATTTTAATTCTGTATTAAATCTATTTTTACTCAACGGAAAATTTATCAATCTATTTACTAAGAAATTGAAACTAGCCGTTTTTTGTGCAAACGTATGGTGTGAGTCATTAGGAATATAATTAATAGTAGCCGTTTCCTTCCTATAGACATCAAATTCAAGCGAGCCTTTATTTTTATTTTTAATAACTAGTACATCTAGGAACGAAAGTTTATTGTTAATTTCTATTTCGTGGGTAAATTTTATTGAATCAAATTGACTATTTAGTTTTTCAGTAAATTCTTCTACCTTACATGTATTTGTGTCAAACACTGCAAAAATATCATCGACATAACGCAACCAAACTCTAGGGAAATACCCACTTTTATTTTTTTTTTTTTTTTTTTCCGTTGAGTAAAAATAGATTTAATACAGAATTAAAATACATAAAACATGTGGCGAGATATAACGGTTACTCGGATGGTTTAATAGACAAATTAGTTAACAAACACAGAACAAAGAAGTTGATATCTGAATGTACGACATTTAAGAATGATAAAATCGAGAAAAAATTTGTATGTTTACCTTATGAACCACGAATCACAAAGGGTTTGGAAAGTATTTTTAAGAAAGCCGATTTACATTTGACGTTTTCGACGAAAAGTAATTTAAAAAATTTGTTGGGTAATACGAAAGACAAAGACAAAGTCACTGAAATGTCCGGAATTTATGAGATTAGTTGCAAAGATTGTGATCTTAAATACGTGGGCCAAACTAGGAGAAACATAGCCACCAGATTTCGTGAACATCTCGCACAGTTACGATATGGTACGGTAGACAAATCTTGTGTGGCACAACATATGTGGGATAATAACCACCACATTGACAAAGAAAATCTGAAACTTGTCAAAAATGTCAGACATCAAACTATGCTTGATTCATTAGAAAGTATTTTTATATTAAGGTCTATTAAGAACAAAACTTCATTAAACCGTGCGCCACCTGTAATTTCCAGCTCATTGTTTGCTCTTTGCATTTAACCGCTTAAATACTCATAATTAGTCTGGTAGAATAATAAATTATGGTCAATAACTCGACCGGTTTATACATATACTAATCACTATGTCTTGATTTAAATACCTGTTCGGTTTCGGTTTTTGTATCTATGTAGTCAATATAAATATTTTCACGTAGAATTAAAATCAATATTTAGTTGTTGTGTAGTATTTTAGTTGAACTATTTTTCCTTTGTTGAAGGTAACACGGTGAGACAGACATCTGGGTTTTATTTTTCTAATTTTAAAAGATATGATTTGAGTTTATGTTGTTTATCTCAGCAGATGTCTTTATCGGCATAAACCAATATCCACAGTGTAAAGTTCTAGATCGAAAGGAAACGTGCTGTTTCTTTAAAGAACGCCGGTCCTTTTTAAACCTATATTAGATAAGGGTCATAAATTTGTCGACCAAAAGATTAAAGCAGGTCTCCGACCTGTTTCACTGCGCAATAAACAAACGATCGTTCTTGGACGACAACTTTCATTCGGACTAGTTCGTTTTCTTGACGCGATATAAATATACGGGATCTAGTTTTTTATGTTAGAATTTTTCTTCCTCTGAAGATGTTGACTTGGTCAACGAAACGATCGTAAGGTCTCTGAAATATGTGTTGTGGTGATTTGGGTGTTCTCCAAGTGTACTTATAATACTTAACACTTAACACTTTATACTAACACTTTATACTAACACTTTATACTACTACTGTGCTTGATCTCGCTCACAGCTTTGGAAACGTAGGATCGTCGGTAAGCGTGCTGATAAAGATGACCGGTGAACCGAAAATCGAAAACGTAACTAGATATCCTTCTAAGAAAGAATAAAAGCATAATGTAATAACAAATCATATGTACAAAATAAAGGCAAATTTCTTTACCGAAATTTTATGAGAGCTGCAGTATGTTGCAGTTCTTAGAATCACTCACTTTGTAGTGTATAAAGCATTTATTTGTTGAAGATAGTGCTGCCTTGCAATAAAAGTTCTAACGTCCCAAGACGTCATAATTCTTGCTGTGGCATTGAAATTTAGGTAAAGACCACTAATAAAATAAATTTGTGAGAAATGACTAGTTTATAATTCCTAAAACATCTAAGTAAGTAAGTACTTATAAAAGACTCCTTTCTAATTTCTAAAAGTTTCACTTCAGAGTGGCAACAGATCTACTACACGCTTATTACAATTTCTTAGCACTTTGTTTGATATCGACAAAATTTGAGATTTATACACTACGTGAAATAGCGGGGTAAAAATACAATGCAGCCAGCTTCCGGTTTTGCGGAAACTCCATTAACTTTCATTAATTTTTTACCAAATTATTATTAGTGATGAATACCCAAAAACCCCTTCATCATTTTTTTTAATAAAAAATGTATTAATTGTTTTAAACATAAAACAAAAATATTTTTTTTATTTTAAACATTATAGCTGCATAGTATAGTAAACAATATAATTCTGTTTCAGAGAATTAGAGATATCTAAAGTTTTTGCTCTATCCACATTGTTTAATAATTATTTTTGTCTTTTTATTCAAATTAGTCACCTTCACACCTCAGGCCGGATCTACTGATAGTTACATCGCCCGGGGATTGAACCCGTGAGGCAGCGAATCTCCTTTCCTTTACCCAACTACACCACCGGACGGGTTCAGCTACTGTTACTACATCTACGTGGAATTCTTAATAATTCATAGTTCATACATATAACAGTAAAATATGCTATCGATCGACTATCCAGTTCAAAATAGGTAACGGAAAAAGAACGGACCTGTTATTTTCAACTGTTATTAATAAATAACGTTAACAGGTTCAACTGTTAACAGAAAATAACCGTTTTGCCCATCACTGCGATTCATATTATACTGCAATAAAGAAAAAAGTTCCTTTTAGCCTCTTGTCTGTGAAAAGAACAAAACAACCACGCCTTTGCTAAGAAAGTTTATAAGGCCATGCTGCAAAGTATTGGAGACTTTATATGTATTCAGTACAGTGCTGCGGAGTTTATCAAACTTTTTAGGAATTAAACTTTGTGCAAGAAAGGAAAGATGCGAACAAACAAGCTTTAACAAAGTTTGTTAAAAATTATGTAATAGTAAATTTTTGTCTTTTATGAAGGTTTAATTTTTCATATAAGAACGTCTCGTTTTAGTTATTCTACAGTGCATAAAGTTTAATAGACAACTTGCATTTTTGTTTTTCGTATCACATCTGGTAGATATCCCACAAAGATGATTTCATATGTTTTTCTTTAACACGCTACAAAATTAACGATGGAAAAAATATTTAAAAATGCGAATTTCATAATCGATTTCAAACATCACTATTTTGCAGGCATGATCTGTGACGTCACTAGACAGTAGTGTTACAATTACAATGAGCTTGCTTCGCTCTGTTTACTTCCTGAAACAAGCGACCGTACTGACCACACCATAAGGCAAATGTAAACACGTTCATTTATTCACTGTTCAAGTACGTCACAACCAATAACAGAACGTTCGCGGTCACATAAAAAAAAGCGTTTGTCAAGAAGACGCAATAAGGCTGCGTTATGAAAAGATGCAACATTGTTAGGACGATTTATATATAGGGTGGCGCATTGAAAACGAAAAAGATAGATTTGCGTCCAGGTAATTTTTTTTAAAACGCTCAAACACGTCAATTTTCATATTTACGGGGACATGTTTTGACATAAAACTCAACTTTGTCACATCAACCTCTTAAGGGTGGAGATAACAACCTTTATAGTTTAAATAGGGAACATGGGTCTAGTGTTACATCATTTGAAAGCTTTTTCTTTTCTGAATTCAGCACACAATTTTTTTTTTGAAATTCTGTCAACTCGTTTAAAAATTATTCACAGTTGGAGTTGCAAGAACGTATTTCATTCATTGTGATAAGAAATGCACTGATTAGTCAATTTTTCGTTAAAAAAGCTAAAAAACAAAACCAAACGTTCAAAACTGTTTATTCAGTTAAGTTAGTGTTCAAATTGTTGACCACCGGCTTCCATACAAAAGTACAAATTTTGTTCAAAACGAGCTCTGATATTCTGGAGCATTTGCGGAGTTATTAGACGGAATTCTTCAATAATGCGTCGTCGTAATTCTTCCACAGACTACGGTTCTGTTGCGCAAATTCTACTCTTTAAATGTCCCCAAAGAAAGAAGTCTAAAGGAGTTAAATCCGGTGATCTAGGGGGCCATTCAGTAGCACCTCTACGCCCAATCTATTGCTCTGGAAACTCTCTGTTCAAAAAATCCCTAACACGTTGTGAAAAATGCGGAGGAGCTCCATCTTGTTGAAACATTAATTGATTTTCTTGATAGCGATCATCATTTTCAACAATGTCAATTAGTAGAGGGTAAACGATATCTTCTGGTAACTCCAAATACGTTTCGCCACTCAAATTGCCATCAAGAAAAAGTGGTCCGATTAAACGGTCTCCAAAAATGCCAGTCGAGACATTCAATTTCTGTGGAGTTTGAGTGTGGACTTCGTGAAAATTTCTTGGATTATGCCCAATAACGACAATTATGACGATGGACGGTAGAGTTTAATATAAACGTACACTCGTCTGAAAAACATATATTGAACAGAAAGTTCCCGTTATCAGCTATTCGTGCAGTCATAACTTCACAAAACTCCAGCCGCCGATCAAAATCATCTTCATTCAGTTGTTGTACAAGATGAATTTTATACGGGTGAAATTTCTTGGATTATTATCTGCCCAATAACGACAATTATGACGACGAAGTTTAATAAAACAGCCGCCGATAAAAAAAAACATCTTCATTCAGTTGTTGTACAAGATGAATTTTGTACGGGTGAAATTTATGATGCTTCAATATTAGCTGAATAGTTCTTCTTTTGATGTTTGAAACAGTGGCCAATTTTCTCGTGCTCAAATTTGGGTCGGCAGCAATTTGTCCTAAAACTTCAATCTCAGTAGTCTCATTTCTCACCAGAAATTCACGTTCAGGATTCCGTTTTTTTTGTTGGCTACTGAACCACTTTGTCGAAACTTTGCAACTAACTCCAAAATGTATTTTCTGTTAACATGTCTGTTCGGATGTCGTTCATTAAACAAATTTGCGGTACGGTTGGCACAGTCATCGTTTTTGCAAAAAAGAGTAATTATTTCAACTCTTTCTTCTACAGAATACACCATTGTGGAATTAATTTTCGGTAGTACTATCAAGTATCACCCCGACCGATAAACTGAAATAATAAACCACATTTCTCTCATTCCGATAAGAAATGTTCTGATAGTAAATTTTTTGTTTACAAACCAACAAAACATTGACTATTAGCACATTTCTTATCGGAATGAGTGAAATGCGTTTTTGCATCTTCAACTGTGAATAATTTTTAAACGAGTTAATAAAACTTCCAAAAAAATTTCTGTTCAATAGTGAATTAGCTGAATTCAGAAAAGAGAGAGCTTTCAAATGATGTAACACTCCACCCATGTTCTCTATTTCAAATATAAGGGTTGTTATCACCACTCTTAAGGGGTTGATGTGACAAAGTTGAGTTTTATGTCAAAACATAACATGTCCCCCTCAATATTAAAATTGACGTGTTTCAGCGTTTCTTAAAAAAAAATATTCTCTGGACGCAAATCGGTCTGTTTCGTTTTCAATGCGCCACCCCATATATATATATATATATATATATATATATATATATATATATATATATATATATATATATATATATATATATATATATATATATATATATATATATATATATATAATATGTATCACACCGATAACGTAAAAAATACTGGTGGATTTTGACCAAATTCGCTGAGCACCTTCCTTTTTTGATAGGCTTCGGCAGGTTCGTTACCAAGGAAAATTGGCCCAGGTTTTCCCAGAAAATTTTGTGTTATCTTTCGGGGAAAATTTGTATTTCCGGAAATAACAAAGCAATGGCAACCTGATTTGGGACGCGTGTTTGTATTATAAAGGGTGAACCACTCACTCAAATTTATGTCTGTAAGTATAAAGACAAAAAAGTTATAGGCGTTTAAAAAAAAATTGGGGTTTTTCTCAAAACGTCAAAGTCGTGATTTGAAACGTCCAAATTGGCAACATTTTGTCAAAGAACCTGAAAGAAATAGGATCATGTAAAAAGCGTTCTGCAAAGCCTCAAATTTCAGACTCAACGATCATTGCCCTTCATTTAACTAGATAGTTTCCAGAAAATTCATTTCAAATAGATCCTTTCTCTGATGCTTTGGCAGTAGTTTTAGTTAAGTTTATGGTCTATAATTTTCAACTAATTTTCGTAGAAAAATTCGTTAATGTGGAGACTGCGACTTTTGAATTCTAAAAAGATTTCTTCAAATGAGAGCACTAGGTCTCCTAGAATCCATATCCCGGTTTGCTTTCTTTTTACATATATACGTGACGCATTTCAACGTAGAGCTCAATATAGTTGTTATTATGCAAGATACGAGAAAAATTGTATACGTTACTTATGGGGTGTCTTAAGGTGCATTCTATTTAATTTATTTTTACAATCGCAGGGTGGCTCATAAATCGTTGGTGATACCTACAATTTTTTTTTGAACATTCCTTATTGCACTTTTGCCTTTATCATCGAAATATAATGCATGTTTGTAAAAAAGATCGAGATGCAGTAAGTGCGTTTTGGTAGCGAATTTTCATTTAATGCTTGAAAATTCAATGACTCAATTTTGTATTAACCTAAGGTTCGTCGGCTAAGAAACGAGTTTCCTCGGAAACCTTTTAAGTTTAGTTTTGGAAAATTTTTGTACATTTTCAAATAATAAGTTTGATAAAATATGGTACAGTGTTTCTACTATAGAAGTTATACCGGTGACCAAATCGATGCCTGCTTGCATTAAAGAAACATATGTGCTATCAAAAATATTTTTATGAAAAGTAAATTTCATAACGCACTTGCTGCGTCCAGACTTTTATTTATTAATTTACTAATCATGTATTTACACTCAGCGTCTACAAAAGTGTCGCACCTTTAATTATCTTTGAGTAGGTACGAGTAAGTATATAGGTCAGCGAATACGTTAGTAGAAAGCCAACACATCGGGACATTTCAATTAAAGCTGTCAGAGACAGCTAGCCACGTACCGTACCGGTTTCGGTTCGACAGAAAATTGCGTTTTCCATAATTCGTTAGGGAGGAACGCATCGTTCCATTAACTGGTGCTCGCGTCACACAAAACATTCCACCACCACCAACTACTATCCGCAAAAGTTAACTCAGTTCCCGGGTCCTAGCCGTGCCTTATTGAATTTTATACCGCAATCTGCTCCTTCTTCCTCTATGTTCTGTTGTTATACCGGGTGGAAATGAATACCTGTGCTATAATAGGTAGATCTGGATCACATTTGTATTCGCCCTCCTAAGCAATGCCAAACCGAAAGTTGTGTGATATACATAAAGAAGCATAAGAAGATTGTAATAAAAACGTATTTTGAAAATAAAATTAAAAAGTCTGGACGCAGCAAATACGCAATATAGCGATGTTTTTAATGTCAAATAGGTTTTTTTAAATAAAAGACAAACGAGATTATTTCATAAAAGTCTGTACGCAGCAAGTGCGTTATGGTAGTGAATTTTGATGAAAATGTCTTTAATAGCAAATATGTATTTTTTTAAAGAAAGCAGGCATCAAATTTGGTTACCAGTAAAACCTCTTTAGTAGAAACAATGTAGTATATTTCATCAAAATGACTTTATTGTTCGAAAAGGTACACAACATTTTCGAAAATAAACTAAAATATTCCCGAAAAAAAACTAATTTCCTGGCCAACGAACCTTAGGCTAATAGCAAACTGATTTAATAATAATAAACATCAACATTTTGAGGCTAAGTTCAATAGTGCTCCGACTGATCGCAATACTGTTGTTGAGGTTCTTAGTTCCACAAGTTCCTTAGCTATGGGCTACGATGGTTTAAACAGCTCTCTGATATAATACTGTGGTGATCAAGTTAATTATATTTCTCATATAGTAAATTCTTGTATACTGTCTTCGTATTTTCCAAGACTATGGAAATGGCAGATGCCGTTGTGCTTCCCAAGAAATCAATAGTAACAACTTTCAAACATTTGTATCTTGTTAGCATTTTACCTGTGGTGTCGAAGGTTATCGAGAGGATCATGCAGATGCAGCTTTGTGAGTATGTTAACAGATCATCGATACTGCCATAAATTTGAGCCGGGTTTCCGTAAGGGTCATATTTGAGCCACAGCAGTTTTAACAGTAACATATGATATCATTCGCACAGCAGATTTTTTTATTTTTTTATTTTATTTCAACAACACACCACGAGGGCTTACAGCCTAAATACTATCGTACCGTGGGTGTCGACAAGGAGGAAAGCTGCAACTTATTAATTCTGGACTTGAAGGTTTGGAGGTTTGGGGGAGAAGGAAAATCATGTGCCGGCAAGGAATTTCACAACTTTGAAGTCTTCGGGACAAAAGAGCGGGCATAACAAGATGTTCTATGTCTGGTGACCTGGACAGTAAAAGGGTGCATTCGCTCTGTTCCCCTGGTAGATCTGTTGGGGGCAGCAGGTGGGGTAACTATGGAAGAAAGCTCCTCTGAGCACTGCCCGTGCAGATATCTATAAAAAAAGAGAGAGAGATGTCACCAACGGCACGTCGGTGGGCAAGGGATGGCAGCCTCTAAGTGAGGGTAGGGTCACCGATGAGACGTATAGCTCTCTTCTGAATGGAGTCCAGGATAGCGAGTGTATAAGCGGCAGCAGCACCCCAGATGTGGCAGCAGTATTCGACGTTTGGTCTTATTTGTGAAGTATATAAGGTATAGAGATTAGCTGGTGAAAAGTATTTGCGAGCCCGGAAGAGGAAACCTTATTTCTTAGCAGCCGCTTCTGCAATTGATGTGACATGTTGATGCCAATTCAAATTCCCATCCACAGAAATGCCAACAAGTGAAAAGGACTCATTACTTTGAATAACTTGGTTGTTCATTGTGATGGGTCTAGGGCTTGTGTATCTCTTATGAGAAAGAAAACAAGACTGTGATTTGGTGGGGTTGAATTGTACAAGATTTCTACTTCCCCAGTGTAATATTTTTTGGAGATCCACGGAAATAGAACCCTCCATGAGTCTGCGATCCTCATCTAATTGGGCTAAAGAGACAGACTTAGAATATTGTATATTTGAGTGGAGGGTGCTGTCGTCTGCGTAACTGTGAACTGGGTTGGATGTGCTAGAGAAGAGGTCATTGATGTAGAGAAGAAACAAAGTAGGGGCTAAAGCTGAACCTTCAGGAACTCCTGCATTAATTGGATACAGTTTAGAGGAATGGCCATCTACGACAACAGAAATGCTTCGGTTGGAGAGGAAATTTGCTCTCCAGGTACAGACTTTTGGTGGTA
Organism: Tillus elongatus; assembly: GCA_964006375.1. Classification (NCBI taxonomy): domain Eukaryota; kingdom Metazoa; phylum Arthropoda; class Insecta; order Coleoptera; family Cleridae; genus Tillus; species Tillus elongatus. The sequence continues at coordinate 304,484,224 of OZ023262.1, read as the reverse complement.
GGCCATAGGCCGGAAGTTTATTAAGCAGCGCTGCGTGCCAGACCTGGTCGAATGCTTTGGATATATTTAGAGCGACAATCTGGGATTTACCGTGTAGTTCCATAGGCTTGTTCCAAGAATGGGTGACAAAGGAAAGGAGGTCGGCAATTTATCTGCGCTGACGGAATCCATACAGCATGACGTGGACTAGACTAATTCGGTGTTTATATACTTTTCCATCACTTTAGAGACGACTGAAAGGAGAGAAATAGGCCTTCAGTTGCTAGGACGCGCTTTGGATCCTTTCTTGGGGACGGGTTGTACTCGAGCAGTTTTCCAGTTACTAGGGAATATACCTCTATTGTAAGATCTTTGAAAGAGACAAGTCAGGACAGGAGCAACTTATGATGCGCATTTTTTGAGAAAAATTGCTGGGATCTCGTCAAGGCCAGAGCCTTTCCTGGTATTAAGAGAAGAGAGCATCTTTCGTACCTTTTTAGTTTTGAAAATGATATCCGTCATTTTATGCGCGACATTGGGGCCTGTTGGTGGTTGAACATTTGGAGGTGGGTTGAGAGTAGAATTTCCAGCGAACAGCGAGGTAAAAAGTTCAGCCTTGCCCAGGGCTGTAGAAACAATTTTATTCCCTGAGACAAGAGGTGGGAACGTGCTCTTGCAGAAATTATTCCCAATATATTTAGCAAGAGTCCAGAAGGGACTTTGTTTTTGATGTGGTTATTAAACGAGTTTTTTGCCTCAGAAAGAATGCGGACATACCGGTTTCTTACGTCGTTAAATGCTTGACGTTTTTTTTGACTGAGATTATGTAGAAGCGTTTTGTGAGCTTTGACCATTTCAAGTCTGGCCTTGTCACAGGATTTAGAGAACCGGGGATTTTGAGTGGCTGAAAAAGTTTTCTGTGTACGTGGAATAAATAATTCCATGCCAGCTTGGATCATTTCGGTGACGTTTTGTGAGATATCAGAGGGGTCAGGATGAGAAAAGCAGACAGACGCCTATGGAAATGAGGAAAAGTAATCTCGCATTTCGTCCCACGATACTTGGGTGTGATGACTCTGTGACCTCGGGTTGCATTGCGCAGGGAGTAGTGACCATGCCGTGGTCTGAGCGACCAAGGGGGGCGGTAACTGATATCTTATAGCAGTCAGGATTTGTAGTAAGAAGGAGATCCAAGGGATTTGAGCTGTGTGTTGGGATGCGAGGAAAGTAAGTAGGTTGCTGAACCATATTGGCTAAAGAATTGCTGACTGCAAAGGCCTCCGATGCTCTTCCTTGTGGATCGGTTTTTGAGGATCCTAGTCATTCCTTATTATGGACATTGAAGTCACCAAGAATAGTGACCTCGGAGGAAGCATATTTAGAAATCAGATGGTCGGTTTTTTCAGAAAGGTAGTCAAAGAGCTGGAAAAAGTTGTTGTCAGAACGTGACTGATAAATGCAACAGATGAATTTAGTTACAGCCCTGAGAGAGAGAGAGTTTTATCCATAGTACGTCTTTTCTTCCAGCTTCTAAATTGGGTAGTCTAGTGCAGGGTAGATTGCTACGGAGGTACGCCCACACGCCTCCATGTAATCTAAAGGAAGTAAGGAGAAATTTAAGTGATTAGTGGCTGTTTTGGCACTGATTTGAGTTTCGGTGAGGAAGAGGAGTTGGTGCCTATTAGCCTGGAGGAAATGGTAGACGGAGTTCAGGTTAGAATTAACGCCACATATATTGGAGAAGGATATGTTGAATCTTTATGTTGGCGCCCCCTGTACACCCCTCTCCCGGATATCCGAATGGAGGGGTATTTTACCTCCGGAATCTTTTGTACAAGGAGGAGCCATCATCATTTTTGCTTATAGGGGAAACCGACTCATACACCAGAACCGGCTACGTCCGTTGGGGCTTCACCGGCCCCCTTGATGTAAGGGGTGGTACCTCCTCGGGCGTGAAATAAATCCTTTACTATCACGAAAGGAAAAGTCCGCTACCACCTACCATATTGCAAGTATACTACACCAGCCAGCCATTAAAGAGCAGACCAGCTCTACAACCTGCGTGATGAAGGTAAGATGCAGGTAAGCTCACTGTGCTCGTTCTGTTGGACTTCTTGAGGGCATTCGACACCGTTGATCATGTGGTTTTGCTAATTATCTTGAATTCTATTGAGTTTTTCACGACATCACGGGAGTTTATTTCGAGTCATCTTTGCGATAGGTCTCAGAGAGTAAGGTTAGGTGGAAATGTCTCACATTTGGCCAATTTATCATCTGAAGTTTCTCAAGGCTCCATTATTGGGCCACTGTTGTTTTCGATTTACACACACCATGTTCCAGCTTATGTAAAGCGTTGTAAAATGCATATGTAAGCGGATAAGATGCAGATTTATAACTCATGTAGTCCGCAAGACATCAATAATTCTGCATTGAACAAACTTAATGAGGATTTGAATACCATATTTATGACTAAGCAGCATGCGCTTAATCTGAATCCTGCCAAATATTGTGCTCTTTTATTTGGTAGCCAACCTGGCTGTGAGAGGGTAAGATGTATTGTGAGGATTGAGACTAATGGGAAAAGTATACCTCTTGTGGGCGAGTGAAATGGCTTGCGACTCACTATTGATAATACATTTAAATAGAGACAACATCTTTCGAAATGTTTTCAGAAAACATATCATTGTCTCAGAGAACTGTATCCCCATAGATCGTTTCTCCCGTAGGAGATTAAGTTACACTTGTGTTCCACTCTGGTACTTTCTCAACTACTCACTGTTTTGAGGTGTTCTCAGCTTGTTTGGCTTCGTATGGGTCATACGGTGTGCAAATATTGCAGAATTCATGTTTACGCTTTGTTTATGGTATAAGAAAGTTTCAACATATATCTCATAAGGTGAAGGACGCTGGATGGTTAAACATGAGACAGAGGTTTTTGATGAGGGAGGCTAGGTTATATCATTCGGTTATTATAAACAGGACTCCAGCTTATTTCTACAATAAAATTACTTCCAGGAGAGATATACATAACCTAAACATTTGCAGACAGGACGTTGTTACAGCACCTAGGCATAGACTATCTATTCTTGAAAGATATTTTACGTGTAGGGTGTACAAAGTATTCAATGAATTTGGTTATAAAATTAGAGCGTACAACAGATGAAAATTCAGGAAACATTTGTTTAGTACTTTTTTTAATTCGGTGGTTTAAATGTGAGTATGCCTAGTGGTGGAATGGTGGTTTTCAATTGTGTATATTTATGTATTGAATATATTGTGCCGCATATACTTGGGAACAGGAGGGAAGTGTGACGAGATGAAGTGGTATTATTATGTATCTTACATTTCGTTTCAACTAACAACTTATTCTATGTCTATTGACCTCTACAGTAAAAGTGTGCATTCTCTCTGTTCCCCTGGTAGATCTGTTGGGGACAGCAAGTGGGGGAACTATAGGAGAAAGCTCCTCTGAGCAGCGCCGGTGCAGATATTTATAAAAGAGAAAGAGAGGTCACAAACAGCACGTCGGTGGGCAAGCGATTGCAGCCTTTGAGTGAGGGTAGGATAAACGTTGAGACGCATAGCTCTATTCTGAATGGAGTCCAGGATAGCGAGTGTAGAAGCAGCAGCGGCACCCCAGATGTGGAAGCAGTACTCGAGGTTTGACCTTATTTGTGAAGTATACAAGGTATAGATATTAGCTGGTAAAAAGTATTTGCGAGCCCGGAAGAGGAACCCTAATTTCTTAGCAGCCGCTTCTGCAATTGACGTGACATGTTGGTGCCAGTTGAGATTTCGATCCACAGAAATGCCAACAAGTGAAAAGAACTCATTACTTTGAATAACTTGGTTGTTCATTATATTGGGTCAAGGGCTCGTGTATTTCTTATGAGATAGGAAGAAAGACTGAGATTTGGTGGACGTTAATTGTACAAGATTTCTACTTTCACAGTCAAATATTTTTTGGAGATCCACACAGACACAACCCTCCATGAGTGTGTGATCCTCATCAAACTGGGCTAAAGAGGCAGGCTTAGAGTATTGTATATTTGAGTGAAGGGTGCTGTCGACCGCGTAACTGTGAACTGGGTTGGATGTGCTAGAGAGGAGGTCATTGATGTGGAGAAGAAAGTAGGGGCTAAAGCTGAATTTTGAGGGACTCCTGCATTAATTGGATACAGTTTGGAGGAATGGCCATCCACGACAACAGAAATGCTCCGGTTGGACAGGAAATTTGCTTTCCAGGTACATAGTTTTTGTGGTAGGCCATATGCCGGAAGTTTATGAAGCAACACCGCATGCCAGACCTGGGCCAATACTTTTCCACCACTTTAGAGATGACTAAAAGTAGAGAAATAGGCATGTAGTTGCTAGGAAGCGCTTTGGATCCTTTCTTGGGGACGGATTGTATTCTAGCAGTTTTCCAGTTAATAGAAAATATGCCTCTATTGTAAGATGTTTTAAACAGACGAGTCAGGACAATGGCAAGTTCTGGTGCGAATTTTTTGAGAACAATTGTTGGAATCTCGCCAGAGGCTTTCCTGGTATAAAGAGAATATAGCATCTTTCGTACCTTTTTAGTTTTGAAAATGATATCCGTCATTTTATGCGCGACATTAGGGACTGTTGGTGGTTGAACATTTGGAGGTGGGTTAAGAGTAGAATTGCCGGCGAACAACGAGGCAAAAAGTTCAGCCTTGCCCAGGGCGGTAGAAAAAATTTCATTCCCTGAAACAACGTTTTGTGAGATATCAGAGGTGCCAGGATCAGAGAAGCAGACAGACGCCCATGGAAATGAGGAAATTAATTCCGAATTTCGTCGCAGTTCACGGAGTTGTACTGCCAATCGATACGTGGGTGTGATGACTGTGTGACCTCGTGTTGCATTGCGCAGAAAGCAGTGATAATGCCGTGGTCTGAGCGACTAAGGTGGCCGGTGACTGATGTCCTATAGCATTCAGGTTTTGTAGTAAGAAAGAGATCCAAGGGATTTGAGCTGTGTGTTGGGATGCGAGGAAAGTATGTAGGTTGCTGAACAATATTGGCTCAAGAATTGATGACCGCTGCTCTCCCTTTTAGATCGGTTTTTGAAAATCCTATCCATTCCTCATTATGAACATTGAAGTCACCAAGAATAGTGACTTTGGAGAAAGAATAGTCAGAAATCAGATGATCGGTTTTTTCATAAAGGTAGTCAAAGAACTGGACAAAGTTGTTGTCAGAACATGACCGGTAAATGCAACAGATGAATTGAGTTGCAGCCCTGAGAGAGAGTTTAATCCAAAGTATCTCTTTTCTTCCAGCTACTTGATTGGGGAGTCTGGTGCAGGGTAGATTGCTACGGACATATGCGCACACGCCTCCATGCAATACAAAGCAAGTAGGGAGCTCATACCCCGGGAAATTAACGTCTTGGCACTGATTTGGGTTTCGGTGAGAAAGAGGAGTTGGGGCCTATTAGCCTGGAGGAAATGGTGGACGGAGTTCAGGTTAGAATTTAGGCCACATATATTCGAGAAGGATATGTTAAATATTGATGTCGATGCCCCCTGCACATCCCTCTGCCGGAGATCCGAAAGGAGGGGTATTTTATCTCCGGAATCTTTTGTACAAGGAGGAGCCATCATCTTTTTTGTTTATAAGGGAAACCGACTCATACACCAGAACCGGAAACGTCGGTGGGACTTCATCGGCCCCTTGATGTAAGGGGTCGTACCTCCTTGGGCGTGAAAAAATCCTTTACTATCACGTAAAGGAAAAGTCCACTACCACCTGCTACTTTTCTGCAGTTAATTGGTTAGAGTTGTGTCTACTGTTAAGTGTAATTTCGGAGTGGGTTGAGTGAAAGAACACAGGGACGTGCCACCTCATGGCACCTTTCATCTGAACTCCGCCCTGTCACATACCGATTTCAATTTAATTTTTATTCATTTTTTTTGTTTGCTTTATATTGGTAAAATGGGCGGGTGGGATTTTTTTCAAAATTCAAAAGTGGTAGTGAATTTTTTCAAAGAAAATTCAATAAAAGTAAAGGCTGGTATGGAAAATCATATTTTTAGCTTACCCCTGTATACTTGCTAAGCTCTCCCTCTACCCAATACGATTTCCTTTTTGTAGCTACTCAGCAATTTACTAGCGTCGCTGTATTGCTCCCGATATCTGCAATTTGTTCTGTATTGAACCTAAGTGTAATTTAGGTGCACGTTAAATGCTCTTATAGTGCAAAAAGAAATAAAGGAATGCGCAGTTCATTAACAGCTTTTGTTTTGTGTGCTTCTCTTTAACTGTTCTTGGTAAGCGTTTACTACAACTGCGTTTGACGAAATGAAGATGAGGGCTCTGGTATTTTAAGCACTTTAATTAACCACAGCTTGATTGCCTGGATCACCGATAAAACATACTGTGTGAGCATGTATTTTAACTTTCAGGGATATTGAAGATTTATTTCGAAACGCTGAATATCATATTTATTGTCATATTAGTGAATTTTTATTAAAAAAATTTACTAATAGAGAGGTATCGATGGTGAGACTTTGCAAAAATTCTTTCAAATGAGCGCGAATTAGGACCCCTAGAACCCATATCCGGGGTCAGTTTGAATTTTTATATCCTTATATATATATATATATATATATATATATATATATATATATATATATATATATATATATATATATATATATATATATATATATATATATATATATGTATCCGTCTGATAACTCAAAAAATAATTAACCGATTTAGATGAAACTCGGCAGGTGCCTTTCTTTTATTAATGGCTTGGATGAGTTCGTTGGCCAGGAAAATCGAACGGGGTTTTCCGGGAAAATTTTGAGTTTTCTTTCAAAAAAAAAATTTTTTTTCCGAAAATTTCGATAAAATTTGGCCTACATATTGCTTTGGGAAATACCTAACTATGTGCCAAAATTCAGCTTTCTGGGGTTACAGTAAATTGAGCTATTCAAATTTGAAACATGTTTAAATCATAAGTATGTGGTTGCTGTTGGTTAGTCAATGCTTTTCTTATTGACACATGAGATTCATTCATCAACCTTCCATTGACTTCTGCTTCTGCCGCTGTTACAGTCCTTTTATTTAGATCTAGAGTTGTAACCACTCATACAAACAGTGTTTTTTAACCACGTGGCTGGGCGACTGACCGAATTCATTCCCAGTTGCTGTTGATTTACTCATATTCTCTTAATATGTTTGAAGATGTGGTGTCTACTTCATTCCAAGTCACTATTAACCGACTATTTATGAAATCAAATAAGTAAATTAAATCGATTGTCATAAAATATGTAGTGTATTAAGACAAGGGAAAAAGAAATAAAACATATATAACTGTGCACATTTTGATTATATTTTAGGGTGCTTGAGAGAGGTATTGTCACAGCATAATATCTTATTAAAGTTCATTTGTAAATAGGTTTAATTTTTATATGTTTATATATATATATATATATATATATATATATATATATATATATATATATATATATATATATATATATATATATATATATATATATATGATAACCCAAAAAATAATTAACCGATTTCGATGAAACTTGGCAAGTGCCTGTCTTTTATTAATGGCTTGGATGAGTTCGTTATCCAGAAAAATCAGACGGGGTTTTCCGGAAAAATTTTGAGTTTTCTTTCGAAAAAATTTTTTTTCTCCGAAAGTAACAAAGCTGTTTCAATGAAATTTACTATATATGTTGCCTCAACCTTACTACGTACCAAAATTCAACTTTCTAAGTTTAGAGAAAATTGAGTTACTCAAATTTTAAATTTTCTTTCGAAAAAAATTTTTTCTCCGAAAATTACAAAGTTATTTTAATGAAATTTTGTGGATATCTTGCCTTAGGAAAAACCTTACTACGTATTGAAATTAAACTCTCTAAGTTTATAGAAAATTGAGTTATTTAAATTTGAAGCATTTAATAAAAATTCACTACCATAACGCACTTGCTGCGTCCCGAGTTTTTTTTTTTTCTTTACTAAAGTTTCTTCGTTCTACTTAACACTAACAGACGTTAGAACAAATCGTATAATAACACAAAATGTTTATTGTCATAGAAAGTGTGTTTAAAAATTTAATGTCCTAAAATTATTAATTATTTAAAGGACATAACTCTGAGACTTTATTTTTTTTTGCATGTATGCATTAGACCTTAGTCTAACGCATACATGTAAAAGTATCTACATACTATTGAAACTGCAGCTGCTTTAAAACTGTGTAATTTTGTAAGGCTAGATGCAGTCTTACCATAATTAGAAACCCATACCGGTTTCGCTCTTATTAGAGCTCATCAGTGTGCTATACTAATTACAGCAAGAATACACCTAAATTAATTCGGCTAAGGTAGCCAGCCTCCTAGGGCATTGCGAGATGTACGACACGGTCGCCATTTCGGTGCGTAATCAGGTAGTATGTTGTCACGGCAGGTCTAATAAACACAAAATGTTATAAATAGAGACTGTGTACAACCAACCAACAATTTTTGTAAATTGTCAAGTATTAGGGAAGAAAGGGTCATGGCCGACACTTTACAAAATTGCTGGTTGGTTGTACACAGTCTCTACTTATAATATTTTGTGTTTATTAGCTGCCGTGACAACATAATACCTGGTTCCGCACCGAGATGTCGACGCTGTCGTACATCTCGCAATGTTCTAGAGGGCTGGCTACCTTAGTCGAATTACTTTAATGAGTAAGGATTGCAACCTGTGATAAGCACTAATTAGTACAATTTAGAAAACTCAATTTATCGCACTACAGTTTTGAGACATGATAATCGTTTCGCTAACCAAGTTAGCGTCATCAGAGGTATCAATAAAGTCAACTAATAAAAGCTGGTACTACTATTTTTATGCTATTTTGACAAGCAATTGCGAAGTAGTAATAACAATGACGCATTCAGAGAGGTTTTCGTTTATATTATTCGTGAAAAAAATCGAGGTCCCATATAGAAATTTTTTGTGTTGCGGTAGAAATTATTGTTTGTAAAATTTTGGTGTTGGTAATCAAAATAAATGTTTAATCGGTTATTGTAAAAAAAATGTTTTTGGATTTTGGTAAAAAAAAATGTGTGAAAATTTTAATGAATTTTTTTAAGCTTTGTCGAAAACCTTTTTGTAAATACCTATATCTTGGTAGGTAAATAGCTTGAAGACGTTAGTTGGCCAAGAGAATCGAACCAGTTTAAAGTTTATTTTTGGATTTTTTTTTTACCTTTTCAAACAATAAAGTTAATTTGATGAAATATGGTAGGTAAATTTTTCCACTATATAGGTTATACTGGTAACCGAATTTCATGCCTGCTTTCATTGAAAAAAAAAACACATTTGCTATTAAAAGCATTTTTATGAAAATTCACTACCATAACGCAATTGCTGCGTCCAAACTTGTTAGTGAATTTTCTTTAAAAAAATTCACTAATGAGGAGATCCAGACTTTTGAATTTTGAAAAAATGTCTTCAAATGCGCTCTATTTAGGACCCCTCGAACCTAAATCCCAGGTCGGTTTCAGACTTTATATATTTATATATATATATATATATATATATATATATATATATATATATATATATATATATATATATATATATATATAAATGTTTATATATTTATGTGTCACACCTATAACTAAAAAAATAATAGACAGATTTTGATAAAGCTTGGTGAGTACCTTCCTTTCGCAAGTGATTTGGATAAGTAAGTTAGCCAGGAAAATCCGCCAGAGTTTTCCCAGAAAAGTTTGTGTTTTCTTTCAAAAAAAATTATATCTCCGGAATTAACAAAGTAAGGGCAACCAAATTCGGTGCGCGGGTTTACGTCATTATAGCTAAGTTACCTACCAAAACTTAGCTCTATAGGTTAAAGGACAAAAAAGTTACAGGTATTTAAAGAAAAATATATTTGGGTTTTCCTCAAAACGTCAATGTCGCGATTTAAAACGTCAAAATTGGAAAGATTTAGGCAATGAACCTGAAACTAATATGAGCTATGGATGGCAAAATGTCTGAAGAAAAATATTTTAAAAAGCCGGAAGTCTTAGTTTCAATCGTCATTGTCCTTCATTTTACTAAAATGTTCCGAGAAAATTCATTTCAAATAGACCCTTTCTCTGATGATTTGGCAGTAGTGTTGGCTATAGAGTTTATCGGTTAATGGTATATCATTTTTGTCGAATTTTCCTAAAAAATCTTTATAGTTCAATATATCCGTTATTTTGCAAGATACAAAAAAAACTGTATACATTAATTATAGGGTGTCTTGAGCTACATCTTAAAAAATATTTCTACAATTACAGGCTGGCCCATAAGTCGTTGGTGATTCAAATTTTCTTTTTTAGTGAATTTTCTTGAAAAAATTCACTAATGGTGAGATCAGTTTATATATATATATATATATATATATATATATATATATATATATATATATATATATATATATATATATATATATATCGTACCGATAACTAAAAACTAATATACCGATCTTGATCCTTCCTTTTGCAAATGGCTTAGATAAGTTCGTTATCCAGGAAAATCGGACCAGGTTTCCCGGAAAATTTTGTGTTTTCTTTCTAAAAAATTAATATCTCCGAAAATAACAAAGTGAGGGCAACCCAATTTGGTACGCGTATTTGTTTTGTATTATAAATAGTGCACCATGTACCACAACTTAGGTCTCTAAGTTTAAGGACAAAAAAGTTACGGGCAGCTAAAGAAACAAATTTTGGAGTTTTCCTCAAAACGTTAAACACGTAATTTAAGACGACAAAATTGGCAATGTTTAGGCAAAGAACGTGACACAAATACGGATTGTGAAAAGAAAATGTTGCAAGAAGAGTGTTCTGCGAACCCTTAAGTTTCAGATTTAACCGTCATTGCCCTTCATTTTACTAAATTATTTACAGAAAATTCCTTTCAAATATACCCTTTCTCTGATGCTTTGGCTGTCGGTTTAGTTAAGTTGGTGCTTTTGCTGTAGGTTTAGTGAAGTTTATGGTTTAACGGTTTATATTTTTTAGCTAATTTTCGTAGAACAAATTCGTTATAGCATTTTAGCATTTTTTTATCGAAATATGATGCATGTTTATAAGAAAAAAATCTGGACGCATTAAGCGCGTTTTGGCAGCAAATTTTTATTAAATCCTTCAAATTTCAATAACTCAATTTGTTATTAACGTAAGTTTTGTTGGTTAGGAAACCAACATTTAATTTTATTTTCGGAAAATTTTTGTATGAACGCAGCAAGGGCATTTTGGTGGCGAATTTTCATTAAATGTTTCACATTAAAATAACTCAATTTGCTATTAGCCTAAGGTTCATTGGCTAGGAGACCAGTTTTCTCGGAAACATTTAAAGTTTATTTTCCGAAATTTGTTGTACATTTGCAAACAAGTTATTTTGATAAAATATGGTACATTGTTCCTACTATATAGGTTATACCGGTAACCAAATTGATGCCTGCTCACAGTAGAGCGATATATTTATAATTAAAAACATTTTAATGAAAATTCACTTCCATAAGGCACTTGCAGCGTCCAGAGTTTTTTTAAGAATGATTTAAGCCAATACAAGTGACAACTATGCGGTGGAATAATGATTTATTACTATGCTTAAATGTTTTTGAAATACACAGGCTGTGGTCTTTCTTAAACTATCATAAAAGAACACCTATACGTTGGCTCGAGAAGTTTATACAGACGTCAGACAATTGGCATCTTATGTAAACACATCTGAATTATTAATTCTGTTAAGAGAAAAGTTCCTTGGAGAAAATCCGTATTTACCTTAAGTTTATTTTGCCCCCAGTCTGGATAAACATCTAGTTCTAGAAGAAGATACATAATTAATTGGGGACTACTTTAACTCCAAGGAAGCAATCTACTACTCGATTAAAACTTTTTCATCTGAAATGCAGCCCTTGCTTAATATTTATACATGTGCGCCGGGCTTCCAAACTTTCCTAATAACGACGCAAGAATTTTATTGATGTGGCTAAACACTTGACTACGAATCCCAACTATGGCTTTCTATATTGCACTTTTCTTTAATTAGAATATTTCCAGTGCCTCTATATTGAAGCATTGCAAACGCAGTCGGAGTATTTAAGTTGTACTTTGAGTAGGAAATACGTAGTCCACCACCCACACTAGCATTACTAGAAAACGAAATCTAGTATTATATTATCTTTTCTGTTAGTGAATTCTCCTTTAAAAAAATCACTAATGAGGAGATCCCGACTATTGAATTTTGAAAAAACTTCTTCAAATAAGCGCAAACTAGGACAGTTTTAATTTTTATATATATATATATATATATATATATATATATATATATATATATATATATATATATATATATATATATATATAAACGAATCCCACGGAGTTTACGAAATTCCTTGTTCCGACTGCTCCCGAACTGTAGGACAAACAAATAGACGCATCCACAATAGAATATATGAACACACCCTCGCAGTTAGAAAATCCGACCCCTTATCGGCGCTGGCAATGCATCATATTCATACAAGATACAAAATAGGCTTCGATAATGCCAAAACAATAGCACCGGTTTACAACTTCAAAACGAGAATTATCTGCTAAGCAATCGAGATTGAAAAACTTCCCGATTGTTTAAATAAGAGATATGATGGTCTTCGCCTTCCGACCACTTGAAAACCTATTATATCTTCATTACAAACACACAAACAGAAAATAAATACCACAGACAATTTTATTTCCCCATTATCTGTCTCAACAAATGCCGGTGACCCTCTTAATCCTCTAAGTACCGTGACAAAAGTCCCCCACTTAATTGACCTTGACCCCACTACTTTCACTGACAACGAAGCAGGTAGACGGAACGGCATATATAAGACAAGACTTACAACGAACTGCCAGATCTCTCTGAGGCCTAGGGTTGAACACACTGAGACCTCACAGACGATCCCCGGCGAGATTTGAGGAGTAGGCTGATTGAAGCCCCGTAATGGAGCTAAAACAACCCAACCAACCTTTGTCCACCGCTTTAAGGAGTAGGCAGATTGAGGCCTTAGAGTGTCCTTACATATTTCCTTTACCTCTTCAAACCAACCTAACCCACCTTTGTCCACCGCTCTAAGGAGTAGGCAGATTGAAGCCTTAGAGTGTCCTTACATACTTCCTTTACCTCTTGAAAATGGCTCCAAAACAGGAGCCGAAACGTCGGGTTTTCATAAATTCTGGACGCGGTTCAACCCGAGAACCAAGTATGTCTCACATTAAAGACCCCGGAAGTCTTTCTGAACATATATATATATATATATATATATATATAAATTAAATTTTGGTGACGGTAATAGTGTTATTTACTTAAAAAATTGTGGGAAAGTCGTCAGTTGCAAAATAAAACTCTTTATTAAATGCCAAACTGTCGGAAAAATTTATTCCATTCTCAAGGCTACAACATGGAAAGAAAAAGGTTTACAATTTACATAGGAAAAGTATAAAAGTTTAAAATACTTACATATAACGTGAGTTTTACTATAACTAATTATTCAATAACAAACATGAAAAAACCTTTTTATAAATTTGAGTGGTCGAACTGACATATAAAGCTAACTATTATGTAATGGAATTTCTTTTTTGTTTTTGTCTAGGAAATATAAATAGGGGTAGTGATTTCTAAAATTATTATCTTTCTTTAAGTTTATTAAATTGACGTTAAAAGTAATTTCAAATTCTTCTAAACACATTCTTTTATTACTTAAGGTTTCACAGTGTTAAATAGAAACATTACTAATATATATATATATATATATATATATATATATATATATATATATATATATATATATATATATATATATATATATATATATATATATATATATATATATATATGCGTGCATCACACCGATAACTCAAGAAATAATAATAATGGGCCGATTTTGATAATATATAGCATACCAATTGTAGCAAAAATGCACCTAAAGTAATACGGCTATAGTATAGCCAGCCTTCCACGGCACGTCCACCACTCACTTAGTGTTGAAAGGCTGGCTATACTATAGCCGTATTACTTTAGGTGCATTTTTGCTACAATTGGTATGCTGTACTGAAGATCTCTAATGAGAGCGAAACCGGTCTACGGTTCTAATTGTTGCGAGAATGCATCTAGCCTTACTTCCTTTTTCTTATATTGAGGTAGAAATGGGCCAGGGCTAACAATTTTCTAAATTGTTAGTTATTTGTATAGTATCTATTTTTTTAACACTTTGTGTTATTTGGAGCTGGCGTGACAACATGCTACTAGGTTTCGCAACTAGGTGGCGGCACGTCCACCACTCACTTAGTGTTGAGTAGACAAAAAATAAATGTGCGTCACTTAGAACGTTCTTAAGGATATATATAATTAAATAAGCCGCTTTAAGCCTGCCACAGACGTAATTAATATGGGTTCTAGGGGTCTTGTTTCACGCCCATTTAAAAAAAAGAGATTTCAATCTCATTGGAGATTTTTTTCTACGGAAATTTGTTCAAAAATATCAAGGAAAAGTAAAATATTTAAGTAACCCAGATCAAAAGTTCTATCGGTCGCACATCACATTAGCTATAAAAGTCAGTTCAAACTACGTCCAGGGGATAAAAACAATCCTTTGTAAATTGAACCAAGCGTTTTTATTAATGTATCATTGGGGTCCCTATATTCGGTTAAAATAAGAAAAAAGAAAGTGTTATTCGATGGCATCTTTACGAAAGTAAATTGCTGTTTCTCTGGAAACTTTGAGTAGGGACTTTTTCATTTATTCATTGGTTCGACTGAAGAATCACTCAGAAATAATTCACGGGATGATTGAGAATGCAAACAAAGTTACCGAAAGGAAAGCTTGCCGTTAGCTTAAAGTAAACAACTCTTGTTTCGTGCAGATGTGGAAGATTTAGAGGGTGAAACAAGTTGTTTCTATCATGAATCAACATGAAATAACTCATTTTAATGTTTACTTGTCTTTCAAGGAAATTGAACTGGCGGAACCCACCATCAACAGTTTAATTGATTGCTTTCAAGAATATCGGAAAAACTTGATAAAAAGTGACAAGGAAGTAATTTTTTTCGTAATTATATTGGATTTATCTTTTAATTAAGCACAAGTAGGTAAATTGCTATTTGTGTTTGTATAAATTTGAGATAGGCTTCGCCAATGGATGATTGTAAAATGTTAACCGCTGGTTAGAAAATGAGGAAGGAGTGAAATAAATAATATATTGTTAGGCTCTTTTCTATGAGAGTTAAGTTTATGCACTCTATGCAGCATAGGTACAAACTGGAGAACCCAGTTCATCGCAATACAGTTTTTAGACCTAATTCAGCGAACAAAAACTAGAACTGCTATTTATGATAGTTACCAAACCAACAGAGTCCTCCAAGAAGGTGTACAGACCCCCCCCCCTCCCCCCTCCAATGTCGAGTCTCAAATTCCTGCAATTAAAGTTGCATACCTGGTTTTGTACACCTGCGTTCACAAATATTCCTTCTAAGAAGGACACATTTATTATTGAGATAACAGGTCGAACAATGGACTACACATAACCGGGCCTACTCTATTCATCGAAACATTTTCGTTCCAATTTCTAACGGTGAATTTTTATTAAAAAAAAATTCACTAATAGAGAGGTATCGATGGTGACCCTTTGCAAACATTTTTTCAAATGAGCGCGAACTAGGACCCCTAGAATCCATATCGGGGTCAGTTGTAATTTTTATATGTTTATATATATATATATATATATATATATATATATATATATATATATATATATATATATATATATATATATATGTAGGTATCCAACCGCTAACTGAAAAAATAACTAACCGATTTCGATGAAACTTGGCAGGTGCCTTTCTTTTATTAATGGTTTGGATGAGTTGGATATCCAAGAAAATCGAACAAGGTTTTCTGAAAAAATTTTGAGTTTTCTAGAGAAAACAAATTTTTCTCCGAAAATTACAAATATATTTTAATGAAATTTGGTGCATATATAGCCTCGATGAAGGCATTACTACGTACCTAAATTCAACTTTTTAAGTTTATAGGAAATTGAGTGATTTAAATTTTGGGTTTTCTTTCAGAAAAAATTTTGAAATTTGGTGTATCTGTTGCCTTGAGAAAGACCTTGCCACATACCGAAATTCAACTGTCTAAGCTTATATAAAACTGAGTTATTAAAATCTGAAAGATTTAATAAAAATTCACTACCATAACGCACTTGGTGCGTCTCGAACTTTCAGTGAATTTTTATTTTAAAAAAATCACTAATAGAGAGGTATAGATGGTGAGACTTTGAAAAAATTTTTCAAATGAGCGCGAACTAGGACCTCTATAACCCATATCCGGGGTCAGTTTCAATTTTTATATATATATATATATATATATATATATATATATATATATATATATATATATATATATATATATATATATATATATATATATATATATATATATATATATATATATATATATATATATATATATATATATATATATATATATATATATATATATATATATATATATATATATATATATATACATATATATATGTCTCCGTCTAATAACTCAAAAAATAATTAACCGATTTCGATAAAACTTGGCAAGTTGCTTTCTTTTATTAATGGGTTAGACGAGTTTGTTAGCCAGAAAAATCGGACGGGGTTTTCCGGGAAAATTTTGAGTTTTCTTTCGAAAAATTTTTTTGCTCCGAAAGTAACAAAGATGTTTTAATGAAATTTACTACGTATGTTGCCTTGGGGGAGATCTTACTACGTACTAAAATTAAACTTTCTAGGTTTATAGAAAATTGAGTTATTCCAATTTTAAATTTTCTTTCGAAAATTTATTTTCTCCGAAAATTACAAAGTTATTTTAATGAAATTTGGTGGATATCTTGTATTAGGAAATACCTTACTACACACCAAAATTAAACTCTCTAACTTTATAGAACATTGAGTTAAATTTGAAGCATTTAATAAAAATTCACTACCATAACGCACTTGCTGCGTCCCGAGATTTTCTTTATCCTCTAGGTAAGATTAGGTCAGGTTAAACTGTGAGTTGGCCATAACGGTCCCTCCAGTGCGGCCTTAAGGTCTATTGTGGCTCACGCCTAATTGTCTTAGATTTAGCCCAACAAATCCAGCATCCTTCAGAGGTCGAGAATTTTTGTGGGAGAAAGTTGACCCAGATCTTCTGGTGCAAGCTTTATCTTGCCAAAGAGCAGGTGCATTGTCCTGTCCACAGCCAGACAGGAACATAGCACGTGCTCTGCTGTTTCGTCACTCTCCATACACAGCCGGCACTCAGCCTCTTGACCGAGACCAATTCGGTGCATGTGGCAACGCAAGCGGCAGTGTCCTGTATACAGGCCGACTAGAGTTGTCAGTTGTTGTCTGTTTAGCTCTACATTTTTTCAAATGAGCGCGAACTAGGACCCCTAGAATCCATATCGGGGTCAGTTGTAATTTTTATATGTTTATATATATATATATATATATATATATATATATATATATATATATATATATATATATATATATATATATATGTAGGTATCCAACCGCTAACTGAAAAAATAACTAACCGATTTCGATGAAACTTGGCAGGTGCCTTTCTTTTATTAATGGTTTGGATGAGTTGGATATCCAAGAAAATCGAACAAGGTTTTCTGAAAAAATTTTGAGTTTTCTAGAGAAAACAAATTTTTCTCCGAAAATTACAAATATATTTTAATGAAATTTGGTGCATATATAGCCTCGATGAAGGCATTACTACGTACCTAAATTCAACTTTTTAAGTTTATAGGAAATTGAGTGATTTAAATTTTGGGTTTTCTTTCAAAAAAAATTTTGAAATTTGGTGTATCTGTTGCCTTGAGAAAGACCTTGCCACATACCGAAATTCAACTGTCTAAGCTTATATAAAACTGAGTTATTAAAATCTGAAAGATTTAATAAAAATTCACTACCATAACGCACTTGGTGCGTCTCGAACTTTCAGTGAATTTTTATTTTAAAAAAATCACTAATAGAGAGGTATAGATGGTGAGACTTTGAAAAAATTTTTCAAATGAGCGCGAACTAGGACCTCTATAACCCATATCCGGGGTCAGTTTCAATTTTTATATATATATATATATATATATATATATATATATATATATATATATATATATATATATATATATATATATATATATATATATATATATATATATATATATATATATATATATATGATAGGAAGAGCCGACATCTAAGGATCAAAAAGAACGCTTGGCCGCCACAAGCCAGTTATCCCTGTGGTAACTTTTCTGACACCTCTTGCTGAAAACTCTTCAAGCCAAAAGGATCGATAGGCCGTGCAGATATATATATATATATATATATATATATATATATATATATATATATATATATATATATATATATATATATATATATACATATATATATGTCTCCGTCTAATAACTCAAAAAATAATTAACCGATTTCGATAAAACTTGGCAAGTTGCTTTCTTTTATTAATGGGTTAGACGAGTTTGTTAGCCAGAAAAATCGGACGGGGTTTTCCGGGAAAATTTTGAGTTTTCTTTCGAAAAATTTTTTTGCTCCGAAAGTAACAAAGATGTTTTAATGAAATTTACTACGTATGTTGCCTTGGGGGAGATCTTACTACGTACTAAAATTAAACTTTCTAGGTTTATAGAAAATTGAGTTATTCCAATTTTAAATTTTCTTTCGAAAATTTATTTTCTCCGAAAATTACAAAGTTATTTTAATGAAATTTGGTGGATATCTTGTATTAGGAAATACCTTACTACACACCAAAATTAAACTCTCTAACTTTATAGAACATTGAGTTAAATTTGAAGCATTTAATAAAAATTCACTACCATAACGCACTTGCTGCGTCCCGAGATTTTCTTTATCCTCTAGGTAAGATTAGGTCAGGTTAAACTGTGAGTTGGCCATAACGGTCCCTCCAGTGCGGCCTTAAGGTCTATTGTGGCTCACGCCTAATTGTCTTAGATTTAGCCCAACAAATCCAGCATCCTTCAGAGGTCGAGAATTTTTGTGGGAGAAAGTTGACCCAGATCTTCTGGTGCAAGCTTTATCTTGCCAAAGAGCAGGTGCATTGTCCTGTCCACAGCCAGACAGGAACATAGCACGTGCTCTGCTGTTTCGTCACTCTCCATACACAGCCGGCACTCAGCCTCTTGACCGAGACCAATTCGGTGCATGTGGCAACGCAAGCGGCAGTGTCCTGTATACAGGCCGACTAGAGTTGTCAGTTGTTGTCTGTTTAGCTCTAGAAGTTTTCTATCCCTTGGCTCTGAAAGGCCATTTATGAAGGCCTTAGGATGTGCTAATCCTGGTAGATATTGCCATTGCTGGATTGTCATTCTACCTGTCCAGGTCTTTAAGGTGCGTTTTGCCGTGCATGATGATATCCCCAGCAACCTGTGCTGGTCCGATAAAGTCCTCCTGGGCACCATCCCTGACACGCGCGTCGGCGGCTACATTGCCATCGAGCTCCGAGTAACCCAGTATACAGACCAGCGACACCACGTTGCAGCTCTCCAGTTCGTTGGGGCAGATTTACAGCTCCATACCGTTTTTGAATTGCAACGGTAGGAACCAAGAGCTTTTATTGCAGCTTGCCTATCTGAATATATTTTTATCGATTTGCGTCTGCACTGGTTTTGTATAATTTCCCTTGCACACATCACGATGGCATGCACTTCTGCCTGGTGTATGGTTGCATACTTTTTCGACGCTCGTTGATCTTCATGGATCGGTGTTCCTCCCATATGCGCCGGATCCTGCCCCCTATTGGTTTTGTTTCCAGTCCTCACTTTCCGGAAGGACGGTCTTGAAAGACAGATCTCTTCTGATCTTTGTAGGCATCAGGTCTGAGATCATTCCCACATGACTTTCAATATCACCGATAAGTCCAGACACTCCCAAGTCGGTTGCCTTTGGCATGCTCTCGGCCTTGTGTTTTAATCTGTACGTTGTCCACCTAGCCCCCCTCTCGAGGAAAATCTGAAGAGATGGAATGTTTAGAAGGACTTCCAGAGCGGCTGATGGAGCGGTGCTTATGGCGCCCGTTATCGTCAGGCAAGCTTGTCTCTGCAGCTGAGCCAGCTTGGCTCTCGCAATATCACGTGCCTTGGGCCACCAAACTTTAGCTCCATAGGTTATTATCGGTCTGATAACCACTACATAGGCCCAGTATATCTGTTGTGGGCTTGTTCCCCAGATTCTTCGCTATGTTCACGGAGACAGTTTGGCCCTGCGGATTACATTATCTAAGTCTACGTTCCAGTTATGCTTCAAATCTAGGGCGAAATCTCAATTGGCACCAACATGTCACAACAATTGCAGAAGCGGCTGCTAAGAAATTAGGTTTCCTCTTCCGGGCTCGCAAATACTTTGCACCAGCTAACCTCGAATACTGCTCCCACATCTGGGATGCTGCTGCCGCTTCTACACTCGCTATCCTGGACTCCATTCAGAAGAGAGCTATACGTCTGATCGGTGACCCTACCCTCATCCAAAGGCCGCCATCCCTTGCCCACCGACGTGCCGTTGGTGACCTCTCTCTCTCTCTCTCTCTCTCTCTCTCTTTTATAGATATCTGTACGGGCACTGCTCAGAGGAGCTTTCTTCCATAGTTCCTCCACCTGCTGCCCCCATCAGATCTACCAGGGGAACAGAGCGAATGCACCCTTTTACTGTCCAGGTCACCAGGCATATAACATCTTGTTATGCCCGCTCTTTTGTCGCGAGGACTTCCAAGTTGTCGAATTCCTTGCCGGCACATGTTTTTCTTTCTCCCCCGAACCTCCAAACCTTCAAGTCCAGAATTAACAAGTTGCCTCTTTCCTCTTTCTCGACACCCACGGTACCATAGTATTTAGGCTGTAAGCCCTCGTGGTGTGTTGTTGAAATAAAAAAATAAAAAAAAAGCCGCAGATAATTCGCCTGTTTCATAAATGGAATTGTTTCCCCAATAAGAATAGGTGGTTTTAATTTGTCCAACCTTCTTCTTCTGGTAAAAGGAACAATGTTCGCAGACATCGGCTCCCTCCGGCCCCAAACATTCTCTATATTTAGTGCTTCTTGAAGAGTGCTTGAAAGTAAATCTACAGATTTACCTGTAACCATTATAACAAGATCGTCCGCATAAACTTGGACCCCAACCTACCACAGTCCCAGGATAGCCAGCAAATCGTCCACAAAGAGGGACCAAAGCAGACGGGATAATACTCCTCCCTGCCGTCACCCCTTGACCTGACCTGACCTGACCTGAAGCTGAGTACCTCCCCCTGCAACCAGGTAACAATGGTCTGATTGTGCAGCATGCTGCCGATCCAGCCAAAATGGTAGGTTCCACCCCTATACCGACAGCAGCTTCGTAGAAGGAGTTAGGTAGTGCATTGTTAAATGATCCTTTAATGTCGCGAAACGCAGCCACCGCAACACTCCATGTTATCCAGGGAGTGTGTGTGATTTTCTCAACGAGGTTATCGAGTGGTACCTCAGTAGATTTGCCAGTTCGGTAGACATACTGGTGAGTATTGAGGGGGTTATTGTTTAATATATTCCCCCTAATGTGTCCGTAAACTATTTTTTCCAATACCCTTAGGCGGAATAAAGTAACACCTGAGTCGTCTCCGTAATTTGTGTAGAGGGTCATTCCGTCACAATTTGGGAATATATACACCCCTAATCACCTTACAGCTGGATGGAATATGGTTCCAAGCCAGACAGGCCGTATACAGTCTGATGAGGAATTAGAGGAGTGCCTCCAGTCCATTTTGTAGCGGAACCGAAATCACCCCTTCCTCCCCAGGCGCCTTGAATGGGTGGAAATGCTCTACAGCACACTCCATTACCGAGGCTGTATTTATTTTCCGAGCAACCCGCTTCCCTTTGAGGGCTTTTATATCGACCCCGGCCGGAGGGATTCATTCACTACTCAGGATTAGACAATCTGGGAAGTGTGTGTGTGCTAAGAGCTCTAACGTTTCTTTCTGTGATTCTGTAAAGGAACAATCTGGTCGTTTTATCGATCCCAGTTCATGAACACGGTCGCGTGAGGGAATCCTGTGGTTCCTGGCGCTGCTGGGTAAATATGTTGTGCCACGCATGACCTTTATACACCACCGTATCTTAAATGTGCCAGATGTTCACAAAATCTAGTCTCAATAATTCTCTTAGTCTGCCCAGCGTATTTTAGATTACAATTTTTACAACCTATCTCATAGATACCCGACATTTCAGTAGCATTATCTTTGTCTTTCGTATTACCTAACAAGTTTCCTAAAATGGTAGATAAGCCATGCGTGGCACAACATATTTGGGATAATAACCACCATATTGATAAAGAAAATCTGAAACTTATAAAAAATGTTAGTCAGCCAGCGAAGCTCGATGCGTACGAAAGTATTTATATTTGTAGGGTAATAAAAAATAAAAGTTCGTTAAATCGAGCTTCACCACTGGTTTACAGTCCTCTGCTTGCGCTCTGTCTTTGGAGCAGATAAACATTCGGAAACTTGTCAGGTAAAGCTATAAAGGAAGTTCAAATCCTCGCCCGACTATTAAAATACAATACACAAAAACTTTGCCTGCGATTTAATCTCCCTCTCGGTATCTTTCCTTACCTAAGACTCAGATCCTTGGTGGTTCAGTGGTAAAAACGTGTGCCTCTGAACCGAAGGGTACTGGGTTTGATCCCAGGGTTCTCCTTTCACTTTTTCAGTACATACTGTACAATAAACCTCAACCGAGGTTGTGGCATTGTATTTGAGCAAGTTAAATGTCTGCACGTTCCGCCCTTCGGAGGGGGCGTATAGCCGACGCTCCCGTGTCTATGCGATGTTGGGCACGTTAAAGATCCCTACCCTCATTACAGAAAGGCTGGGGTTTGGCGAAATTTGAAACTGCTCCCTGGCGTCGGCGATTGGCCATAGTAGCGGAAACAGACCGACGTTAAAGAAAGAAAAAAACACACACACACATACCTAAGACTCAGTATAAAACGTGGTGTTTTAGTAGAAAGTAGTTAGAATTTTTCATCCTCTGATGACGCTAACTTTGTTAGTGAAATGCTTGTGAAGTCTTTATAATATGTGTTGTGGTGATTGGGGTTCTCCAAGTGTACTTATCAGGGTTCATCACCGGTTCCAATCTTCAGTTAGTGAAAGCAATATTCTAAACATTATACGAAAGCATTCAAGATTGCTGGGAATGCTGCAAATCATTTGCAAAATAAGAACACGAATGTTTTACAAATTTCCTTCTAACTATCGATTCGATTTCAATGTTATCTGTTTTCTTGTAGAACAGGAGTCATTAGGTGGTAGTTTATCAATCAGTGTCTGCTACATTTGCAGACAAAAAGCGATGAGATAGGGTATAGGGTTTTGTTTCCAATTAACTGATGACAAAGCTGCTGAAGCAGAGAAATATCACAGATAAAGTAATTTGTCTTATTAAAGTACTTAGATAATTGGAATTTTGCTTTTGTCTGTTTTCATTATACTAATCAACAAATAAATGGTCTACCAGCCTGCAAATACCAAACTGTCTGGGAAACTTGTGATAATATATTTTAAATTTCATGAAACGATTTGTTTGAATTATGCAGGTCATACTGAATTGAGTTTGGTTTAGATTAAAAGTCGAGACAACGCTAGTTTGAATACAGTAACGAAGTAAATCTAATTTAACTGCCATGTTCTGACAACTTTAAAAGAGTTGCTTTATGCAGGCAAAATTTAAATAACTTGCAAAAGAAACTGAATTATGAATTATTCTATGCTAGAATATAACATAAAAAGACATATAATTTCTGCAAAACTGGATTACCATAATAATTGCTTTTGCTTTAAGATTATTGTTTGACGTTTTAGTGATTTTCTTTAAAAAAATTACTAATGAGGAGATCCCGACTTTTGAATATTGAAAAAATGTTAAATCGGCGCGAACTAGGGCCTCTACTAACCATATCTAATGTCAGTTTTAATTTTTATTTTTACCCAAAAATAATGTGCCGATTTTCATAAAATTGTCTGAGTATCTTCCTTTTGCCAGTGGTTTGCATAGGTTCGTTAGCCAAGCAAATCGGCCCAGGTTTTTCCGGAAAATTTTGTCTTTTCTTTTGGAAAAAAATATATTTCCGGACGTGGCTATGTAAGGGCAATTAAACTTGGTACGCTTGTTTATATAATAAAAAGTTGACGACACCCCAAAACTTGGAGAGAATAGTTACAGCCTCGGCAGTGGAGTGTGCTGTTTAACATTTCCAGTCAAGGCGCCAGGACAGGATGAGGTGGTACCGGTCCTACTACAAAATGGACTGGAGATTCTCCTACCTTTCCTAATCAGGTTGTATAGAGCCAGTCTGGCTTGGAAGTATATTCCATCCAGCTGATGATTAGGGGGGTTTAAAATCCCAAATTGGGACAAAATGATCTCCTACCCACGTCACTGAGTCCTCTCTGAACAGATGTATGTGAACTCCCGCAAAACGATCATTGTTCCATTAACCAGAAGAAGAAGGCTGCATGGATTAAAACCACCTATTCTTATGGGGAAACGATTCTATTTACGGAACAAGCAAAATATCTGGTGGTTACCCTAGATAAGAAGCTCAACTGGGACGTACAGTTAGAGAATGTAATCCGCAGGGCTAAACTGTCCCTGTGGACATGCCGTAAAATCTGTGGAAATAACTGGGGAACAAACCGCGAACAGATGTACTGGCTCTATGTAGTGGCTATCAGACCAATAATAACATATGGAGCCATAGTTTAGTGGCCCAAGGCACTTCGTGGTATCGAGAGCGCCAAACCGGCTCATCTACAGATACAAGCTTGTCTGATGATAACGGGAGCGATAAGCACCGCAACATCAGCCGCTCTGGAGGTCCTACTTAATATTCCACCTCCTCGCATATGGCTGGAGAGGGTGGCGAGGTGGACAACGTACAGATTAAAACAAACGGCCGACAGCATGCCGAAGGAAATCAGTCTGGAAGGGTCCGGACTTCTTGTTGACATTGAGGGTCATGGGATTCTGGGAATGGTCTCAGACTTGATGCCTACAAAGATCCGTAGAGATCTGTCTTTCAAGACGTCCTCCCGAAAAGAGAGGACTGGCAACGAAATCAAACGACCCTATTGAGAGATGATCTCTGCTGGTATGCTGACAGCTCCAAAACCAATATGGGAGTAGGAGCAGGCGCCTATGGGGGCAACACCGATGCTAGACTATCAACTAGCCTCGGCAAGTACGCAACCGTACACCAGGCAGAAGTGTATGCCATCGAGATGTGTGCAAAGGATAGTATAGAAAACCAGTGCATACACAAATCGATAAAAATATATACAGATAGCCAAGCTGCAATAAAAGCTCTTGGTTCCCACCGTTGCAATTAAAAAACGGTATGGAGTTGTAAATCTGCCTTCAACAAACTGAGCAGCTGTAATGAGGTGTCACTTGCCTGGATACCGGGTCACTCGGACCATGATGGCAATGTTGCGTCGACGCGCTTGCCAGAAGTGGTGCCCAGAGAGACTTTATCGGACCAGAAGCGGTGCTGGGGATAACATCATGCACAGCAAAACGCACTTTAGAGACCTGGAGAGAAAGAATGACAATCCAGCAATGGCAAAATATGCCAGGATTAGCTCACTCTAAGGCCTTTATACATGGCCTGTCTGAGTCAAGGGCTAAAAAACTTCTAGAGTTAAACAGACAACAACTGAGTACTCTAGTCGGCCTGTATACAGGGCACTGCCGCTTGCGTCACCACATGCACCGAATTTGAGTCGGTCAGGAAACTGAGTGTATGGAGAGTGGTGAGACACCATAGCACGTACTGTGTTCCTGTCCGGCGGCGGACAGGACTAGATACCTGCTCTTTGGCAAGACAAAGCTTGCTCCGGAAATCTGGATCAACTTTCGCCCACAAAGAATATCGACCTCTGCAGGAGGCTGGCTTTGTTGGACGAAATATAGACTACTAGGCGTGAGCCACAATAGACCTTATTGTCGCAGTGGAGGGACCGGTATGGCCCACTCACATTCAAACCTAACCTAACCTAACCTAAACCTCTGAAGACGCTGCAGCTGTAGATTATATATGTGCAAAAAATGGATGTCCACTGCAAAGTTGTCCAAAATTATTAGTGCCCTATAAAGAAATAAAATTAGCTAACGAAGCAATTTCTGAGAAGCAATATCAACGGCACTATCAACAGAAGTATAAACTATACATTCTTACGCAATCAATAGAAGTGAGACGGAAAGACATAGACGATTCTAGTATGAGGCGAACAGTTTGTTTCCGAATATAATATAAGAGAAACATAGTGGTCTTCAAGACGGCAGTGAAGTGATAAGAGTCCTATTCCGAGACTGGACGTATACGTAACTAAAACAGTATAAGACGCCATATGTGGTGCAATTATACAGTGTCTTTGTTTTATAAAAAGATCCATGGAGCTTTACGTTACCATATTTTTTATTCGACGCAACGTGCAATTATGACAAGAAGAGTGTCGCTGTTGAGGCGAAAAACAAATTGCAATGCGTCAGATAACTGCATCAAAATAACCATATATGTACTCCGAGATAAGCTTCTAACCAATAGTTTCTCTGTATTAGAAGCACAAAGGAAGTTCCATGTCCCCAAGCACAGAGATGAGTTCCCAACGAAGTAAGTGTAAAAAGCTCTAACTAGTTCGTTTGTAGATACGGAAGGAAAGGTAATATGACAAAAAGAAACAAGATATGGATGATTGTGGTTCATTTGAGAGCAACTGGCAGGCCAATGGTGTGGTAATTGTGGCCTCATTATTATGTTTACGTAAACTTATAAGAGTAAGACTTCTGGGCGGGTTACGGAAATGAAGCTTACGTATTATACGTATTTCTCTTATTGGAGTTTTCTCTTAATCAAAAGATTAGTTATGCTTTTAAGCAACTATCAGTTCTCAGCAATCTAAAATAGCAGATTAATAAACTGGATGCAAACCGCTTTTAGGAACTACAAACGTTTAATAATACAAACACGTGCGTTTCTATTAACAATAATAATACAACTTTATTCGTAAAATTCAAAAAGGCAAGGAACATCTTAAAAGATATGCAAATATGCAAGAAACATATTTCACATAGATCCTAATATATAAAGATTTTTAAATCGCCATTAAGGAACCAGCAAAAGAATATATATAAAAAGTGTTTAAAGAACACCAAAATACTCATAAATAGAGATAAAAATTCACAAAAATGTATGATTAAAACGCTAAGGAAAGAAAATACAAAAATTAAGGGTTAGAAGCAGCAAGTGCGTTATAATAACGAGTTCTCGTAGAAGTGATCTACAGTTTGCTACGAAAATTATTTAAATAAACATTTAAACTGACCTTGGTTATCCTACAGTTTAGCTACACTCACAGAGCCTCGGTGGTTTAGGGGTAAGAACGTGTCCTCTGAAACGAAGGGCACTGGGTTCGATCCCAGGGTTCACCTTTCACTTTTTCAGTACAAAGTGTAACATTAACATCAACCGAAGTTCTGGTATTGTATTTGAGCAAGTTGAATGTCTGTACGTTCCGCCCTTCAGAGTGGGCGCAAAGCTGTCGGTCCCGTAGCCACGCGATGTTGGGCACGTTAAAGATCCCTACCCTCCTTACAGAAAGGCAGGGGTTCGGCAAATTTTCCAGGGTAGTGAGGTGAAACTGCTCCCTGGCGTCGGTGATTGGCCATAGTCATCAGCTACACTCACGCGCCATAATCCAGCCTACGCGAGTTTCTGTGTTTGGGTGTTTGCAGTGTTTCTACTTTGGCTTTACTGACTCAATAATGAATTCTCATAAAAATATTTTTAATAGCAAATATGTCTCTGTAATGCAAGCAGGCATCAATCTGGTTACCGGTATAACCTATATAGTAGAAACAATGTATCATCTTTTATCAAAATAATTTATTGTTTGCAAATGTACAAAAATGTTTGGAAAATAAACTTAAAATATGTAAGAGAAAACTGGGGTTTCCAAGCCAACAAACCTTAGGTTAATAGCAAATTGAGTTTTTGAAATTTGAAGCATTGAATGAAAATTCGCTAACAAAACGCATTTACTACGTCTATATATATATATATATATATATATATATATATATATATATATATATATATATATATATATATATATATATATATATATATATTATTATTAGAAACATTACAAAAATGCAATAATATAAGGGATGTTCTAAAAAAATTTAGTTATCACCATCGACTTATGGGTCAAAATAATTTTATAAGATGCAACTCAAAACACGCTATAACTAACTTATACAATTTATATATATATATATATATATATATATATATATATATATATATATATATATATAATTTTAGTTATCACCATCGACTTATGGGTCAAAATAATTTTATAAGATGCAACTCAAGACACGCTATAACTAACTTATACAATTTTTTGTCTCCTCTTGTATAATACCAATTATAATTAGGTTTACCGGAGAAATCCGTCACCCGGCATATATGTAAATAGATAAAAATTCAAACTTTAGCCGAATATGGATTCTAGTGGGCCTAGTTTGCACTCTAATAAAGAAATCATTTTAAAATTCGAAAGTTGCGGTCTCCTCAATAACGATTTTTTTTTACAAAGATTAGCTAAAAACTATAGACCGTTAAACCGTAAACCTAACTAAAACTACTGCCAAAGAATTTGTGGTTTCGCTCTCATTAGAGCTCTTCAGTACGGCATACTAATTGCAGCAAAAATGCACCAAAAATAACACGGCTATCGTATAGCCAGTCTTAAAACACTAAGTGAGTGGCGAACGTGTCGCCACCTAGTTCGGCACCAAGTACTATGTTGTCACGCCCGCTCCAAATAACACAGAGTATTAAAAATAGAGACAGTATACAACTAACTAACAATTTAAAAAATTGTTAGCCCTGGCCCATTTCTACCCCAATATAGGGACAAAGTATGTAAGACTAGATGCATTCTCGCAACAATTAGAACCGTAGACCGGTTTCGCTCTCATTAGAGCTCTTCAGTACGGCATACTAATTGCAGCAAAAATGCACCAAAAATAACACGGCTATCGTATAGCCAGTCTTAAAACACTAAGTGAGTGGCGAACGTGTCGCCACCTAGTTCGGAACCAAGTACTATGTTGTCACGCCCGCTCCAAATAACACAGAGTATTAAAAATAGAGACGGTATACAACTAACTAACAATTTAAAAAATTGTTAGCCCTGGCCCATTTCTAACCCAATATAGGGACAAAGTATGTAAGACTAGATGCATTCTCGCAACAATTAGAACCGTAGACCGGTTTCGCTCTCATTAGAGCTCTTCAGTACGGCATACTCATTGCAGAAAAAATGCACCAAAAATAACACGGCTATCGTATAGCCAGTCTTAAAACACTAAGTGAGTGGCGAACGTGTCGCCACCTAGTTCGGAACCAAGTAATATGTTGTCATGCCCGCTCCAAATAACACAGAGTATTAAAAATAGAGACGGTATACAACTAACTAACAATTTAAAAAATTGTTAGCCCTGGCCCATTTCTAACCCAATATAGGGACAAAGTATGTAAGACTAGATGCATTCTCGCAACAATTAGAACCGTAGACCGGTTTCGCTCTCATTAGAGCTCTTCAGTACGGCATACTAATTGCAGCAAAAATGCACCAAAAATAACACGGCTATCGTATAGCCAGTCTTAAAACACTAAGTGAGTGGCGAACGTGTCGCCACCTAGTTCGGAACCAAGTAATATGTTGTCATGCCCGCTCCAAATAACACAGAGTATTAAAAATAGAGACGGTATACAACTAACTAACAATTTAAAAAAATTGTTAGCCCTGGCCCATTTCTACCCCAATATAGGGACAAAGTATGTAAGACTAGGTGCATTCTCGCAACAATTAGAACCGTAGACCGGTTTCGCTCTCATTAAAGCTCTTCAGTACGGCATACTAATTGCAGCAAAAATGCACCAAAAATAACACGTAATGAGAGCGAAACCGGTATACGGTTCTAATTGTTGCGAGAATGCATCTAGTCTTACATACTTTGTCCCTATATTGGGGTAGAAATGGGCCAGGACTAACAATTTTGTAAATTGTTAGTTAGTTGTATACCGTCTCTATTTTTAATACTCTGTGTTATTTGGAGCGGGCGTGACAACATAGTACTTGGTTCCGAACTAGGTGGCGACACGTTCGCCACTCACTTAGTGTTTTAAAGAAAATGTCTCAAGTAGAGTGTTCTACAAACCTTTTAGTTTCAGCTTCAACCACCATTGTCCTTCATTTTACTCAAATATTTCCAGAAAATTCATTTCAAACATACCCTTTCTCTGATGCTTTGGCCGTAGTTTTAGTTAAGATTATGGTTTAACGGCCTATAGTTTTTAGCTAATTTTTGTATAAAATTTTTTTTGATGAGGTGATCGCGACCTTTGAATTTTAAAAAATTCCATCAAACGAGCGCAAGCTAGGCCCGCTAGAATCCGCATCCGGGTTTAGTTTCTCTTTTTATCTGTTTACAAATATACAGGGTATGCATTTATACGGTAAAGCTTAATATAATTGCTAATATACATGATACGAGAAAAAATTTTAAACGTTAATTACGGGGTATCTTGAGGGGAATCTTGTAAAATTATTTTGACAATCAAGGGGTCGCCGGTAAGTCGCTGGTGATACCTAAAATTTTTCTTTCGAACATTCCTTAGATTATTGCATTGTTGCATCTTTCATAGAAATATAATGTATGTTTAGAATTAAAAAAAGTCTGGACGCAGCAAGTGCGTTATGGTAGTGAATTTTCATTTAAATGTTTTAAATAGACAATATGTGTTTTTTAAAGAAAGCAGGCATCACATTTGGTTACCAGTATGATCTATGTAGTATAAACAATGTACCATATATCATAAAAATAACTTTATATTTGAAGACGTACAAAATGTTTCGAAAATAAACTTAAAAGGTTCCCGAAAAAACTAGTTTTCTGGCCAACGAACCTTATAGGTTAATAGCAAATTCAGCCATTAAAATTTGAAGCATTTAATAAAAGTTCGCTAATATAATGCACTTGCTGCGTCCCGAAGTTCTTTTCTTACAAATATGCATTATCATTACGTGGTCTAAATTCAATAAATTAAAGGTCAGCTCAGAACCTGCACGGACCGGGGAATCCGACTGTCTAATTAAAACACAGCATTGTTTAATCTATTTCGACTGAGCGGATTTTAATAAAAATTAGCTATCATAACGCACTTGCTGCGTCCTGAATTTATTTTCTTACAAACATGCATTTTAATTACGTGGTCGAAATTCGATACATTAAAGCTCAGTCAGAACTGGCTCTGACCGGGGGAATCCGACTATCTAATTAAAACAAAGCATTGTTTAATCTACTTAGACTGAGCAGATTTAAAAAATCGCTACCGTAACGCACTTGCTGCGTCTCGAATTTATTTTTTACAAACATACCTTTTAATTAACGTGGTCGCAATTAGAGACATTAAAAGTCAGCTCAGAACTGGCTCGGACGGGGGAATCCGTCTGTTTAATTTAAGCAACGCAATGTTTAATCTATATGTACTTGGCAGATTTTCCTGGATAACACACTTATCCAAGCCACTTGAAAACGGAAGGTATTCAATAAATTTGATCGTCATCGGCGCATTATTTTTTGAGTTATTGGTGTGACACCTAAATATTTAAACCTATATATATATATATATATGATATATATATATATATATATATAATATATATATATATATAATATATATATATATATATATATATATATATATATATATATATATATATATATATATATATATATATATATATATATATATATATATATATATATATATATATATAAAGTCTGCAAAATTCAGAAGTCTTGATCTCCTCATTAGTGATTTTTTTTAAAGGAAATTCACTAAAAAATCGAGACGCAGTAAGTGCATTTTGGTAGCTAATTTTTAATAAATGCTTCATATTTCAATAACTTAATTTGCTATTAACCTAAGGTTTGTTGGCTAGGAAAATAGTTTTATCGGAAATATTTTCAAGTTTATTTTCGGATAATTTTTGTACATTTTCACACAATAACTTATTTTGATAGAATATATATAATATTATATAGGTTGTCCTGGTAACCAAATTGATGCCTGCTTGAATTAAAAAGACATATTTGCTATTAATTTTTTTTTAATGAAAATACACTTCCATAACGCACTTGCTGCGTCCAGACTTTTTCATACATCTTTAGTTTGCGGAAGGTCGTAGGTAGTCGTTGTCACCATCTTCGAGAAACCTAAAATAAATGATTCATTTGATTGAATTATTGTTTAAAACTGTAGATTACTTTTTAATTCGCACGATTATTAAGGCTTATTTACGTCTTATGTTCACGGCTCGGACTATATGCAATTGCATATTTTTTTGCATAAGTTGCATATTTTAGTGTATTTTGCCTAAATTGCATATTTTCATATATTTTGCATTATTTGCATATTTTACAATTTTTAGGGGTTTCCGTATAAAACAAGAGCCATATACTTGTTTCAATGTAAGCAACTGTTAAGGTTAATGTATAGGCCGTTCAAATGTAGCTGGCGGAAAGGAAATTCCAAAATTCTGGAATTGTATAGTTCGAGCGCTTCACTCAGATATAAGACAGTGCACTAGACAGGGTGAGCTACCTCTGTGTTCTTAGAATCCACCGCCTCCTAGCTTTGTAGGTACTATACCTAAATGAAACTAGTAGCTAGAATGTGAGAGTATAAAAACAAATTCTTGGAAGGATTCTCGGTAATAGCGCTCTTTTCTTTGTACTTTACATCAGCGTGAAATAAATAGCAAAATGCAATTCGTATGTATGGTATAAATCTAAAATTCGTAAGAACTAGGGTTTTACGCTCGCCTATCATAAAAACGGTGTCTGGAATTCCCAGTAATAACTGCAGAATATATAGAAAGACTGACCTCCAGGTAATTTTATTCGTATCGTAAGTCTCGTAAGAAGACATTAAAGGAGATTAGGGCTGATTCATTTAAACGCCAGTAGTGTCTAGAATTCAAATAATTTGTTTCTCTCATTTAGTTTGCTTTGTGCTGCTTGGGCTTAGTTGCACACACAATAAATTTACTTTATCTTTAGACAGTGTTGGTGTAGAGTTCTTTTTATTATTTTATACTGTAAAAAAATGTGCTCCAAATTGTCACGGGTTTTCTTAATAAAAGATAATGAAAAGCTTGCCCGGCTTCTGGCCCGTTACAATTTAGGAAAAGCGAGGTTTCGGAAAAGTAAAGAAAGAAGGAAAAGGAAATTAAACAAACCACAGGGAAGAGTAAAGGAGAAAGAATAGAGAATGGTTTCACGCTACACCCGGGAATTGGGAACTTCAGCGTCGGCAGTTGGTACCAGGCTCAGCAGATAGGTCACGACTATTTGCCTATTTCTAGTGACAGGTGCAACAAATGTTAAAGAACAGTTTTGGGGGTTAGAAATATATAAACTAATAAATTATTCCACACAACGTATTTTAGTCCATTACCGGATAGTTCAATAAATACAACGACATCAACGGTAAGTGAAATTTAATAGCTGGAATCAGAACACTATAAGTGAGGAATGGTTACATTAATTAGCTGTTGTCTTTTAGGCTAATACTCAGCAATGGTAAAAATGTGTTAATGTTTTAGAGATGTAATTATTAATTTAATTTTAATTTAACAAATATGCAAAGATCCCCTTACAATCGACTGTTCGAGTTTACACACAAATAAAAGGTTAAACATCAACTTAAAGGTATGTATAGCTTAATAATCAGCTGATTGTCGGTGTACTACTCAAAATTCAACACCAGTTACACAAAATAAACAAACAAAAAAACTTCGAGGACTTATCTGGATCTGCGTCCGTGTCCTTCAACTTTTTTGGGCCCTCAGGTGTGAGTGCTGACCCAGTAAAAGTAGAAAACACCACCAGCTACAGAGTGTTCACAAGTGAGTATTATGTCCTTATATTTACTATGTTTCCCACCCTGGAAGTTAGCAAGCTGTCAGAAATATGAAGAGAGGTTTAGAACCGTCTCAAAATTGCCAAGCTGGATATCGCCACACTCAGGGTTTCCCGTAGATTGTGACAACGTTTTTTGTAAACCATGCGGGAAAGTGGTCAGTTATTTTTAGCAACTGATCTATTTTCTTTGTTTTTGTAACCTTTGCCATTAATCAGCCCAGTATCTATTTGCAAAATTCTCCGACTCATGATTTTTATGATCAAAAATTATAAAATTTAATCGAAATAAAAAATTAAATTAAGTAATAAAAAACACCTTGCAGTTCTTAAAAAATTACTGAAATACAAATTAAAAATACACTTCTTTATTTTTATGACTTAATTCACGGATATTGTATAAAAACAATACCAAATTTCTATTTATTCAAAAAAAAATGTAGAATTCTGTAGTAATATTGACTTCTTTTCGAATAGATTTCAAGCGCAAGAAAATATCTCATAAACCAACGCTGTAAGACACCTTTGCATCAAAGAAATTGCGAAAAACGATATTCAAATAATACATTCCAAGCATCATCAATACGCGAATGTTTGGGAAACGAAACAAAGAAGGCAGAAGAGGATACCTTTAAAGTTGACTTATGCAAGGCAATTTATTCCACTGAATAAATTAAATAACACTGTCTTCAAGTGATTGTTGGAAAAATGTTGTACACAGTCTATACCAGATGAAAGTACTTTGCGAAAAAAAAAGGTTGAAAAATGCTATTTAGACACTTTTTCTGAAGTAAAGAGTTTTATAAAAAATAATGTTTGTTACATTGTAGTAGATGAAACTCAATATGTTTGTGGTAGATATATTGCTAATTTAATGATACGCACCTTAACTGAAATTTCTTCATCTAGACCTTATTTAATTGCAGTCAAAGAATTAGAAAAAACAAATATTATTACCATAACAAGATTTATTTAAGAGACTCTGTCAAACGTGTTTTGATCAAATGCTGTGCCAGTTGATAAAGTTATATTACTGCTTACCGATGCTGCTTCATATATGGTCAAAGTTGGAATTAATTTAAAAACATTTTATCCCAACTTAATTCATTGTACGTGCCAAGCTCACGGGTTAAACAGGGAAGCAGAATAAATTAGACAGCATTTCTTTTAATCAATGAGTTTATTAATAATATGAAAAAGTTCGTCAAAGCTCCTATAGGAGTTCAAAGATATAGAGAAGTCCTGCCTGGGGTACCATTACTTAGACCTGTAATCACGCGATGGGTAACCTGGCCTTATTTTATTTTGAACATTTTAGAGAACTCACGGAGGTAATGCTTTAATTTGCAGATGACGCACCGTCAGTGAAACAAGCAACAATTATTTTAAAGGACTCCAAATTGAGCCAGCAATTATGTTTTATAAACAGTAATTATAAAATAGTTACAGAAACCTTAAAGAAGTTTCAGCAGCAAAATATTTTGCTAACTGAATCAGTTAAATTAATAGAACATTTCAAAGAAACTATTGATAAAGCAAATGAGCCTGTTGCAAAACAAATTACAAAAAAATTCTGGACGCAGCAAGTGCGTTATGGTAGTGAATTTTCATAAAAATCTTTTTAATAACAAATATGTGTGTCTTTTTAAGAAAGCAGGCATCAAATTTGGTTACCAGTATAACCTATATAATAAAAACAATGTGCCATGTTTCATCAAAATAACTTTATTGTTTGAAAACGTACAGAAATTTCCGATAGTAAACTTAAAATGTAACCGAAAAAATCCGTTTCTTGGTCAACCTTATAGGTTAATAGCAAATTGAGCTTTTCAAATATGAAGCATTTAATCAAAATTCGATACTATAACGCACTTGCTGCGTCCAGAATTTCTTAACTTACAAACATGCAGGCGTTTTCCACTAAAAAAAATATTATTTGTATCACCAACGACTTATGGGCCACCCTGTGATGGTAGCAATAATTTTTTAAGGTGTAGCTCAAGACACCGTATAATTAATGTATACAATATTTTTTCATATCTTGTATAATAACGGAGATATTGAGCTTTATTGATTTTTTACGAAAATTCTACAAAAATTATATACCATTAAACGATAAATTCTATAGCTAAGGCTACTGCCTAGCATCAGAGAAAGGGTCTATTTCAAATGAATTTTCTGGAAATATTTTAGTAAAATAAAGGACGATGACGGTTGAAACTAAGACTTCAGGGTTTGTAAAACATTCTTCTTAAGACATTTTCTTTCCAGAGCCCGTATTAGATTCAAGTTCTTTGCCTAAATGTTGCGAATTTCGACGTTTTAAATTGTCACTTTGACGTTTTGAGGAAACCCCCAAATTATTTTTCTTTAAATGCCCATAACTTTTTTGTCTTTTGACCTACAGAGCTAAATTTTGGTATGCGCCTCACCTATAATGACATAAACCAGCGTCCCAAATTTGGTTGC
Source organism: Tillus elongatus (assembly GCA_964006375.1). Classification (NCBI taxonomy): domain Eukaryota; kingdom Metazoa; phylum Arthropoda; class Insecta; order Coleoptera; family Cleridae; genus Tillus; species Tillus elongatus. The sequence goes on along the minus strand of OZ023262.1, from coordinate 304,447,591 downwards.
CCTTACTTTTTTAATTCAGGAGATAAAAATTTTTTTTGAAGGAAAACCCAAAATTTTCCGGGAAAACCTGGGCCGATTTTTCTGACTAACGAACTTATCCAAGCCATTTGCAAAAGGAAGGTATTCACCAAATTTGATCAAAATTGGCCTATTATTTTTTGAGTTATCGGTGTGATACATACATATATATATATATATATATATATATATATATATATATATATATATATATATATATATATATATATATATATATATATATATATATATATATATATATATATATGTGTGTTCTGGGGGGCCTAATTAGCGCTTACTTGAAGAAATTTTTTCAAAATTCAAAAGTCGGTATCTCCTCATTAGTGAATTTTTTTTAAGAAAATTCACTAAAAAATATCAGAAACACTCACAAAAAATGAGGGCCTTACCAAGTTAACGCAGATTGTAAAAGCTCTGGATGGAGATTTTTCAGACGATTTAAACAATGTAGACCCCACCATATTGTCAAGCTTAAAATATGCCCCAATTATCTCAGTCGACGTAAAACGGAGTTTTTCTTCGTATAAAAACTTACTAACTGAGAGAAGGCAACCTTTCAAAATAGATAATTTAGGGCGCCACTTAATAATATCTGTTAATAGTAATAATTGCAATAATAATATTAATGAATAATTAATTAATAATATAATTAGGGTCCTATGTGGTATTGATTGTGAATAAAATTAATAGCTTAGACCTTTAAAAACTTGTTTTATTGGTATACTATGATTATTTATGCATTGCAGATATCGATATTTTTGTGTATATTTTGTTCAACTTGGTGCATATTTTTTTAATTTCCTGCATATATATGCGCATATTTCACCTAAAAAGTTTGCATACAAATCCGAGCCCTGCTTATGTTATATGGCACGTTATAATACTTTTTTTATAAGTATCAAATAGGTTTAGAAATAAAATTCTCTAAATATTTACGAGCCGCCTCTGTCTGTGTAATAAAGCGTAATAGCGAGTGCTGCTGCTGTTGACTGTCGTTGGTTTTCCGCACCTTGTGTACAGCACTATGCGGACTTAGCAAGGTTGCTTATGCCTTTATCTCAGTTACTTTCGCACCTAATATTGTATGTGGTGGTAACAGTGTTAGATATAGAAGAGGAAAAACTGCAGAGTGAAAAGTTAACAATGGGATCGGATTGTTCTGGGAGCTTTTAAACAGCAAGGGTTTTTAGCAACGTGTGTGAGGCTTTAATTTAATTGGGCCGTGTTTGCTCCTAAAAGCTGTCTGTTATTTTCACACTTTATGCCAAGGAAACTGTTGTATTCTCGCTTCGTTGTTTATAATAAATTCATTCCTAAAATGCTACTAGGTTTGTCTTATAATCTGATATGTTATTATCTTGTTTCTCATAATTGCATTTTCAGGATTGTCCAGACATATCATATCTCAAATTGGGTAATAAATTCTAGTCAATTTCTGTAATACATTACGTGTTCGTTTGCTCGCATACCATAAACAATTTCATAACACTGTAAGGCTAGATGTATTCTCGCCACAATTAGAACCGTAGACCGGTTTCGCTCTAATTAGAGCTCGTCAGTACGGCATACTAATTGTAGCGAAAATACACCTATAAAGTAATACGGCTATGGTAGCCAGCCTTCCAACACTAAGTGAGTGATAATACACGAAGCAACGTGCCGCCACCTAGTACCAAGGCGGTTAGTCTCTATTTTTTAACACTGTGCTATTTGGAGCTGCCGTGGCAACATACTACTTGGTTCAGAAATTGGCTGACGAGCTCTAATTACAGCGAACCCGGTCTACGGTTCTAATTGTTGTGAGAATGCATCTAGCGTTAAAAACAAGGCATGTTCGATTGAAAAAAACAACGTTTGTATCACTAGCGACTTATAGGCCATCTTGTGATTCTAAAAATAATTTTATAAGATGCAGGTCAAGACAGCCTAAAATTAACGTATACATTTTTTTCTCGTATCTTGTATAATAACGGAAATATTAAGCGCTACCCTAAAACAGTGTCACCCTGTATATACGAAAATCGATCAACCTGAAACAAACCCCGAATATGGGTTATAGGGGTCTAGTTCACGCTCATTTGAAAAAATCTTTACAAAACGTAAAAGTGGCGGTCTCCTCAAATCAAAAGCGATTCTTTTTCTACGAAAATTCGCTAAAATATATAGACTATTAGACGATATAAAATATATCTAAAACTACTAACAAAACAAGTAAATGAACTTTCTGGAAATATTTTAGTAAAATACAATAACGGTTGAAACTGAAACTTAAGGGTTGTAAATCACTCTTCTTGCAACATTTTCTCTATAGAGCCCGTATTCATTACAGGTTCTTTGCCTAAATGTTGTCAATTTTAACGGTCTAAATTGACTTTTAAAGAGCGAAATCGCAAAATGTTGTTCCTTAAATGTCTATAACTTTTTAGTGAATTTTCTAAAAAAAATTCACTAATGAGGAAATCCCGACTTTTGAATTTTGCAAAAATTTCTTCAAATTAGCTCCAATTAGGCCGCCCAGAACACATATCCGGGGTCAGTTACAATATATATATATATATATATATATATATATATATATATATATATATATATATATATATATATATATATATATATATATATATATATATATATATATATATATATATATATATATATATATAGGGTGGCGCATTGAAAACGAAACTGACCGACTTGCGTCCAGAGAAATTTGTTTCTTAAGAAACGCTGAAACACGTCAATTTTAATATTGAGGGGGACATGTTTTGACATAAAACTCAACTTTGTCGCATTAACCCCTTAAGGGTGGTGATAACAACCTTTAAATTTTAAATAAGGAACATGGGTGGAGTGTTACATCATTTGAAAGCTCTTTCTTTTCTAAATTCAGGACACAATTTTTTTTGGAAATTAAAAGTTATTCACAGTTGAAGATGCAAAAACGCATTTCACTCATTCCGATAAGAAATGTGCTGATAGTCAATGTTTTGTTGGTTTGTAAACAAAAAATTGACTATCAGTACATTTCTTATCGGAATGAAAGAAATGCGGTTTATTATTTCAGTTTATCGGTCGGTTTGATACTTGATAGTACTACCAAAAATTAGTTTCACAATGGTGTATTCTGTAGAATAAAGAGTTAAAATAATTACGCTTTTTTTCAAAAACGATGACTGTGCCAACCATACCGCAAATTTGTTTAATGAACGACATCCGAACAGACATGTTAACAGAAAATACATTTTGGAGTTAGTAGCAAAGTTTCGACAAAGTGGTTCAGTAGCCAATAAAAAACGGGATCCTGAACGTGAATTTTCGGTTAGAAATGAGACTACTGAGATTGAAGTTTTAGGACAAATTGCTGCAGACCCAACTTTGAGCACGAGAAAATTGGCCACTACTTCCAGCATCAAAAGAAAAACTATTTAGCGAATATTGAAGCATCATAAATTTCACCCGTATAAAATCCATCTTACAACTACTGAATGAAGATGATTTTGATGGGCGGGTGGAGTTTTGTGAAGTTATGACTGCCGAATAACTGATAACGGGAACTTTCTGTTCAATATCTGTTTTTCAGACGAGTGTACGTTTTTATTAAACTCTACAGTCAATCTTCATATTTGTCGTTATTGGGCAGATAATAATCCAAGAAATTTTCACGAAGTCCACACTCAAACTCAACAGAAATTGAATGTCTGGACTGGCATTTTTGGAGACCGTTTAATAGGACAAATTTTTCTTGATGGCAATTGCGAAACGCATTTGGAGTTACTAGAAGATATCGTTTGCCCTCTACTAATTGACATTGTTGACATTTTTTACAACGTGTTAGGGAGTTATTGAACAGAGAGTTTCCAGAGCAATGGACTGGGCGTAGAGGTGCTATTGAGTGGCCCCCTAGATCACCGGATTTAACTCCTTTAAAATTCTTTCTATGGAGCCATTTAAAGAGTAGAATTTTCGCAACAGAACCGGAGTCTCTGGAAGAGTCACGACGACCAGTTGTTGAACAATGCCGTCTAATAACTCCACCAAATGCTCCAGAATGTCAGAGCTCGTTTTGAACAAAATTTGTACTTTTGTATGGAAGCTGGTGGTAAACAACTTGAACACTTGCTTAACTGAATAAACATTTTTGAACGTTTGGTTTTGTTTTTTAGTTTTTTTAACGAAAAATTGACTAATTAGTGCATTTCTTATCACAATGAATGAAATACGTTCTTGAAACTCCTACTGTGAATAATTTTTAAACGAGTTGATAAAACTTCCAAAAAAAAGTGTGCTGAATTCAGAAAAGAAAGAGCTTTCAAACGATTTAACACTCGACCCATGTTCCTTATTTAAAATATAAGGGTTGTTATCGCCACCCTTAAGGGGTTGATGTGACAAAGTTGAGTTTTATGTCATCAGATTTTTCACTGAAATTCTGAAAAATATAAATCTTTGGTCGCAGTGTTCACTAAAAGAGTAGCTATCTACTTTAATTAACCGTTTTATTTTATCAATTGAACAAGCCGCCGCAAACATCTTTGTTTAAGAATGTACTATATTGGCCTAAACACTATTTATTTAACTTAACGTTCAGAAGGATTTATTTGAAGTAATTAAGGCAGGGAAGCTAATCTCAAAAAGTGATTTAGGGTGTTTCAAGTGTCATATAAATAACCCTCACCTTGGACTTGCAAGATCACAATATCTAAATAGTCTCAAATAAAACATGGAAACAAATAAATTTTATGTAGAAAACAACTTCAAAACCTTCTTTTCCTCATACATGTAAGTGCAAGGCCCATTAACTAACGATTCCTTGGCTCACTATGGAAGGCTACTATTCTGACTGTGGTCTATGCAGCTTTTCATAATATGAGCGCTTTCTTCCATTCAATATCCGATACTCCGTCAAGTGCATTACATGTAACTGCAGTTATATGAAAGCAGAGCCCCTCGCTGATACAGTGAAAGGATATGCTTATCACACTGCCTCGTTGAACCAAGTCTTCTTATTTTCTACTCCTCTGAAATGGCGTATTTACTATTCACGTAAAATCTAGCTAATGCCTAGATGCCTTTTCAACGAAGAGCCAAATCTCTAGTGACACTTTAAGAATTATTTTCCTTCTTCTGCCTTCCAATTCGTGGAAGCTCTTTTAATATTTATTAAATGTCTCCTGGCACTGAGTTAATTGTAACTCAGATAAATTATCAGTGAATAAATTTATAAAAAAAATGTTTGGGACGCAGCAAGTGCGTTATTGTAGTGAATTTTCATAAGAATAATATATCATAGTGGTTTAGCCTTATATTAAAAGTTAGGAAACCTTATTTTATTCAATCCGGAACGGTAAAAAATAAGGTGAAGAAGAGCAAGCAAAAACATGACCTCGAACACAAATATTTATACAGTAATTTGGATACAAAACTCAACAAAACAGTTGATAAACAGGAAATATACTCAACAAAATATACACTAGAAAGCGGAACATAAAAACATTCCTGTGTTTCATACACTGAGGCTGACTGTATACATTCAGAAGGGGTAGAAAAACCCCAGGACGAAGAGGATTTTTACCCCTCACCCAAAAAACGAGGGGTTCTCCTTCCCCTTGTCCATGCATAAAACTACCTTGAAAGCATAAAGCACGAAAAAAATGTATTGGGAGAAACCCCCAAGAAAGTTACTGGACCTGGAAGAATATGGGTGGTGTTCGGGGCAGACAGGCTTTAAAGGAAGTATTGCCGTAAAATGTGAAAAAAGCATCTTTTCAAAGTTCGACCAAATGTTTTTTAGCATTTTCCGCTCAAATTTTCTCCCTGCCCAGCAACCCTTTTAAGTCTTGGCACCTTAAGTTTCTTAGGGGTTGTTTGCAAGTTTTCCTTGTGGCTTGTGCATCCAAGGGGGGTTCTCAGCATGTTTCTGAAGAAAAATCTAAAAACCCTCCTAGCAGTAAACTGTTTATTTACCGAAATTACGGTCCACATTGTCGCCTATAATGTCTTTTTCAGATAATATCGAATACAGCACTAAAGTAAATAAATTCACTTGCTGTTTCACTCCTTTTTTTATTTTTATATTGCATATACAAGCACAAGATAAGTAAGTATAATAAAGAGGGCCCCCTTCATTAACATTGGGGCTACACAAACTTAAAAATTAGAGATAACATTTAGATCGTGTCTGTGTGCACACAAAAATTAGTAAAATAAATTAGAAAATCTAATAAAAAACAACAGTTTTACGATATTATTTTAAATAAACCAATAGGCATACGTTTCGAGACTATTTCGCAATTCGCGAGTGTATGAATCTAGGTTTTGTCCAAGACTACACTGAAATCCGGTCGACACCGAAAGCGTGCACCTTTTAAATTAAGCTCGTTAGTGTTGGACACTAAACAAACGTAGGTATGTCTAATTTTAAGCGGGACTGTACCTGTTTGAAATGTACAATATGAGAAATACAGAAAGGGCTATCTACTAAACTCACTAAAAAAGTAACCTGCGAAATCATCGATAATAAAAATGATGGATCATCTAATAACTTATCTATCACTATCTAATTTTTTGAGCAGGTTTTGATACTTGCAGAGAACATTCTCGCGTGCTAAAATTTAGCGATTTTGAAAGCAACATTTTCCCGGTATCATAAAAGAAATGGGCCAGGTCTGACATCTACCAAATTGTTTGTTGATTGTACAAATGTCTCCATCTATAACGTTTTGTGCCAACTAGAGCAGTTGTGACAACATACTAGCTGGTTCCGTGCCGAAATGGCGTCCCTGTTTACGTTCTGGCTTGTTGTAATAATACTTGTAACTTCCATTTTTTAGATTTTTATTGACCATTTATTTAAGTATCATAGCAGTACAGGAAACATCATCTGTCTTTGTTCAACATTGTAGATATTGGATTACAGAATTTAAAGTAATGTCGAAGATTATTTTAATTTTAATTTGGAATAACATTATCTTTGATCAAAAGACCTGTAAATTGGTACAGAATTATACCTGTCTACCTTCTTTTAGTCTGTAAATTTTCGTTTCAATTACTTAAAGAATTTGAGAGATATTGCGTGTTAAAAAATATTTTTTATTTTTTCGTTAAGAACAATTAGGTGTTAAGATCTGATGAACGAACTCATCCAATCCATTAACAAAATAAGTGCAATTCCCAAATATGGTCCAAATCAGTGAAGTATTTTTTGAGTTATCGGTTGGATACATACTTTTTTTTTTCAACAACACACCCCGAGGGCTTACAGCCTAAATAATATCGTACCGTGGGTGCCGACAAGGAGGAAAGAGGCAAATTGTTAATTCTGACCTTGAAGGTTTGGAGATTTGGAGGAGAAGGAAAAATATGCGCCGGCAAGGAATTCCACAACTTGGAAGTGCTCGGGACAAAAGGGCGGGCATAACAAGATGTTCTATGTCTGGTGACCGGGACAGTAAAAGGGTTCATTCGCTCTGTTCCCCTGGTAGATCTGTTGGGGCAGCAGGTGGAGGAACTATGGAAGAAAGCTCCTCTGAGCACTGCCCATGCAGATATCTATAAATGAGAGAGAGAGAGAGAGGTCACCAATGGCACGTCGGTGGGATGGCAGCCTTTGGGTCAGGGTAGGGTCACCATTGAGACTTATAGCTCTCTTCTGAATGGAGCCCAAGATAGCGAGTGTAGATGTGGCAGCAGCACCCCAGATGTGGGAGCGGTATTCGAGGTTTGGCCTTATTTGTGAAGTATATAAGGTATAGAGATTAGCTGGTGAAAAGTATTTACGAGCCCGGAAGAGGAAATCTTATTTTTTAGCAGCCGCTTCTGCTATTAAAGTAACATGTTGGTGTCAATTGAAATTTCGATCCACAGAAATGCCAACAAGTCAAAACGACTTGAATAACTTGCTTGTTCATTGTAATGGGTCTAGGGCTGGTGTATCTCTTATGAGATAGAAAGCAAGACTGAGATTTGGTGGAGTTGAATTGTACAAGATTTCTACTTCCCCAGTCTAATATTTTTTGGAGATCCACAGAGACAGAACCCTTCATGAGTCTGCGATCCTCATCTAATTGGGCTAAAGATATAGGCTTAGAATATTGTATATTTGAGTGGAGGGTGCTGTCGTGCGCGTACCTGTGAACTGGGTTGGATGTGCTAGAGAGGAGGTCATTCATGTGGAGAAGAAACAAATTAGGGGCTAAAGCTGAACCTTGAGGGACTCCTGCATTAATTGGATACAGTTTAGAGGAATGGCCATCCACGACAACAGAAATGCTCTGGTTGGAGAGGAAATTTGCTGTCCAGGTACAGAGTTTTGTTGGTATGCCATAGGCCGGAAGTTTATTAAGCAGCGCTGTGTGTCAGACCTATATATATCTATATATTTATATATATATATATATATATATATATATATATATATATATATATATATATATATATATATATATATATATATATATATATATATATATATGAAGATAGTTGGAGATGTTTTGGGACAAGTGGTGAGCATCATAGCACCAGAAGACAACGATTTTAAAATAAAGCTCTACTAGTCGGTAAAACGCTTGTTCAAGCAAAAGAACTGGCAGCTGTCAGAATAGCCAACTTTAAAAGCTTAGATCAGAAGATCCCTAAAGGCTCCGAAATCGAACATTTACGCGACGTCTCAGTAGAGTCTAGTGGGCATGTTTCTTTACAACAGAAGCAAGTAGTGGCTAAATTACGTTCCAAATATCGCAACGATTTCGTAACCGACAAGAACGATTTTAGAAGAACAGACCTCGTACGCCATCGCATTGAGACTGGAACATCTCTACCAATCAAGAAACCACCGAGAAGGGTACCGTTGGCAAAACAGCATAAAGTTGACACCACCGCTAAGGGAGATGGAGCAGACACGAGTTATAGAACCATCCCAAAGCCCATGTGCCTCTTCAGTAGTGTTGGTTTAAAATAAAGATGGCTCCACGAGGTTTTGTGTAGATTACCGCCGGTTAAATAATGTCACTAAGAAACACAGTTATTCACTTGACAGAATTGACGATACAATTGATACACTGGCAGGGGCAAGATGGTTTTCGACATTGCACTTAAAAAGTGGCGACTAGCAAGTCTAGATTGAGCCCAAAGACAAACAGTGACTGCGCTTACCGCTGGTAGTAGACTGTGGCACTTCCACGTCATACCATTTGGGTGGTGTAATGCTCCAGCCACGTTTGTGCGTCTACTGGAGACAGTTCTAAGAGGTCAACACTGAAAACATGCCTTGTGTATCTAGATGACCTCACTGCCTTAGGGAATTCGTTCGAGTATCAAATGAAGAATGTCGAACAACTGTTTCAGACACTACAGGGAGCCAATTTAAAATTAAATCCGAAGAAATGCTGTTTCTTTCAAAAAGCAGTCAAGTATTTAGGCGACACTATTGGCCCAGATAGAGTCAAAACCGACCCAGAGAAGACAGACTGGATTATGAACCATTCGAACCAACGTACATCAGCTGCGAATTTTTCTAGGCATCTGCACATATTACCGCCGTTTTGTAAATGAGTTTTCTGACATCGCGGAACTCTTGCATAAACTAACGGAAAAAAGACACCCTTCATTTGGACCAATGATTGTAAAAGAGCATTCGATACACTAAAACAAGCTATCTGTTCATCCCCGATTCTGACATACCCCAGCCTGGTCACATATTTATTGTGCACACAGTCGCGAGCAATTTTGCCATTAGAGGTCTTCTTTCCCAGGAACAGGGAGGCCAAGAGAAGGTTGTAGGGTATTTCAGCAAACCCTGTCCAAAGCAGAAAAAAACCGCTGCGTGACGAGAAAATAAGTTCTAGCCATCTCCAACTTTTAGACCTTGGAGCATTTTTACAAATATCTATATGGTCAAGGATTTCTCCTGAGAACCGACCACGCTTCCCTACGCTGGCTTCTGCAATTTAAAAATCCAGAGGGACAGATGGCGAGGTGTCTTAAACACTTTCAAGAATAAAATTTTACCATCAAACATCGCCCTGGATGACAGCACGGTAATGCCGACACCCTATCTAGGAGACCTGGCCCACCAAAATGCAAGCATTGCATCTCTGCCGAAAGCAAATAAGGGTTGAATCTCGAAGTGTGTAGGAGGACAACGGTGAGAAAAGAGGAGCCCAAGGAGCAAGATGAAGGTAGTCCATGTGCACTGACTTACGGCATACCAATAAATGTTATAATTCGACCGGGACGATCGAACATAAGAGGGGGACAGTGTCACATTTGTCTATGAGAATTAAATTTATGGACTTTGTTAGTTCTATGGTCAGAGGTCGGTGGTAGTGTGTTGGTAACAGCGAACACTCTGGAATGATATTTCTAGAAGGGACCGGAAGTAACAGGTGTAGAACAGTGTAGAAGGTCTAGAATCTCTATGGACAGTTTAAATAGGTGAGCGGTGCACAGAGTAAGTTAGTTCAGTATTTAGTTATTGTGGTGAAAAATAAGTGATCATAGAGTATTAAGCGAGTCAGCAGTAAGTGTTGGTGTATAAGAGGCGATCATAGAAGGCGAACAGTGGAATATAGTTCTATGGACATTTAGTAATAGAGAGAAACATTTTAGTTGATACTGGTGTTGGAAAATAGTTTGTTATAATAAATTAGTAATCTGAAAAGCTGCGTTTTGTTAGTCAACAAATCCAGAACTCCGTAGAACGTAACAAAATATATATATATATATATATATATATATATATATATATATATATATATATATATATATATATATATCCTTAAAAATTTGAACAAAAATGTTTCGAAGAATGGAGTAGGATAGGTTTTATGTAGTCCATTGTTGAAAACTGTTATCTAAGTAACGAGGGTGTCCTTCTTAGAAAGAATATTAGATAACGACACACCGTATTACAAAAGCAGGTAATGAAATTTTAATTGCTTGGATTTAAGACTCAACAGTGGGGGTCTGTATGTATACCTTTGTAGAGGATGCTCTTCGCAACTGCTTGGCAACTAACATACAAATAGTAGTTCTAGTTATTAATTGCTTAGCTTACTCTGATGATGCTAACTTCGTTAGCGAAGCTGGGTTCTCCATATTGTAGTTATCCTTTTGCGATCAAATCCATGAAACCCTTTTTCTTCATATATGAACAGCCCGCCCTAATGTTCACATATGTATTTGGATATTTGTGCCAGGGGTGGAAGGAAGCAGTACCAGTAATGTAAAACTCGTTGGTAAATTCCACGCAGTCCCCATGTGTAACATTTTCTGTCTACTAGCACTGTTTTGAGAACATAGGTCCTAATAACATGCAAGAGGTCGCTATTGCGATATTACTCACAATGGTCTGATACTGTTTCTATTTTCTTTGAAAACTTTTTTTTTGCTAGAAATGTAATGGTGGTTTTATGTAGAAGGAAACATAAAGTTAAATAAACAGACATTTACGGGTGGTGAAATCTCAATGTAATATTTTCATTTAAAGATATCAAACGCAACTTTATATCTTTATATCCGCCATTCCTATAGGGGCCAGTCATTTCCGTTTTATATTCATCGAGATGTAAATGTACAAAATGCAGTAAATGTAGTTGTGCAGAGAATATCACGGCTTCGCATATCGTTTTATTATTCTATTGTGTTGTTACGTACCGCATCTTGAGAATTAAAACGTAGTAAATTTAGCTTTACTGCCTGCAAGAACTAATATAATTTTCTGATTTCTCCGGAACGTAATAGCTTAATTCACGGCTCGACTTGTTATGCAATTCATGGAGCAGTTTAAAGTGTGGTTGGCCTCCTTGTTCTGTTGAAATTTGTTCGGTAAAGTAACAGTACACTAAACTGATTTTACAGTCTTTTATTTCCGCTATGAAATTGAATTGAGAAACTTTTATAATAAAAATAAGTTTATTTAGGAAGCATTAAAGTTCATTTTTGTGGACCACACACAAAAGTTAAAATGTTCGGGACGCAGCAAGTGCATTAGTGTAGTGAATTTTCATAAGAATAATATATTATAGTGATTAGGCCTTATATTAAAAGTTGTAAAACGTTACTTTATTTAATTAGGAACGGTAAAAAGTAGGGTAAAGAAGAACAAGCAAAAACATGACCTCTAACATAAATATTTATACAGTAATTTGGATAAAAAACTCAAACAAAACAGGAAATATACTCAACAAAAAATACACTAAAAAGCGGAACATAAAAAGATTCCTGTAGTTCATGCATTAAGGGTGATTGTATGCATGCAGAAGGGGAAGAAGAACCTTCAGGACGAAGTGGGTTTCTGCCCCCTCACCCAAAAACACGGGAGATTCTCCTAACGCTTGTGCATGAATAAAGCATGCATAAAACTACCTTCAAAGCATAAAGCACAAGAAAAACTTCTTGGGTGCAACCCCCAAGAAAGTGACTGGACCTGGGCGAATATTGGCGTGTGTGGGGCAGACAGGATTTAAAGGGAGTATTGCTGCAAAATGTGAAAAACGCATTTAATGCAATAAATGTTTTTTAGCATTTTCCGCTCAGATTTCGTCCTCTCCCAGCAACCCCATTCATACTTGGTACCTTAAGTTTCTTAGAGGTTGATTGCACAAACTTCTCCTTGTCGGTTGTGCATCCAAGGGGAGTTCTCAGCATTTGTTTCTGAAAAAAAATTCAAAAACCCTCGTTGCAGTAAACTGTAAATTTACCGAAATTACATTCCATATCTGCGCCTATATGGTCTTTTTTATGTAATATCGAATACAGCAATAAAGTAAATAAATTAACTTGCTGTTTGACTCCGTTTTTATTTTTATATTACATATATAAGTAAGTATAATAAAAAGGGGCCCTTAAATAACATTCGGGCTGCACAAACTTAAAAATAGAGAAGACGTTTAGATCGGTTCTGTGTGCTCAAAGAAAATTGTAAAATACATTTATAAAATCTAATAAAAAACAATAGTTTTACGATATTATTTCAAATAAACCAATAGGAATACGTTTCGCGGCTATTTCGCAATTCGCGAGTGTATAAATCTAACTTTTGTCCAAGACTACACTGAAATCGGATCGACGCCGAAAGCAAGCACCTTTTAAATTAAGTTTGATAGCCTTGGACGCTTAAAAAACGTAGGTATGTCTGATTTTAAGCGGGAGACTGTACCTGTTTGGAACGTACAATATGAGAAATCCAGAAATAACCTTTAAAGTGCTATTTACTAAACTAACTAAAAAAGTTTGAGACACAGCAAGTGCGTAGTGAATTTTTATCAAATGCTTCAAATTAGAATAACTTAAGTTTCTATAAACTTAGAAAGTTTAATTTTAGTATGTAGTAAGGTCTTTCTTAAGGCAAAATATCCACCAAATTTCATTAAAATAACTTTTTAATTTGCGGAGAAAAAATTTTTTCGAAAGAAAATTTAAAATTTGAATAACTCAATTTTCTATAAATTTAGAAAGTTGAATTTTGTTACGTAGTAAGGTATCTCCTAACGCAATATATTAGTTAAATTTCATTAAAACAGCTTTGTAATTTTTGGAGACAAAAATTTTTTTGAAATAAAACTCAACATTTTTCCGGAAAACCCCTTCAAATTTTCCTGGATAACGAACTTATCTAGGCCATGAATAAAAGAAAGGCACTTGCCAAGTTTCATCAACATCGGTTAATTATTTTTTGAGTTATCAGATGGATACATACACACACACACACACACACACACATATATATATATATATATATATATATATATATATATATATATATATATATATATATATATATATATATATATATATATATATATATATATATATATATATATATATATATATATATATATATATATATATATATATATATATATATATATATATATAAATTGAAACTGACCCCGGATATGGCTTCTAGGGGTCCTAATTCGCGCTCATTTAAAAAATTGTTTGCAAAGTCTCACCATCGATACCTCTCAATTAGTGATTTTTTTTAAAATAAAAATTAACTAGAAAACTAACCTGCGAAATCATCGATAATAAAAGTGATGGATCTAGTAGCTTATCTATCAGTGTCGTTCTCGTTTTGTGAGCAGGTTTTGATACTTGGAAAGAACATTGTCGCATGCTAAAATGTAGTGCTTTTCAAAGCAAACATTATATTATATAAGAAATGGGTCATTTTTGACAATTTACAAAATTGTTAGTTCATTGTACACATGCCTCCATCTATAATATTTTGTGTTAACTAGAGCTGTCGTGACAACATACTACCTGGTTTCGCACCGAGATGGCGCCCCTGTCGTACATTTCACAACGTTATACGTGCTGGCATGTTGCAATAATACTTGTAATTTTCATTGCTTAGATTTTTATCCACCATTTAATTAAATAGCATAGCAGTACAAGTAGCATCATCTGTCTTTGTCCAACATTGTAGATATTACATTACAGAATTTGAAGTGATGTCGAGTATTATTTTAATTTTAATTTCGAATAACTTTGTTTTTCTTTCATTAAAAGACTTGAAAATTAGTACACAACCATGTCTGTCTATGTTCTTTTAGGTTGTAAATTATAGTCTCAATCACTTAAAGAATTTGAGAGAAATTGCTGGTTAACACGCTGTAACCGACGTTTATCATAATAGTATTAGATTGTTTATCTGTTTTAATTTCAGTTGACAAATTATTTGTGTTATTTGGGATTTTTAATATACAAGTGGAAATTATTCCTTTACGATTTTATTAATGTTAGTGGGTGGACTAGACAGTGTTTGTTATGTTTTGTCAACACATATAAAGGATCTAAGCTTTACAGAAAGGGCTGATAGGCAACAGGTTAGTTATTTTTTCTCTGATGCTTTGGCGGTAGTTTTAGTTAAGTTTATGGTTCAACGGTCCATAATTTTTAGCTAATTTTCGTACAAAAAATTCGTCATTCAGGAGACCGCGACTTTAGAATTTAAAAAAGATTTCTTCAAATGAGCGCAAACTAGCTCCCCCTAGAATTCATATCCGGGTTTACGTTCAGTTTTTATCTCTTTACATATATACAGGGTGACGCATTTCTACGGTAAAGCTCAATATAATTATTATTATACAAGAGACGAGAAAAATGTTTATAAGTTAATTATAGGGTGTCTTGAGCTGTATCTTATTCTTACAATCACAGGCTGGTAAACCCTACAATTTTTTGTCGAAACAGCCTTATTTTATTGCATTTTTTTATCGAAATATGTTTCTAAGAAAAAAAATCAAGACGCAGTAATTGCGTTTTGGTAGCAAATTTTCATTAAATGCTTCAAATTTCAATAACTGAATTTGCTATTAACCTATGGTGTGTTGGCTAGAAAACCAACATTTAAAGTTTATTTGCGGAAAATTTTTGTATATTTTCAAACAATAAGTTATTTTGATAAAATATGGTACATTGTTTCTGCTATATAGGTTATACCGGTAACCAAATTAATGAGTGCTTGCATTAAAGAGACATATTTGCTATTCAAAGCATTTTTATAAAAATTCACTTCCATCAGGCACTTGCTGCGTCCAGACTTTTTTTTTGTTCTTAGCTATCAATTCGCCTCATACATTTACCACAAAGCAATATTAAAAATAGTATGAATACACATTACATTTACCTGTATAGCATTCAGCCATTAGATTATAACCTAATGTGTGTATTTTGGTAACAATATCCCTACTTAAATAATTTGTTGTTATAATTTGAGTGATAGAAAATTGGACAGATTTTCAAACATTATGTGTTTTAAACATATTATTCACCTATGTCATTCCATAGCAACATCTCCAAATTATCATAGCACAGTAATGAAAACAGAAAACCGATACCATCGCTACAAACCGATAACACAGCCAATAAAACAACTGTAAACCGACCAATAGAGGCTGAACATTCAGACTTCAAGTACAACCTTAGAAATAGAACATACAGGAACGATCAGATTCCGTAGCCTGCTGATGATTAACCATGAAGGTTCGAAACTGCAGTCCACGTAAACAAATAGAAATCACAGAAAGTACAGCAAACAAATAAATGTGTATATTTAAATGTGATACAGTGTAGTGGTAGTGCGCATCATTCCAAAAGATATATATATATATATATATATATATATATATATATATATATATATATATATATATATATATATATATATATATATATATATATATATATATATATATATCTATATATATATACATATACATACAAGGAGAAAGCAGAGTAAGGGGTATCAGCGACGATGTACATGACAAGCTGACGAATATACAAGAGGAAGTTCAGCAGACAATGCAAACACTAGAAAAGAAGTATGATACTCTAGTCAAAGGAAATATCAGACACGAAGATACCCACGTAAGAATTAAGGTTCCCACATTCGATGGCTCAGTCCCATGGGGTATTTATCTACGTCAGTTCGAAGCCGCTGCTACAGCAAATGGTTGGGGCGAGAGAGAGAGAAAGCGTCTTCGCTAATTGTGGCTCTCAGAGGAGATGCCCTAGATGTACGTCAAGGTATTCCCAGGGAAGAACCGCTGAGTTTAGGCAGCATTAGACATCAACTAGAAATGAGGTTTGGCGATCAGCATTTACAACAGTGGTACCGATTGCAGTTAAAACATCGTTGTCAGAAACCGGGCGAAAGTCTCCAACATCTCCACGCCGACGTTGTCAAACTGACGCGATTAGCCTACCCTATAGCTTCGATGGAGTTTTTAAACCAGCTGTCGGTGCAAACCTTCATTGGCGCCATCAGAGATACCGACACGCAGCAGGCGTTAAGGATGGCAAGACACAAAAACTTTAACGATGCTTTGGCATATGCCTTGGAGTTTGAAGTGGTAAAGCAAGCATCGGAAAGTCATGTGGAAGTTCGCAGTCTCCAAGTCCAAGAAGAAAATGAAACAGAGTCATCCAAGATCATGCAGCTACTAGAGAAAATAGCAGAACAAATATGGCCGACGTCTCATGAACCCCCAATAAGAGCTCACCGTGCAAATGCCTTGCTCTGCTGGAACTGCGACAAGGTGGGACATATAAGGGGCGAATGTTGGGCTGTAAGATCACGCCTAAGGGAAAAGGTGAAGCTAAGGCCGGTAACCATTTCTCAGGTTAGTGATTCTGGCAGCTCTCTCGTCGTAGACGGATACGTAAGCGGTAACAAGGCTCAGTTGGTCGTCAACACAGGCGCACCTAGGACGACTATTCACCCCGACATGGTTCCAGGATGGCGAGTAAGAGAGCCAGACAGAGTGTACAGAGTAAATGCAGCCGGTGGTGATCGAATCCAGGTATTTGGCGAAACTGACGTCGAACTGCAAATTGGGACATGGAAGGCAAAGCAGAGAGCCATAGTCGCCGCCATATCAGACCCGATTATAATTGGCTTGGACATACTTCAGGGTCAGTGCGCTAAACTTGATCTTGGCACTAACATCCTGACTATCGGCGGTGAAGAAATAATAATGTCCCCTGGTGGTAACCTGGTAGTGCGGAAAATCACCATTGAAGCAAATAGAAACGTCTGCCATGAAAGTGCCATTCCAGTGAAGAGAGCTGTGAGAGGAAGAGACGACCCAGTTACTCATCCAGAAGCAAGTGGAGAAGAAAGTATGAGAGAAGTACAAGACGAAGGATGCAAAGACCACCTAAATGTGAAGCCAACCCAGAAAAAGGTCAGTAAACACATTTGTTGGAACAGAGCCGATATCGACAGGATGGATAGGACCCGCCGAGATATTTGTGCAAGTAGAAACATTAGAACAACAGTAACTACACGGAAGAACCAGTACCACCTAAGGATTTGCTTGAAGGAAGCTCCGGCATATTGACGAAAAAGAAAACCATCCATTCTGCGGTCAGAATGCATATACGATTAGAAAGCGACCGCATGAAGATCCGTTATGACGGGCCACGTAATTCAGTTGGTTGTAAAGGAGAAGATCGGGTGTTGTTCTACAAGCTAGTATGACGCAAGCGACGGTCACCTAAACTACAGAAATTATGGGAAGGTTCTTATAAGGTGGTCAAAAGGATCAATGACGTTGTCTATCGCATTCAGAGGAGCCCGAAGAGCAAGATGAAGGTGGTCCATATGCACAGACTTACGCCGTACCAAGAAATGTCAGAATTCGACAGGGATGGTCGAATATAAAAGGGGGGCAGTGTCACAACGAACACCCTGGAATGACATTTCTGGAATAGACCAGAGGTGACAGGTGTAGAATAGTTTAGAATAGTGTGGAACGTCTAGAAGCTCTATCGACAAGTATAAATAAACGAGCGGTGCACAGAATAAGTTAGTTCAGTATTGAATAAGGTGGTGTACAAGTGATCATAAAGTATAAAGCGAGTTAACAGTAAGTGTTGGTCTATAGGAAGCGATCATAGAAGGCGATAGTGAAATATAGTTCTATGGACATTTAATAATAGAGAAGAGATATATTTTAGTTGACACTGATGTTGGAAAATAGTTGGTAATAATAAATTAATAGTTTGGAAAGCTGTGTTTTGTTAATCAACAAATCCAGAACCCCGTAGAACGTAACAATATATATATATATATATATATATATATATATATATATATATATATATATATATATATATATATATATATATATATATATATATATATATATATATATATATATGTTCTTATTTCACTTACTATCGTGCTTTTTGAACGTCAATTAATATGATTTTTTTCTCGATGTGGGTGTAATATATGTATATCTCAATTTTATGTAGATATTTATGTAATTTTTGTGTTTAAGTGTTGTATTTGTAGAGTTTTAGACTCAGATATTTGTCTACTTGGTATTATAAAGCATAAATTATGTATTATAATTATAAAATTCAAATTTTAAATTGTTTGGCGGCTTTAAATTTTTTTATTTATAATATTTATATTGATTATTGGATTCACTATATTATTTTATTTAATTCATATATCAAAATTTGATACTTTTACAACACCTATATGTATCTATGTAAGTAAAATTTTGTAAATTGTTACAAAATATATCCAATGTTAAAATAAATTTTTGTATATATGAGCATTTGAAAAAATTTACCTTTTATTCATTTTATTTGGTTCTTATTTGTTCACGGCTTTAGATTGACTCCTTTCTGCAGGTCTGTAGTGGGTTGCAATTGAAAATTCTTACCTTAAATTAAATTCTCTGTAGAACCTTTTGTCAAATTATGTACCTTTTTAGGCAATGAGATATGCAATGCACAACAATTTAAAAAAAACTTTTTTTTTATTTGTAAGTTTAAAGTGTCTTAACGTCTTAGGTCATTGACACTATCGGTACATTTTGTTTCGCTAATTAGAGTATATATGTAATCAAATGCTTTCAAATAGTGAGGATTGTCTTAAAAAAACAGAGTAAATTAGTCACATTTGGCTCACTCAAGTCAAGAATTTGGGATGGTGTTTTCCCATTTAGGTATTCGAGTCTTGGATTGATATATATTGGACATTCTTGAAGCACATGGTTAACAGTAATCACTCTGTCACATATTTCACATTGAGGTTGTTGTTGCTGGATAAGTAGGTATCCATGGGTGAACTTACAATGGCCTATACGAGTTGTTCTGATAGCGATATCTTCCCTGCGTGTTAGACTTGGGAGCGTCTTTGGGGTCACTGATGTTCCGATCTTGCAAAGTTTGTTGTCAAGGAATGACCAGTGGGTTTGCCATTTGGCTTTAGAACTTTCTTTAATATTGGCAATAAGGCCTGAATGGGTTTGTATGGGTATTATTATCTTTTCTAGTATCGCATTCCGTAAGAATTCGTCAGCATTTTCATTGCCTACAATGCCACTGTGGGAAGGCGTCCAGATCAGTGTGATTGACTTTCCAGCATGATGGAGATCGTGGACGCTTTCTTGTATTTGAATTACTATAGGGTTTCTTGCATAAAGCGATGCAAGTGAATTAATAGGGGTTAAAGAGTCTGTGCACACTAAAGCACTTTTGTATGCGGAGTCAATGAATGTGTGGACTGCCCTCTTTAAGGCAAATAACTCTGCTGTGTAATTGCTACACTCTGATGATAGGTGATACGCTTCTCTTTTGAGGGGATATATAACACCGCTTCCTACACCCCGTGTGCTCTTTGATTCGTCAGTATATATGATCAGGTCAAATTTATTTATATTGTGCTATAGTATCTTAAAATAGTCTATTCACACTGTCGGTAGGCAAGAAGTGTGTGTCACAAGTTGTGAGACTGGTGTCTGTATCTGGTAATTTAATAATCCATGGCGGTATTTGTCCATTTCGCAGCGGTAATTTTTCGCTGAAATTGAGTATTTGGTGATATCATCTGATATGTTGAACAATCAATAGTGGCTCAAGTGAGTTATTCTGACATCTGTTGGTATCCGACTGATATACTAGATTGTAAACTGGGTTTTTTGGGTCTGCCGAAATTTTCGCCGCATATTGAAGTAGCGCTGCTTCTCTTCGCAGCCAGAGGGGTCTTTATCCACATTCTCGATACAGGCTGTTTGTAGGGCTTGTTCAGAAGGCTCCTGTTATTATCCTCAAGGCATGATTTACAATCACATCCAGAGGTTCCAGAACTGATTTTGTTGCTCTTTCATAGATAATTTAGCAGTATTCAATTTTTGATCTGATTAGTGACCTGAAAATGGAGAGCAGCACTGTCTCATGAGCACCACAGTTCTGATGTGCTCTCAAAATTCCAAGCGCCTTTATGCAGTCAGATTTAAGTTGGTTGACATGAATCTTCCAACTTAGTTTAGAGTCAAAGGTTATGCCCAAGAATTTATGTTCCTTGATTTCTTCCAACGAGATTACTCTGATTTTGGGGGCAGATGTGACAGAATTGTCGCATTTTTTTGAAAATACCATAAATTTGGTTTTGGTGGAGGATAAATTAACACCGCTATGATCGGACCACTCTTCCAATTTGTGGATGGCATTTCGGATAAGTTTGCAGGTCGATATGACATTTTCCCCTCTGCAGTAAATCTACTTAGTGCAAATTAAATCATCAGTTGAATATTAGAAAATGAGCGGATGGCCAGAGTAGCCGTAGTCAAGATATGACCTCACACACAGATACTCTCCTGGACACCGAGTGGTAGGTTACTAAATTTCTTACAATAAAATAATTACTCTGTAGAGTAATTAGGTATTCTTAAATGTATATTTATTTAGTAAATGTTTAAAGAACCATCCGCTATATTTATGACACTATATCCAAGATAGGCCCTTGAATGTCGATTCTCTTATCTTCAGCCCACAAAAAGCTTTCAGCTAATTGTCTGTCCCTAAGCAGAATGAGTTCCGATATTAGCCATTGATTCTGCAGAAGAAATTAACTGCAAAGAATGCGTTAATGAAATTTTTCACTTTATTTAAATCGAGGCAGTAGATAAAATAACACACTTTACCGAATATCAGAGAAATTACGCACGGTTCGGCGCAGATCTGAGGCTTTTATATTGGAACGTCGACAACGTCTAAGTTATAATTTCTTTTTGAAGTGAAGATCAAACGCAGAAGTCGTTCGGCTATAAATCTAATCAAAAGACGATGTAACATTATGACAACGTTTTGCTGGAAGCAGGAATTCTTAATTTTCTTTACGCGCCGTGTCCGTTCCGTCTTTGCGTATACCTCTGTCTGAAATTATGCATCATGTTTAGCTTACCTTTGCTTTGATCTGATGAATAAGGTATTTTTAACACCCTGTTAGATTTTAGATGCTCAAAGAATGAGGATTTCTCGAATATATAATTAAGCTTGATATTAACGGCAAAGTTACCAGATTTATACTGTTTTTGAAGGCAGGTACAGCAGGCGTATAAATTCGTTAATATAAACCTCTGAACGTAGTACGTGCGTTATGGTGGTGAGTTTTAATTAAAATCTTTTAAATCGCTTTAACTCACTTTGTCTTAAAGTTGACCACTTGAAATTTGATGGGTGCTACATACCCTCTAAATTTCAGGTTGTTAACATTAAGCCAAAGTGTGTTAAAGGGATTTATAAAATTAAAATAAAAAGTCACCACCAGAACCTCCATGTAGGGAAAGTGTGTGACAAATTATAATAAAATATTTTTGTTATTCACAAAACCAAAGACTTTTTAGAATAAAATGTTAAATTTGCCTGAAAAACACTGGTCCGATCAGGCTCGCTAACGGGCTATTTACATAACTATGGCACTTTCCAAGCTCCATTACAACCGATTCCATATTTTTTCCATTAAAAATGTCACACACACACACATGCAGACCACAGATTCAGTGTGGAACAGACAAATAGAATAAATTTAAATCTGTATTATTGTCTATATTGATAAAATATCCCGAGATACGTCTATCTGTGAATAAAAAGTGACATGAAAACTTCACGCATTTTTTCTCCCTTAGGGTTCGTCCACGTCTTTGCCGCCCCGATAGCACCGCAGCCTTTGGTTTATTGTGCATGTATTTGTCTTTTCTACTCCACTCATTCCAAAATAACTGTGCCTTGAGCAAGTCTCCACAGCAATTGGTAGGATGCAGTTTTATATTGCTCTGCCTCCGGTATAAGCTCTCTGTAGGTCAGTTGTCTTTTGCAGTCCAGAGCTTTACACTTGCCCAATATGTGCTGGGCTGATTCCTCCCCCTCACTGCGGAGTCTGCATGCCAGGTCCCACTCGAACCGCCCCATTTTATGCAGGTGTTTCTTGACAGCCATGTGTTCCGTCAAGAGCCCTGTTATGTTCCTGAGCTGTCCTCTGCTAAGATTTAGCAGGTCCACAGCTCTTTTTGGTCTGGCTTGATCAGTTAATGGCTTCCCATGTTTGGGCCCTGGACAAACTCCCCAGTATGCATTATGCTGTTTCCTGACTCAGGAATTGATGCTTCCCCTGGCCGTGCCTTTCGATATGCCCAGGGCCGGTTCTGGTCCCATAAATGATTCTGCTGATCCTCTCTTCGTGGGACTGTCCGCTTCTTCATTAGGGCTACTTAGGGCTGCCTGGCTGTCTGTGGCTATGAGGATCTGCTTGTTAATGTAACTCCTCCTCTTGTTCTCTCGCAAGCAACTTCCTGTATAGCTAGTCTTAGATCTAAATGCATGTGCAACACTTCAAAATAATCGTCTATAAATAAATAAAATAAAAAAATAAAAAATAAATAAAAATATATATTTTTAAGTAGATCACAGCAAGTTGTGTTAACACTTAAAAAACCCATACTCTCTTAGAGTTATTGAAGTTAGTATATGAAGGGACCACGGGAATAACGATCAAAGTCAACATTTAAACTTTAAGAGAAAAATTAATTTTAAACTTTGCACCCTAATAGTTTCAAAACAAAACAACATTAACCAACGGTGTTTTAATGTAAAGAATCTTAAAATATACATATTTCTCAAACAGCCTATAGAAAACATAGCCATTAATTCAACAACAAAAAAACGAAAAACAATTGGTAAAGTGCATTTTCTCCATAAGAAGAACGATCAAGGTCCAGTAAATTGATTATGGTTCTGTAAGAATTATTTTTTACTTTAGTTTATTGCTTATAATTTCCTCACCTTCTAAATAAAATCCATATAATTGCCATTAGCTGCTGAGGGTAAATTTTTGTAATATTCCTGGGCGGCTGCTTCACAAAATCTTCCCAAACATTGAAGATTTTCGTATTTTGCATTTGAAATTGTGATGCGACCATTATATAACACTTGCAGATCTTGTCTATTTTCACTAATTTTTCCTTTGTTTCGAATTACGTAGCTCTCCCATGGGCCATTAAAGGTAACTCGTAGATTAATTGTACGGTATTCGGTCTGAGATGCTGTTATTTCAGTAATGGTACGTGTAGGAAATGGGCACTTTGCTTTATAAAACGGTTTCAAGAACAGCGTACAATTACGTACCAGATTTTGCTCTACATCAACTATGGAGAAACTTAAAAATATTTAAAAATATTTGCAAGATTCACGCAATTTACGTGCAAATAACGCCGAATTTTCTTCTCGAAAGGGAAGAAAAATTGCTAGAAGGGTCAATTCTGACAATACTGTTGCCACTGTTTTGCAGTATTTTGAAGACCATTCAAGGAACTCGATTCGGCAAGTCTGTCGTGAGTAATTTAAAATATAGTTCGGTAAAACATTTTTGAAAGAAAATGGTTATCACGATTATAAACTTCATAACTTAGAACACTTGTGAGATCAACATCAACAACGAAGAATTAATTATATTGCTCAAGTGATAGTAAACTTGATCAATAACCACCTTTTTTTCAGCATGTGTTGTGGACGAACGCAAGCCGTTATGTTAGTAACGGTAAGCCCAATAAAAAAATGAGTATACTTGGCCCACTGTAAATCCACATTTTGTCAATCCGATTGAAAATCAAGGACATTTCGGAATTAACGTTTGGTTGGGTGCTATTAATCGGCATTTGATTGGTCCATATTTTTACAAAGGAATTTTACATAGTGAGCGATATTTGCGATTTCTCCAAGAACAACTTCCTATGCTGCTTGCAAATGTGCCATTACAGCTGCGAGCAAACATGTGCTTTCAACATGACGGAGCTCCACCGCATAAAGCAAGAATTTTCCAACAATATTTAAATGAAATTTACGGAGAAAAATGGATAGGTATAAATGGACCGATACAGTGGCCGCCTAAATCACCGGACTTGACCCCACTAGACTTCTGCTTGTGAAAGAGCTTTGAAAAATACAGTTTACAGAATACCCTCTGTTAACTTGATACATTGAAAAGAAAATATCATAAACGCTTGCGATGAACTATATAGAGAAATGTTTCGTAAGGCTTCAGTGCGATAAGTAGGGAGGAGATTGGATAAGTGTTTAGCAGTAGAAGGTGGTCCATTGAAAATTTGTTGCAATGATTGCCTACATCCTTTGTTTATTGCTGTGGTAAAAGTAGTAACATATAATGTGTTTTATAATGTAAAATTATTAAATAAATTTTAACGGAACAATTTTTTTCTTTACATAATTTGTCCAGAAAAAAATAGTTCTTTTTAGACATGCCAAATTATAGGTATGTTTCTGGGAAAAAAAACGATGACGTCATTACTTCAGTTTTCAAATATCCAAAAAGATGCAAATTTGGCTTAAAATGGACCTTATTCAATCGCATTTAAGAACCTCTTTTCAAATTTTTTCTATAGCTGTTCCTTTTTTTACAATAGAGCCCGGACATCAAGTTTCGCTCACCCTGTACATGTAGTTTTAGAATTGCTGTATATGAAGCTTTTTTCAAATTGTTCTTTCAAGTAGGCTTTATTTACGTATAGCTTTTATAGAATATTTTGGACTCCTTGGTCGTCCTTATATACAGCTAGATTTATGGCACACTAATTATGACATTTTTATGCGAAAAGCTTACACACGGTTTTTAGTGAATTTTCTTTAAAAAAAAATTCACTATTGAGGAGATCCCGACTTATGAATTTTGAAAAAAATTCTTCAAATGAGCGCTAATTAGGCCCCCCAGAACACATATCCGGGGTCAGTTTCAATGTTTATATGTTTATATATATATATATATATATATATATATATATATATATATATATATATATATATATATATATATATATATATATATATATATATATATATATATATATATATATATATATATATATATATATATATATATATATATATATATATATATATATATATATGTATATGTATCACACCGATAACTCAAAAAATAATGGACCGATTTTGATTAAATTTGGTGAATAAATTCCTTTTGCAAATGGCTTGGATAAGTTAGTTAGCCAGGAAAATCTGCCCAGGTTTTCCCGGAAAATTGTGTCTTCTCTTTTAAAAAAAAATATCTCCGAAATTAACAAAGAAAGGGCAACCAAAGTTGGTACGCGGATTAACATCCTTATAGATAAGTTACCTACCAAAATCTGGCTATGTAGGTCAAAAGACAAAAAAGTTATAGGCATTGAAAGGAAAATAAATTTCCTCAAAACGTCAAAGTTGCGATTTAAAACGTCAAAATCGGCAATATTTAGGCAAATAACTTGAATCTAATACGGGTTATGGAAATCAAATGTCTCAAGAAGGATGTTTTACAAACCCTGAAGTCTTAGTTTCAACCGTGATTATCCTCCATTTTACTAAAATGTTTCCAGAAAATTCATTTCAAATAGACTTTCTCTGGTGCTTGGCAGTAGTCTTAGCTATAGAGTTTATCGTTTAATGGTATATAATTTTTGTCGAATTTTCGTAAAAAATCGATAAAGCTCAATATATCCGTTATTGTACAAGATATGAAAAAAATCTTTATACATTAATTATAGGGTGTATTGAGCTACATCCTAAAAATATTTCTACAATCACAGAGTGGCCCATAAATCATTGGTGATACAAATTTTCTTTTTTTTTTAATCAAACACGCGTTACGTTATTGCGTTTTCCATCGAAATATAATGCATGTTTGTAAGAAAATAAATTCTGGATGCAGCAAGTGCGTTATGGTAGCGAATTTTGACCAGATGCTTCATATTTGAATAGCCCAATTTGCTATTAACCTATAAGGTTGACCAAGAAACGAATTTTTCCGGGAACACTTTAAGTTTACTTTTGGAAATTTTTGTACATTTTCACACAATAAAGTTATTATATTAAACATGGCACATTGTTTTTACTATATAGGTTATACTGGTAACCAAAATTGATGCCTGCTTTCTTAAATAAAAAGAAAACACACATATTTGCAATAAAAACATTTTTATAAAAATTCACTACCATAACGCACTTGCTGCGTCCAGAGTTTTTCTACTAACTACACCTTATTACATACAAACTCGATGCACAAAGCACCGAAAGTAACATCTGCAGGGTCAGCCTTTCGCTGGAACTATACCAAAAGCGCCGTGATACAATCAACATGAATGTTAAGCAGATAAGCGTTATTTAAGTTACGTGTTTGCTTTTAGGTCCTTAATAGGGACGGAAAACCCCGCCTGCACATATTGTGCTAAACAAACAAAAGGTAGAATGTTACCTATACAGGTGTCCCATCGGTGTGAGGACGGAAGATAGCTCCTTACCGATGCTATATTTTAAAATGCGGGTTTCTTGAGGCGATAGATGTTTCACGAGTGCACATTTTAAAGTGACTTCCATTCATACAGGGTATTTATATACGGAGTGTTGCACAAAATTTCATGTATTTTTAATAGAACACCCTGTATATTATGGCATTTTTGCAAAGACACGCCGATGCTGATTGAACTGATACCATATTGTTTTTTTTTTAATTGATTTTATTTTATTTCAACAACACAACGCGAGGGCTTACAGCCTAAATACTATCGTACCGTGGGTGTCGACAAGGAGGAAAGAGGCAACTTGTTAATTGTGGACTTGAAGGTTTGGAGGTTCGGAGGAGAAGGAAAAACATGCGCCGGCAAGGAATTCCACAACTTGGAAGTCCTCTGGACAAAAGAGCGGGCATAACAAGATGTTCTATGTCTGGTGACCTGGACAGTAAAAGGGTGCATTCGCTCTGTTCCCCTTTCAGATCTGTTGGGGGCAGTAGGTGAAGGAACTATGGAAGAAAGCTCCTCTGAGCACTGGCCGTGCAAATATCTATAAAAGAGAAAGAGGTCACCGACGGCACGTCGGTTGGGAAGTGATGGCAGCCTTTGGGTGAGGGTAGGGTCACCAATGAGACGTATAGTTCTCTTCTGAATAAATTCCTGGATAGCGAGTGTAGAAGCGGCAGCAGCACCCCAGATGTGGGAGCAGTATTCGAGGTTTGGCCTTATTTGTGATGTATATAAGGTATAGAGATCAGCTGGTGAAAAGTATTTGCGAGCCCGGAAGAGGAAACCTAATTTCTTAGCAGCCGTTGAGATTTCGATCCACAGAAATGCCAACAACTGAAAAGGACTCATTACTTTGAATAACTTGGTTGTTCATTGTGATGGTTCTAGGGCTGGTGTATCTTTTATGAGAAAGAAAGCAACACTGAGATTTGGTAGGGTTGAATTGTACAAGATTTCTAATTCCCCAGTCTAGTATTTTTTGGAGATCCACGGAGACAGACTCTCCATGTGTCTGCGATCCTCATCTAGTTGGGCCAAAGAGACAGGCTTAGAATATTGTATATTTGAGAGGAGGGTGCTGTCGTCCGCGTAACTGTGAACTGGGTTGTATGTGCTAGAGAGGAGGTCATTGATGTGGAGAAGAAACAAAGTAGGGGCTGAAGCTGAACCTTGAGGAACTCCTGCATTAATTGGATATATATATATATATATATATATATATATATATATATATATATATATATATATATATATATATATATATATGTATATATATATATATATATATATATATATATATATATATATATATATATATATATATATATACCCCAATATAGGGAGAAAGTATGTAAGTCTAGATGCACTCTCGCAACAATTAGAACCGTAGACCGGTTTCGTTCTCATTAGAGCTCTTCAGTACGGCATACTAATTGTAGCAAAAATGCATCTAAAGTATAGTATAGTATAGCCAGCGAGAATGCATCTAGCCTTACATACTTTGTCCCTATATTGGGGTAGAAATGGGCCAAGGCTAACAATTTTCTAAATTGTTAATTAGTTGTATACAGTCTCTATTTTTTTAACACTTTGTCTTATTTGGAGCTAGCGTGACAACATACTACTTAGTTCCGCAACTAGGTGGCGGCACGTCCACCATTCACTTATTGTTAATAGATGTCAAACTCACGTACAAGTTTTCAAAATATTTGTGGGTGTGATCTGCGACCATGTTTGTTTGTCTAATCATTTGAATTGCATAGTTGTTGTTTGGTTTCATTTTGTAACGAATTGTTATCTAAAGACAAACAAATATGATTATTTATAATTTACTAAAAACGCCGATGTTTATGGAACACTCCTTACCCGGTTTCCCCTGTAACAAGTGTACCTGGTCTTGTATAAAACACAGGGTTTATCCTATCATTTAGGATTTTAATATTTTAAAATAACTAATTTTGAAACGTGACTCCTACGCTCCGGTTAATTTATGAAGGACACTTATCTTTTTAAAATCGCAATTTTGACGCTTCAATAATTTACCCCAACATAAAAGTATACCCGATATGAAAAAGGCTCAGCATTTTTCAAGTCATATCTCATATTCACAGGTCACAATTTCTCCTAAATTATAATTCTCAAATTCTCTTTCGGCTCATTTTCCTCAAGCGTTACATAACACAATAAAGTGTCACCTTGCAGTTCATGAATAAACAACAAAATGGACGGTAACATTCATCCGACACAGCCATGACGGGATGACGTCATATTTCAGCATTTGCCTACCACTTAGCTAACATAAATCACAACTACTTGAATACAAATACGGAAATATAGCTGTTATGATAGATGTTAGGAGACTTGATAGGACCAAGGCGAATCCCCAGACACATCCTCTGAGATGGTGATCCATCTTACTTTGTAATGAACTAGATGAAGTCGGGGTGAGAGAGGTTACGGCCGTACCTGTGTTACGTACTGATATAAAGCTTGTCTATTCAGATGTGAGGCACTGGGTAATTGGGTAATAAGGATTATAGGCTGCGTGCATACCGATTAACTTATCTGATACTGCATTATGATAGAAAGTGTTCCAGTTAGTACAACTATTGAGTAGGGTGGAGTGAAACATGGACAATTTTTTTTTGAAATTCGTGAACCCTATATCGGGAAAAGTGGCAAACTGTACTGCAAATATTTACCTTGCAAAAGCTGAAGTTTCTAGGACAATATTTTACGGTGCCCCTAGACACTCAAAATTTCAAATATTAACGTAATTTCATAATTGTCTAAACTTGCAGCTTTTCGCTTGTTTTTTGGTAAAACAACCCAGAGCTCACCACGAGGAGGTGGATGCAAGTCTATCTTCACCCGCCCACCCACTTTCTTAAGTTACAAATTCATAGGTCGGCCTTGAAATAATCGCTCTTACTCTGAAATTTATGTAATATTTGACGCCCATAAATACGATTTCTAATAAAACCATCTCATGCATCAGAACCACAAACTGCTAACGACGCTTCCGTTACAAGTTTTACGCAACGTTCGACAGCTTGGGTGTGACATGGTAGTTTAAAAATATCGATTTCCTTGGGGATTTCACCATTCATTTCCCTACTCTTCTGTAGAAAATTTTCGTGTAATTGGAGGCTCTCTTACAGCTACTGCTTGCCAATGTATTAGTTCAGTGTAATCTGTAGCTTCGAAATTGATATTAGGTACTTTAAGTTTTCTTATATTAGCTTGAGGATGGTTTGTTCTACATTTGAAAATACGTCGCAAGCCTAGTTCTCTAATGTGCAAACGTTCGTCTTTAAGCATACATAAAAGGATGTTCTCTGGGTGTGCGAAATAGTCGTTGACCTAAATAATTTTGTCAACGATCTGCCTTAAATGTGGGGTAGGTATCGAGATCTCTTAATTAAATAAAATAAATACAGCGAACCGTACTTCATATCTGGTTTTAGCTTAATAGAAAACCAGATTGTTACATACACTTTTAATACATAGGTTGTTAAAATTTTCAATTCTTCAGATGGATTTATAGTTCCAATGTATAAGCGCAGAATCCTGTTGGAAGTTGTCAGCCATCTTGCATGTGCCAACTTTCCAGGTTGATTCTGAGCTACCTCCTGAAATAATGCCATTTTATTTTGCAACACTTATATCTAAAAGATATTTCTGGTCAGTGCTTAAAATGTTCGGATCTACTTCTGGAACTACTACGTTAATCTTTTTAAATGAAACAGTTGGTAGTTCTTCGCAAAATTGCAACTGCTTGCCAATTACTCCAATATATCCAGTTGGCCCAGTTGTTTCTCCATCCAAGTGTTTAATTAGGTGTCGAAGTGGTAATTCATTACCGTGCAGATAGGAAATTATCCACTGTAAGGATTTTCCAGTTTCCACTTCTATACTACGAATAATTCCGTTGTGAATGTCCGTATTGACAGCTGTTCATCACATCCTATTGCGAATAAGTCAGGCAAGTCCATTTGCTTTTGGATAAATTGAAGCACATTTGTTATAATGTTTTTAGCTCTACCTAAGGAAACTTTAAAATGGCCAAAATGTCTTGAACCTGGTTCTGAAATGAGTGCAATGTGCTCTTCGACAACTGTTTTTCGTTGGAAAGTGTCTCCGTCTTTTGTTTGAACTAGAGTCTTATTCTTCCTGCCGTCGAAATATATAGCACAAAAAGAGTTATCAACATTGTGTTGTTCCTTTATTGTTTTTCGTGCTCGCTTACGTTCTCGTCTAATTTTGCTTCGATAGATTATTTTACTTTCTTCTTCTTTTGAAATTTTTTCAACATCTTTTAGGACGGCGTAAGCTATTATCGTAGCTGTTCTGTCTAAAACCTCCGTACGATCAAAGGCTTGGACTAAGCTCGATAGAGTTAATCTCATCTGCGAAGTGCCTGGAATTGCCTGACAGGTTCTGACATGATCAACTTTATTGACAAAATCTGGACCATCTTTGGTTTTGTTTAGATCGTCTAGGTTGTGATGTTCCTCATCTTCAGGTATTGAAAATATATTTGGTCCAGAAATCCCAGTTTCTGTTATGATAATACCAGGCGTCGTTACTGTTTCAGTTCGCTTTCTTTCTAGAAAACGTTCAATTTTTTTTTGGTGCAATAACATCAACTGAACCAATAACCATTTTTCTGCCGGTTCTTTGATCTGTTAAAAACTCTCTTTCCCTAAAGAGTACTTTTATTTTGCACTTGCATAACAAAAAATCAACACATTTACAAGTTGAAATGTCAAAAAGCCTACCTTCTGCAGTTTGTCTAAACTCTGCTATTTTGGTTAAGAGCACTTCACTATTCTTTGACTTTATAGGTTTTCTTATCTTTCGGACTTTCTTATGATAACTTCTTACTAAGTGTATAATTTGTTGATCCGAAATGATTGGTATGGAGGATTTCGCACATATTACGTTAATTTCAGCAAGTAAAATTGTTGATATATGTCTCAATGCAGGCCTGCTTTATTTTGCGAACCATTCAATAAGGACTGCCGTATAAATAGATAGTTTTTCATAACGTCCGCGTATGTCGGTAGCACATTGTAAATTTGGACGGAGCTCCAAACACAGGACACTTAACGTCTTTCCTCGTTTTTTGGCATGTTATTACCACTTCCTCAACGTAAAAAAATATTATTTTCGATATCGTCAAATATGTTTCTAAACAACTGATGGTAATCAAACTAACAGAACACACACATACAAGCTAAAACCTGTTGTAG
Source organism: Tillus elongatus (assembly GCA_964006375.1). NCBI lineage: Eukaryota > Metazoa > Arthropoda > Insecta > Coleoptera > Cleridae > Tillus > Tillus elongatus. The sequence continues at coordinate 304,415,187 of OZ023262.1, read as the reverse complement.
ATCTGACCAAATGATGCCTAAACGAGCCTTTCATGAGTGCGCTGACTTTAAAGCGGTGGGGGTACCGGTAAACAACAAGCGATCGCCTTCAAATTTTAAAGAGGTTATTACCCCGTTACTACGCCACTTTTCCCCATACAGGAGTTTACAATTTTGAAAGTTAATATTTGCGCTCCACCCTACTATTGAGGTCCTACGCAACAAGAATGTTCACCATCGCCATTAAAATCAAAAGGCGATATCACTTTGCATTCGCCGCCTTGACTGCCTACAGCACCTCTTCATTTTAAATAAGTAAAGTTTGGAACCTGTGATGGGCACTGATAGGTACAATTTTGAGAACCTAGTTCATGATAAGACAGTTTTAAGACCCCATAATTGTTTCCCAAACAAAGTTAGCGTCATCAAAGGGATGAGTAAGCTAAGCTAATAAAAACTAGAACTCCTATTTATATCTTAGTTGCGCACATCATCCTCTACAGACAGACCCCTACTGTAAAGTCTTAAATCCTTGTAATTAAAATTGCATACCTGCTTATGTAAAACGGTGTGTCGATATCAAATATTCCTTTTAAGTAGGACACATTTATTAAGATAAGATACCTAACAATGGACTACATAGAATCAACTCTACTCCATTTATTACAACATTTTTGTTTAAATTTCTAGTGATATATATATATATATATATATATATATATATATATATATATATATATATATATATATATATATATATATATAAAATATATATATATATATATATATATATATATATATATATATATATATATATATATATATATATATATATATATATATATATATATATATATATATATATATACTCTAGTAAGTATCAAAAATCTCCCGGAAAAGACTGCGTGGTTTCCGATGCGATAAAGATTGGTGGTTCCTGCTTGCTCCAAAAAATCAAATCTCTTTTCAACCTTTGTCTCTTGTCTCTGAAATAGTACGATACCAGAAAAGTGGCACAACACCATCGTAATACTGGTCCACAAGAAAGGAGACATCTCAAACCTAGAAAATTACAGGCCGATAAGTACTTAGCGACCTCTACAAATTATTTACTAGAATAATTACCACACGACTTAAAAAAAAAATTGGACTTCGCCCAGCCAGTGGAACAAGTCTGTTTTCGAAGTGGGTTTGGAACCAATGATCATCTCCAGAGCGTCAAAACTGTAATCGAAAAGACCATCGAATATGGCAGACCTCTTGTACTTGCTTTTGTGGATCTCCATAAGGCTTTCGACACTGTGGAGCTAGACGCAGTGTTGCAGTCCCTAGAAGCATGCCGTATTGACTATCGCTACACCAAACTAGTTTACAGTATATATAAAAATGCTACTCTTGTGGTAAAACTACATGAAAACACAAATCCTATAAAAATTGGGAGAGGAGTACGCCAGAGAGATACGATGTCTCCAAAACTAAATTGTTTATCACCGTCCTGGAATATGTGTTCAAGAAGCTAGAAGCTAGCAAAAAGGTCTAAGAATAGACGGCGAAAGTCTGTCAAACTTATTGTCTTACTGGCTGACAACTTGGAAGATATCAGAGTGATGCTAGAGGAACTTCAGGAGACCTCTGCAACAGTAGGTTTAAAAATGAATATCGGAAAAACAAAATTTATGACAAACCTCGTCCCTAGTAACAACCTAATTATTGGGTAGATAAATTCACATATTTGGGCCACGAGATAGGCATATCCAAAGCCAACCAAACATGTGAGATAAACAGAAGAGTTATACTCTCCTGGGCGGCTTACGGCACACTTGGAGACGTTTTTCAGAGGCGACCTTCCAATATGCTTGAAAAGAAAAGTTTTCAACCAATGTGTTCCACCGGTTATGACCTACGGCGCAGAAACACTAACCCTTACCAACGCTTCTGCTAAGAAACTAAAAGTATCACAGCGCAAAATGGAGAGGTCGATGCTTGGCGTTTCGTCACGTGACCACATTAGAAATGAAGAATTACGCAGAAGAACAGGAGTGACTGATGTGGTCGTACATGTGGCAAATTTCAAATATAAGTGGACGGGACATGTGGCTCACATGCAAGATGACAGGTGTACAAAACGATTACTTGAATGGAGACCCAGATCTGATAAAAGAGCAGGGAAAGACTACTAACTCGCTGGACAGACGACATAACAAAAATTACAAAAAACCGGATTCGTAGCGCTCAAGACAGAAAAGAATGGACGCTACTACGGGAGGCCTATGTCCAGCAGTAGACGTAGAGGGCTGATTGATGATGATGATGATGATGAAAGATCTAACTGCCGCGACTGCCTGACATTTTTTATTAACTTGAGATTTTCTTTACCTGCATGATGACTATTATCCCAAATATGTTGATCAATACAGTCAATAGTGCTATATACAAGTTGCGCAAAATGCGCTTTCAATAGTTTCAATAGTTCTTTTAGTTTTCCCAACTTATCTAAGTTCACAACCCTTACAACATATTTCATAGATTCAAGACACTTCTGTGGCTTTATATCTTTATCCTAGCAAGTTATTTAATGTATTTTTTGTAGAAAATGTTAGCTGTAATTTAGCTTTCTTAAAAATGCTATTAAACCTCTTGTAGTTCGCGGTTCAAATCGTAAACAGACAATGGATTTGTCTGGTTCATCGTTTCTAAAAGGCGTAGAACATTTTCTTTGTTTTTGTGAAATTTCTTAAAAAAATTCACTAATGAGGAGATCCCGACTTTTGAATTAAAAAATATATATTCTTCAAATGACCACTAATTAGGCCCAGAACACATATCCGGGGTAAGTTTCAATTTATATATGTTTATATATATATATATATATATATATATATATATATATATATATATATATATATATATATATATATATATATATATATATATATATATATATATATATATATAAGTACCGATAACTCAAAAAATAATGGGCCGATTTTAATTAAATTTGGTGAATAATACTTTCCTTTCACAAATGGATTGAATAAGCTCGTTAGCCAGGAAAATCGGGCCAGGCTTTCCCGAAACATTTTGTGTTTTTTTTTCGAAAAAAAAATTATATATCCAGATTTCACAAAGTAAGGGCAACCAAATTTGTTATGCGGGTTTATATTCTTATAGGTAAGTTACCTACCAAAATTTAGCTCTATAGGTCAAAAGAAGAAAAAGTTATACACATTTAAATAAAAATAAATTGGGGTTTTCCTCAAAACGTCAAAGTTGCTATTTAAAACGTCAAAATTGGCAACATTTAGGCAAAGAAGTTGAATTTAATACGGACTGTGGAAATAAAATGACTCAAGAAGCATGTTTTACAAACCCTGAAGTCTTAGTTTCAACCGTGACTTTCCTTCATTTCACTAAAATATTTCCAGAAAATTCATTTCAAATAGACCCTTTCTCTGATGCTTGGCAGTAGCCTTAGCTATAGAGTTTATCGTTTAATGGTATATAATTTTTGTCGAATTTTTGTAAAAAATTAATAAAGCTCAATATATCCGTTATTATACAAGAAAAAAGGTATATATTAATTATAGGGTGTCTTCAGCTACATCTTAAAAAATCATTTCTACAATCACAGGATGGCCCATAAGTCGTTGGTGATACAAATTTTCTTTTTTTTTTTTAATCAAACATGCCTTATGTTATTGCATTTTTGCATTTTCCATCGAAGTATAATGCACGTTTGTAAGAAAATAAATTCTGGACGTAGCAAGCGAATTTTGATCCGATGCTTCATATTTGAATAGCTTAATTTGCTATTAACCTATAAGGTTGATCAAAAAACGAGTTTTTTCAGAAACACTTTAAGCTTACTTTCGGAAATCTTTGTACATTTTAAAACAATAGAGTTATTTTGATGAAACCTGGCACATTGTTTTTACTATATAGATTATACTGGTAACCAAATTTGATGCCTGCTTTCTTAAAAAAACACATATTTGCTATTAAAAACATTTTTATTGAAATTCACTACCATAACGCACTTGCTGCTTCCTGACTTTTATGTTTATTGACTAAACATAGTTACCATTATACTTAGCTTATAACGCAAATTAATGAGTATGACTAATTAAAGCCAGTATAACTTAATAAATAGTACAATTAATAAAGAATAAGATTTCTGTAATATATAAAATTCAACTTGGCTGCTCAGTCAAGGCATAAGCTGTGATACAAATTAAACACAGGGCATGGGCCATAGCACTCACACTTGGTAGGATGTAAATTGTTCAAATAAAAATCAAGAATGCAGTAAAATCGGTTTATTCAAGATTATTGAAGCTATATAATGCTGCTTTCAGTGAATCGACCAAATTTAAATAAAAGATATAAAATGATTAATTATTTTAAATGGATATTTGAAATTCTTCTGATGAATTGTGGTCAAATTATTAATGCCTTAAAGAGAAGATGTTACAAATAAATGAAGTACTACTTAGCTGCTAGTTTTATTCATGGGTCGAGACGAGATGGAGTTCTGCCCTTGAGGTGGTAAATTAGATCTGCCTAGGCCAGGATGCTGTGGGGGCCTCGCTGTTCATATGCATCTTCTTAGGGGAGCAGCTTACGTGGAGTGATACATTGTATACTCCTCATGGGGACGGATGTGGTATTCTAGGTGGGTATTCGTGTCCTCCAAAAAGTGACAGATGTATATTCTCCAAGAACGAGAATGAGTGTTGTACTTCTCCAAAACGACGGGTTATTTCATCACCATTAACGACGGGTTATTTCATCTCCATTAACGAGGGTTGTATCTTCTCCAAAATCGAGGGCTGTATCTCCTCTAAAAACGAGGGTTGTATCTCCTACAAAAACGAGGGTTGTATCTCCTCCAAAAACGACGGTTCTCCATAAAAATTCAGGTGTATGAGTGTCGGTTAAGTTCTTTATCATTTACATAAGGCAGGATGTAGCATGTTCCGTTTGAGTACAACACTTATCTGCATTAATTAATAACTAATAAAATTTAATTGACTTAATATTAATTTTAGGAACGCTACCACAAGCCATCAGTAAACAATATAGACATTTATAAGGAACAATCAATTGTTGAAAGTAAAGTCAGTACGGTATATAATAGCAAACAATCACATATCAATCATAAATAAAGAAGTTTACAAGCAATTAGAAAATATTATATCTTTCTCTTACCTAATTAGACATGCTGCTTTCTTTTATTAATTTAACTACGCGATGGCTTGTTCTGGGGTTGACTTTTAACAAAGAAGAGGACGTGTCCGTGTCTAGAACGTCTTTTAAAGGCTTCTTATCTTGAAATATATTCGATTAGTGGAGCTGTCGCGTTCGCAGATACGTTCTCGTTGAGTCATAATATGGCAGAGCGACTGACTACGAAATGTGTATGTCGCGTCAAGGATTCTGACGTCACTAGTGGGACTCATTCAGAAACTTTATAGTTTGGAAAATGGTGGTAACACGTGTGACATGTTACAAGCTACATTACCAATATATTCCAGTTCTCTGTTTTATCTTCTTTATTTAATGGTAACTGTATTAGTCTATCAAGCAGAAAATTTAAACTGGCTGTATTTTTGGGGAAAACAATGTTGTAAATCAATCGAAATGTAACTCACAGTACTGGTTTCTTTTCGGTGGATGTCAAATTGTATAGTGTGACATTTTTGATGACCAATATATCAAGAAACGGTAATATGTTATTAATTTCTATTTTATATGTGAATTAAATGGAGTCAAATTTACTGTTTAATTTGTCAATAAAATCATCTACTTTATGTACATTTGTGTTAAATACTGCATAAGTATCGTTCACATGACAAAATCATACTCTAGGATAATCACCATTTTCGTTCGCTAAGTGCGTTCCAAATCTGCTCATGAAAAGGTCTGCAATGAAAGAGGAAAGGGATTTTTTTTTTTTTATGTCAACAACACACCACGAGGGCTTACAGCCTAAATACTATCGTACCGTGGGTGTTGACAAGGAGGAAAGAGGCAGCTTGTTAATTCTGGACTTGAAGGTTTGGAGGTTCGGAGGAGAAGGAAAAACATGTGCCGGCAAGGAATTCCACAATATGCCTTTATTGTAAGATATCTGAAACAGACGAGTCAGGACAGGAGCAAGTTCTGGTGCGCATGTTTTGAGAACAATTGCTGGGATCTCGTCAAGGTCAGAGGCTTTCCTGGTATTAAGAGAAGAGAGCATCTTTCGTACCTTTTTAGTTTTGAAAATGATATCAGTCATTTTATGCGCGACATTGGGGACTGTTGGTGGTTGAACATTTGGAGGTGGGTTGAGAGTAGAATTTCCGGCGAACAACGAAGCAAAAAGTTCAGCCTTGCCTAGGGCGGTAGAAACAATTTCATCACCTGAGACAAGAGGTGGGAACGTGCTCTTGCAGAAATTATTCCCAATAGACTTAGCAAGAGTCCAGAAGGGTTTGCCGCCGTTGGAGCTTGAGAGGACTTTGTTTTTGATGTGGTTATTAAACGAGTTTTTTGCCTCAGAAAGAATGCGGACATAGCGGTTTCTTGCGTCGTTGAATGCTTGACGATTTTCTTGACTGGGATTGTGTAGAAGCGTTTTGTGAGCTTTGACCTTTTCAAGTCTGGCCTTGTCACAGGATTTAGAGAACCAGGGCTTTTGAGTGGCTGAAGAGGTTTTCTGTGTACGTGGAATAAATAATTCCATGCCAGCTTGGATAATTTCGGTGACGTTTTGTGAGATATCAGAGGGGTCAGGATGAGAGAAGCAGACAGACGCCCATGGAAATGAGGAAAAGTAATCCCGCATTTCGTCCCAGGTTGCGGAGTTGTAGTGCCAAACGATACGTGGGTGTGATGACTGTGTGACCTCGGGTTGCATTGCACAGGAAGCAGTGACCATGCCGTGGTCTGAGCGACCAAGGGGGGCGGTGACTGTTATCTTATAGCATTCAGGATTTGTAGTAAGAAGGAGATCCAAGGGATTTGAGCTGTGTGTTGGGATACGAGGAAAGTAAGTAGGTTGCTGAACCATATTGGCCAAAGTATTGCTGACTGCAAAGGCCTCCGCTGCTCTCCCTTGTGGATCGGTTTTTGAAGATCCTAGCCATTCCTTATTATGGACATTGAAATCGCCAAGAATAGTGACCTCGGAGGAAGGATATTCAGAAATCAGATGGTCGGTTTTTTCAGAAAGGTAGTCAAAGAGCTGGACAAAGTTGTTGTCAGAAGGTGACCGGTAAATGCAACAGATGAATTTAGTTGCAGCCCTGAGAGAGAGTTTTATCCATAGTATGTCTTTTCTTCCAGCTTCTAACTTGGGAAGTCTGGTGCAGGGTAGATTGCTACGGACGTATGCGCAACGCCTCCCCATGCAATCTAAAGGCAGTAAGGAGCTCATACCCCGGGAAATTAAGGTGATTAGTGGCTGTTTTGGCACTGATTTGGGTTTCGGTGAGGAAGAGGAGTTGGGGCCTGTTAGCCTGGAGGAAATGGTGGACGGAGTTCAGGTTAGAATTTAGGCCACATATATTCGAAAAGGATATGTTAAATCTTGATGTTGGCGCCCCCTGTACACCCCTCTCCCGGAGATCCGAATGGAGGGGTATTTTGCCTCCGGAATATTTTATACAAGGAGGAGCCATCATCATTTTTGCTTATAAGGGAAACCGACTCATACACCAGAACCGGAAACGTCCGTTGGGACTTCACCGGCCCCTTGATGTATGGGGTGGTACCTCCTCGGGCGTGAAAAAATCCTTTACTATTACATAAAGGAAAATTCCACTACCACCTGCTGAGTGGGATTGTTTGAGTTCTGTTATTCCCATGCATTTTGTTAGTACTAATTTATTTTACTCTGTAATTTTAGAACCTCGGTGGTTCAGGGGTAAGAACGTGTGCCTCTGAACCAAAGGGTACTGGGTTTGATCCCGTGGTACCCCTTTCACGTTTTCAGTACAAACTGTAAAATTAACTTCAACCGAGGTTCTGGCATTGTATTTGAGCAAGTTGAATGTCTGCACGTTCCGCCCCTCGGAGGGGGCGTAAAGCCGTCGGTCCCGTGTCCATGCGATGTTGGGCACGTTAAAGATCCCTACCCTCCTTACAGAAAGACAGGGGTTCGGCAAAATTTCCAGGATAGTGAGGTGAAACTGCTCCCTGGCGTCGGTGATTGGCCATAGTCGCGGAAATAGGCCGACGTTAAAGAAACAAAACACACACATATACTCTGTAATTTATATTATGTGTTTTCATAGGTTTTACAAGGTTTTAATTTTAAGTATATTATGTATTTAATTTTTGGATCTCTTGTTATATGTTTTTCTGTGTTATATCTAAAATGAAAGATATTATATTACCATTGTTTACTAATAAGTCAATGGACATTTTATTCGATATACCTTATGAATGCTATGTTATTTTTATCTATCTTATTACAAATAAAGTGTACCTGCTAAGCCTTATCTTTCCTTGCCTCAGCTATGAACTCTATCGTCTGAAGGGGTTCCTGGCTTCTTAGAATTCAAAATTCTTGGTACAAATTTCATTGATTCTAGCTTGCAACACTCTCTGATATTCAAAAGATTATTGAATTTATATTCATTTTCTCTTTGTAGATTCCCCTTTTTGAATTTATCTACCACCAACTATCTATCCAATCAATAAAAACTCTTTAACCCTTTATAGGTCATTGGGAAATATATTTCCCACCGCCTCTGCAGGGAACGATCTTTGGTTCTTATAAATCCCAGTTAGTTTTAACGTCGCTTTATTGTATAAAGATCATAGAGCGCGCAACGATGTAGGAACGGTCACACTCATCAACTGTGGAGGGGACGAAGTGGGAATCATACATCCCAAAGAACATGTAGCGCTTCCCTTTTCTCGAAAACAGGTGGTTTTCAATACTGTTCCTAAACGTCAAAATGTTTGGGGTTGACATCTTTGGGTGATGAATAAAAGGCCTTTTCTTTCCAAACAAATACTTTATTCCTTGTCCCGACGCGTTTCGACCTTACCTAACAGGTCATCCTCAGGGGAATCTATAATTTATAAAAGGCTTGTCAGAAAAACTGAGTTTTCCGGTAGGCTACTTCTGCGAGGGTACAACGCAGGAATATATAAGATAAAATGAGTTAACAACAGCTAACCCCAACACTAAGTCAAAAAGGTTAATAGTTAACATGTCAAGCTACAAAAGCTATAAGAACACAAGTATACGGTCACTAATTACTACATGCAATAAAATTGAAAACAACTACAGGTCAACAATTAAAATACAATAAAAGGATAATCTATCTCTAGATCTTCAAAAATTACAATATGTCTAATATTAAAAAGCTTAAAAAATTCTCCAAAAATTTAAGTTCTAGCTGAAGACAACAACCGGAGTAAGAGCAGACAGCACAAACATCAGCAAGCCATGCAGCCGAGAAGAAACTTTCTGATAAAAATCAAGTGAATGGGAATTGAAACCAACGCGAGTTTTTACCGTTGTTTTAAACATGAAAAATGAAAAAAGCGCCAAGATGGCGAAATTTACTTACTTGTCTTGCTAAACAGGACTAAAAAACTATACAGTTGAATGCCCAAGGAACACGCTTCATCTGTTGTTATAGGATTGATCTATTTGGTATCATAAGTGCCAACAAATTGGAAAATAACAACTCTTGGAAATTAAGAAAGAATCTTTGTTTTAAAATTTAAAAAGTGAGATATAACGTGCATAACACGTGATGGAGAACAAAAGCCGGCAGAACATCTCAGCGCAAGGTCGATAATTAAACTGAAACAGGGAAATGACAAGTGACATTTGACACTTGGTAGAAGTGACGTATCGACCACGCAAAACAAAGACGCTAGAAACGAAGGACAGGTCCGGAGTGGGCCAAAAATGACCTGACGTAAGGTCGGCTTCCTGATCGAGAATGAGAACGGCAATCAACAAACTGACAGACGTGAGAAAATCGACTCGAAAATATTTAGACACTAAAAACAACAAAATGGCAGGTCTGGAAGCCAAGGAGCAGATCCACTGACTAAGTTGTTTCACGGTCCACTTGGATGGTGTGTGGGCTGGTGATCTGCTAGTTGACTATATAGAGATGAAAAACTTGTGACGTCTGTATTGGAAACATTAAGTACATTTTTGTTAGAACAATTGATATGTTTATAAATTTCCATCTCTTCAATTACACACTGTTCAATACCAAAATTGGAGGGATGCAGAATTGTTGCGTCATTTTCCTTGCTGAAAGGGTGACCTGACTCCTTCAAATGGCAACCAAAGATCGAAGTGTTGTTGTTGGGTTGGTTTCTGCTTCTTAGATGTTCAGTAATTCTAAGACCCAATGCTCTCCCTGTCCTGCCAACATAGACCGTGTTGCAATCGGGTTCACCACACTTCAAACAATATACACCTGACTTCTTGAGAGCTGGAATACTGTCTTTATTATGGATAAACAAGCTTTTGACAGTGTTTGTGGACTTGAACGAGAACCTGACGTTTTCTTTCTTAAGTGCTCTTGTAACTGTGTTGGTAATGGAACCACAAAAAGTAAATGAACAATATGAAAGTCTCTCTGACTGTTCTGGGGGCAGACTCGAACTCATTGACCTCAACAATTGACGGTTTTTTCTATCGACTAGTTTATTTATTAATTTTAGTGGATATTCGTTGTTGATAGCTAACTGTTTGATCAGATTTAGCTCCTTTTCAAAATTTTCCCTAGACAGTGGGATTTTAAACAATCTATCGATCAAGAATCTGATAGACGCCATCTTGTGTGACATATGATGACAAGACCTGAACGGTATAAGGTGGTCGGTCTGAGTGGGTTTTCTGTAGATATCAAATTCTATTGAGTTACCTCTTCTTTTTAGCTTGAGGTCCAGGAAGTTGATTGACGATTCTACCTCCAGTTCCATTGTGAAACTGATGTTGACATGCAAGCTGTTCAACCAATCCAGGAACAGATGGAGCTGCTCTCCGGTGCCAGACCAAACCACTAGAATGTCGTCTACGTAACGAGTCCAAGAAGTAATGAAACTGGAATATGGATTAGGGTCCTTGAAGACTATTTCTTTTTCGAAGAAACTCATAAAGATTTCCGCACAAAGCGGTGAAAGGGGATTTCCCATGGGGAGACCATTTTTTTGTATATAGATTTTGTTATCGAATTTAAAGAAATTCTGTGACAAGCAAGCTTTTACCAATGAATGAAGAGCATTTTGAACGTTCCTATCTAGGGGTGAATTATTAAGTAGCCCTTTCAACAATACAAGAGTCTGATTGAGTGGAACACTGGTGAAGAGATTGGATACGTCGAACGAGACCAGTATCCCATTTTCATCTATTGGGACTCTACTCAAGCGATCAACAAGTTCTGAGGAGTTCTTAATGGAAAAAGGTGACTGAAACTCTATGGTGGACATCAACATGGACGATAAGAACCCTGAAAGTCTATAAGACAAGCAACCCACGAACGAAACCACTGGACGGATAGGGCAACCTTCCTTGTGGATCTTAGGGAGGCCATACAATCTAGGGATGAAATGATTCATCGGGTATAACTGTTTATAACTATCAGAGATTAGCGGAGCGAATTTATCGAAAACCTTTTTAAACTTGGAAACAAACGAGGGCATGGGGTCGTAACTGCTCAGAGATATACCATTTTCTCTTAGAAAATTCGAAACCTTTGACAGATAATCTGTCTTATTCAAAATGACTAGACAATGGCCCTTATCTGCCTTTGACAAAAAGAGACTGTTGTTATGAATCGCTTCCTTCAACGACGAGACCACTCTCTTGAATGGGTCAAATGGGGAAAAAGAGGCTTTTAGTTTTGAAATTGAATTCGAGACCAGTCCTCGCAGAAACTCTGCATTCTCAACTCTAAACCTTCTGAGGAACACTTCAGTATCCTTGACTGTGTTAAAAATCTGTGATGATAGCCTTGGTGGGATTTCGAACTTTATACCCTGCCTCAACAGATTGGATTGGGGTTCATCGAAATCATTGAATGAAGACAAGTTCTTGACTCTCTCGTGGAAAACGTGGTCACTGAACTTAAGATTACATTGATGGGGATTCCTGTCTTTGAGACGTTGTAAATGTGAAATTTTGTTAAATAGAATTTGTTTCTTTTGGGATTGAACAATTGACAAATATTCAAAATTATCTCTCATGAAAGCATCATACTCTAGCATGCATAGCCTACCTGTAAGCGCATCATGCACTATCTTCAGCCGCAAATCGATCGCCTCTTTCTTTGAGTAAGCTGCTCTAATCTCCCTCTTCAGTATGGATCTGTTAAATTTCCTGACAAGTGAAGTGAACGAGTGTGGGATTGATCTGCTGTGCATATTCTGAATGAACTTCGGGGTTAGCTCCTTTCTGACACATGTTGCAAGAAACCAAATCCTGATAGACAACAAGACTGAAGCCCTTGACCACCTCCTATAAGAATTCTTGACGTAAGCCAGCCTAGCTGAACCAATACTGTTCCTAAACGTCAAAATGTTTGGGGTTGACATCTTTGGGTGATGAATAAAAGGCTTTTTCTTTCCAAACAAATACTTTATTCCTTGTCCCGACGCGTTTCGACCTTACCTAACAGGTCATCCTCAGGGGAATCTATAATTTATAAAAGGTTTGTCAGAAAAACTGAGTTTTCCGGTAGGCTACTTCTGCGAGGGTACAACGCAGGAATATATAAGATAAAATGAGTTAACAACAGCTAACCCCAACACTAAGTCAAAAAGGTTAATAGTTAACATGTCAAGCTACAAAAGCTATAAGAACACAAGTATACGGTCACTAATTACTACATGCAATAAAATTGAAAACAACTACAGGTCAACAATTAAAATACAATTGTTGACCTGTAGTTGTTTTCAATTTTATTGCATGTAGTAATTAGTGACCGTATACTTGTGTTCTTATAGCTTTTGTAGCTTGACATGTTAACTATTAACCTTTTTGACTTAGTGTTGGGGTTAGCTGTTGTTAACTCATTTTATCTTATATATTCCTGCGTTGTACCCTCGCAGAAGTAGCCTACCGGAAAACTCAGTTTTTCTGACAAGCCTTTTATAAATTATAGATTCTCCTGAGGATGACCTGTTAGGTAAGGTCGAAACGCGTCGGGACAAGGAATAAAGTATTTGTTTGGAAAGAAAAGGCCTTTTATTCATCACCCAAAGAGGTGGTTTTCAGTTTATAATTGTGATTTTTCTTTGCGTGTGAACTAATCATAAAGGTAACTATGCTTTATAATAAATATCTATTATATAGTTTTATGATTACATAGTTTTTAATACAAATGTATAAATATTTGTTTAACAGTATACATTTGTATTTAGAATCCGTAAATTATAGGTTAGGACATCACTTGTTTCTATAATTATTTTTTTCGTTCTCATAAACACAGACAACATCATATTATTGAATTGATGTTTATAAACGTATGTTTCAACACCCCCTATAAAATATTTAAATGAAAATCTTACAGCCCAGTTGTTATTCAAAGAAAATTATGATAATTTACAGCGGCGTGCTGTGGTAATTTTGCATACGACAGCAATTTATTTATCACAACCATATCAACAATACAACAAAACAGTTTAAGTGTTCTGTACTATTTACAAGCCTTTTGGTACTTTTATGAAAGTTATTTAGATCGAAAAATTCTCTCAAACCCCAGAGAAAAATCTCGATTTCATAAAAAAATATAAATTTTTTTACCATTTCTTTTAAAATTTGTATATAAAGGTGTATTTTTTTCCATTCTTTAGCTATGGCCGGGCTTTCATCAAGAGAACTTGAACGATTAGTGAATGAAGCAGCAAGTGAGTTAGCAGCAATAACTGATGAACAGGCGATATATTCGGACATTGGCGGTGATTCGGATGCCGAAGATGGTCAGTTAGAAGCTCCTAAATCTCATTCTTTCAACTCATCTTTGCCCGGGACTTCTTGCGAAAAAGATTCACCTAAGGAAGACAGTGAATCTGGGTCAGATTATGTACCAGAGTCTACAGATGATAGTGGCGATGAAGAAATCTGCGTTTCTGGTTTTCAAGAGTCGGAAGATAGCGATAGCGATACAAATGTTAATCCCAAAAACACATCACAGGAAACGTTTAACTGGTCTAAACAAACTGAAAATCCGAAAAATTACAACGACTGTGTATTTTCAGAACCGTTTGGCCCAACTGTGACCCCAGCAGACATTAACAGCCCCCTGCAATATTTTTTTCTATTTTTTTTTTAATTTCTTTTACTAGAAATTGTATTCCAGTCTAATTTATATGCCACCCAAAGGGGCCAACAACTTAATCTGTCAATTGAAGAGTTAAAGGCTTGGTTAGGAATTGTAATTTTCATGGGGTTTCATTCGTTACCTAGTATGAGGCATTACTGGTCCAGAGACGAAAATTTTCATTGTGAAAGAATAGCACGTGTAATGTCTATCAAGCGCTTTTTGAAAATTTTGAGGAACTTGCACTTAGCTGACAATACCAAAATGCCTTCAAGAGATTCTCCTGATTTTGATCGATTGTACAAATTGCGGCCTGTTTTGGACTACCTTGGAAAAAAATTTAAAGTTTCCTTCCGCCCTTCAAGATTTATTTCAGTTGACGAAAGTATGGTGGCATTCAAAGGCCGATCTGCGATGAAACAATATATGCCACAGAAACCGATCAAAAGAGGGTTCAAGATATGGGTTATGTGTTGTGCTGTTACCGGGTATATGATTTCATTTGATTTGTACACTGGAAAGGACCGAACTGGTGCTGTTACATACAGTCTTGGTGAAAGAGTCGTTTTAAAACTGGTAGAGGCATTAGAAGGCATAGGATACTGCATTTTCTTTGACAATTTCTTTTCTTCTGTAAAATTAGCAGCGGAACTTCTAAAAAAGAAAATATTTTCCTGTGGGACGTTTCGTACCAACAGAAAATTTTTTCCTCATAATTACTTGAAGTCTAATAAAGAAATGAGAAAGTCAGATATGGATCATGCAATGTCAGGGGACATAAGTGTATCTAAATGGATGGACCGTGGTAGTAAGCCAGTATGTGTTTTGAGCACTATGCATGATCCTTCAAAGAGTACAAAAGTAAAGAGGAGAAATGCGAAAGGGGAGCGTGAAGAAGTAAACTGTCCAGAATCAGTGTCTGATTATAATAAATATATGGGCGGCGTAGATAGAATGGATCAGCTGTTATCTGCCTACAATGTTGCACAAAAATCGAGGCGCTGGTGGATCAAAATTTTTTATTATTTCATTGACTGTGCAATAGTAAACGGTTATATTATTTACACGCAAAATATGAAAAATAACAAGCGAAAAGGTCTAAGTCATCTTTAATTCAGGTCGTTGTTAGTGAATGAACTAATAAACAAGTTTTGCTCAAAATCTAAACCAGGTTTTTCCCCTATGAGGGGCTACGGGAAAAAAAGGAGAAGTGGTACAGCTACAGTGGAGAACACTATACGCCATGTAAATGTCGGAACACATTTGCCTGAAAAGATCCCTACATGGAGAAGATGTGCTGGCTGTAGTACGAAACAAAAAGAAAAAAGAAGTAATGTGATTTGCAAAACTTGTCAAGTGGCGCTCTGCAAAAACTGTTTTTCGTCATTTCACACCTGATAAACTCTTTTTTTTTTGCACCAATAATACCCATAATGTTTATTTTTATTTTTTGTCAATAATCCAGTTTTTAGTTATGTAGTAAATTCTTGCTTTCAGTTTTTAGAAAATAAACTCTTTCAAGTATCAAGTGGGAAATTATTAACCCAGTGCCCAATTAGAAATGTATTTCGTACAAAGTGACCTTTGGGATAAATATTTCCCACCCATTTTTTTGGAAAAAAAACAACTTTTTCTCAAAATAGGCCTGTATTCATTGTTACAACTGGTTGTGGAATCTACCATCAAAAATTTAGCTCGAAATAATAATGGGAAGACTTTTGCCCTATAAAGGGTTAAGTATACTTCGTCCCTATATTGGGGAAGAAATGGGCCAGGGCTGACAATTTACTAAATTATTAGCTAAACTAAACATTGAACGAAAGGCTTCTCTCCAGACAACAAATTTATTTAAAATTCACTTCCCGACGCGTTTAGACACTCTAAGAGGGGGGTGAATTTAAACAATTCTTAAAAAGTTGAACTTGAAAGTATACAAAAGGTTCAATCGGCCAAAACTTCATCCATTGTTCCAGCGGCCCTGCAACACTACATCTGCATTCGCCAAAAGTTATCCCCTAACAAAAATCAATAAGAAAGATCGGCGATTTAAAAACGACACGAATGATGAGGGGCAGCCATTATAAGTTTCAAAAGTCACGATGTCCCCATTAATAAGTACAATTGGGAGGACCCAATTTATCACAATACAGCTTTTAGACTCATTAATAAACTCATTATTGATCCCTATGATGAAGCTAACTTTTTCCCCTCAGGGCTCGTCCGCGGCCTTGCCACCCCGATAAAACTGCAACCTTTGGTTTATTGTGCATACCCTTAGTCTTACTCCACCCATTCCAAAATCACTGTGCCTTGAACTAGTCTGCACAGCGATTGGAAGGGTGAAGTTTTATAATGCTCTATCTCCGGTCTAGACTGACCGTACATCAGTTGTCTTTTGTGGTCCAGAGCTTTACACTTGCACAAGATGTGCTGGGCTGATTCTTCCCACTCGCCGCAGAGTCTGCATGCGAGGTCCCCTTCGAACCGTCCCATTTTCTGCAGGTGTTTCTTGACGGCCATGTGTCCCGTGAAGAGACCTGTTGTGTTTCTGAGCTGTCATCTGCTAAGATTTAGCAGCTCCACAGCTCTCTTTGAGATCGGTTCGTCAATTATTGGCTTTTCATGTCTGAGCCCTGGACAGTCTGCCCAGTACACCTTGTGTTGGTTTCTGACCCAGGACCTAATGGCTCCCCTGGCAGTGCCCTTTGTCCCGCCCAGAGCCGGTTCTGGTCCCATAAATGGTTTTGCTGACTCTCTCTTCGCGAGACTGTAAGATTCTTCATTGCCTTTGACCCCCGTGTGACCCGGCACCCAGATGAGGGTTACCTCATTCTGCACGGCCAGGTCGCTCGTCTCATCTCGGCATTCACCAGCCAGGAATTTACACGTACTTAGTGCCTTAAGGTCTGTTAAGGGCTGACTGGCTGTCTGTGGCTATGGGGATCCGCTTGTTGGTGTAGCCCCTTCTCTTGTTCTTTAGTACACAGTGCAGGATGACGTACATATAGGCCTGAAACACCGTTTCCTGGGCTCCGAGGGATATACTATGACTTACCCTCGGTCCTTCCGAGTAAACACCTGCCCCCGTCCCACGCTTCCCGCCGGATCCCACGCCCTCCGCCGGATCTGTCCGTGAACCAGACGAGCGCGTCCCGTGTTGTGCCCGGCGTCCCCTCCCGCTATGCCTCGCGGTCTGGGATTTCCACTGTAAAGTTTATTTTCCCTGGAGATTTGCGGGCTCGCGAAGTCTGACCTCATTTTAAGCATGGACTCCTTCACGATCTCCTAAATTTTGCAGTGGCCCCTGAAGCTTGGGTTGATCTTCAGTCTACCATTGCAGGCTAGTCTGTATAGTCCTAGCCTGGCCTCCCCCATAATAACAAAGTGTCGGGGGGGTTTGCAGATCCAGCAACACGTCCATGGTGGCTTTTGGGGTTGAAGACATGGCCCCTGTGATGTCTAGGAAAGCCATCCTTTGGATCTTGCCTAGTTTTTGTTTGGCACTGGATTGTGTGACCTTAGGCCACCAGACCAGTGCTGCGTATGTTAACGATGGTCTCACCACCCTTGTGTACAGCCAGTGGGTCATGCTAGGTCTTAGTCCCCACGTTTTTCCATATAGACGCCTAGTGACGGCTAAGGTCATGACTGCCTTACGCAGTATTTCTCCGATGCGACCATTCCAGGTTAGCTTAGAGTCCAATACGACCCCAAGATATTTTACCTCCCTGGCCATTGGAATGCTCGTACCGTATAGAGTGAGAGTCCTGTGGCCGTAGCACTTCCTCCTCCTCGTAAACGGCACGACGGTTGCTTTCTCGAGGCTCACCCCAAGCCCTTGACCAACCGTCCACCCTCCCACCACTTTTAGTATAGTCTGCATGCGCTCCCATACTGACTGAGGGACCTTTCCTCGGAGGTCCTCGTTCCACCACGGAACGTTCCTGATGGACACCCTCATTTTCAGTTCGCGTTATAGGCCGAGGTAATTGAATTGTCTATGGTACTCTTAAACCCCCGCGGTTCCACTGCTAGGTCTGACCTGTAGGCTTCCCAGTCCGCCTTGCGGGGGTCCCGCTACCATACCGTTTGTCTTTCGACTTTGGCGATTTCAAACCGGATGTATCTGTGGTCTCAGCTACTTACTTCCCCAGACACAGCCCTTAACAAAGTCACCCAGAAGCTAACTTTTCTAGCGAAACGATTGTCAGGTATAAAAACAATATTGTAGCGAATTGAGTTCTCCAAGTTGTACCTGCCAGTGCTCATCACAGGATACAGCCTTCACTCATGTCTTTATTAATGATTTTTTCTACAAAAATTCACTAAAAATATATGCGTATATATTATTGAATATTCTATATTTGTTTACTATTTTATAAAAAAATAGAAAACCTAAAGGTAGTTATCTCACTTGTAATAAATTTAATCAACAGTTGAATACAGGGTAAAAGAAAATGGGCGAATGTCTACAGTAGCTGCAGCTAACATGACCTCACACAAACTACACATATTCATGCAAAATCACATTAGTAAACTAGGTTGTAATCAAAATCAAGTAATCTTTGATTTCGAGCATGTTACAGGTAAAAAACTAAATTATTTTAAATCTAAAACTTTGGTGTAAAAAATTATTTTTCAGTCAAACACATTACAAAGACTGGATTAATAAGACCAAAAATAAATAAAAAGCAAAAAACTATTGAAATAGTTCTGACTCGAATAAATAATAATAATAAATCATGCACTGAATCAAATCTATCCCCCAGATTTGGCGTCAGAGTTGTTTGCATGACATAACCATCCGTCATAGTCGATCAATAGTGTCCGCAAAAATATTCAGCTTTTCAATATACGAATAAAGAAACTTTTCCAACTATATTCCGGCGGAACCTAACAATTTTTTTCATCACAAATATTGTTTCGTGCATTTCCCTTCACAATAAAGTGGAAAAGTTTTGTTCCTTTGCAGGTTATATATAAATATCGAGTAGCCTCGATAGTATTGAAATCCTAAATTTACATAACTTCAGGAGCCAGAGTGTGCCGATGAAGTGAGACAGAGAAGTGGGATTTGCACAAAGCTGTATTTTCTATTTATCCGAGTAAGATGCGATACCTTGTTCACCGTTGGCTTTGTGTCGTGTCGTACAAACGCATTATAGTTGTCGCAAGTGACTTATGCCCCGCTCGCGCAACCCATAACCTTATCTGTTGCAAAAGGGAAAAGTCAACACTGAATTATTGAATCTACTTTCAGGAGACTAGGCAGGATAAAGCTAAAACCCCTTGTGATTGATACTCTCATGATGTTTATTCAATACTGCCGCTTGCCTTGCATTCTTTGTACTGAGATGAAATTCATTTTCGTTTCCATCAGGCAGTCTGAGGAACATGCTAGCTTTTCTGGGAGCTGATGAAATTTGAATTTTATAAAGAAGCTTTTGTCATGTATATATGACTCCGGAGACAGTCGCTTATTCAGCAAACAGCTTCAGTAGCTGTTTTGATACATTTTCAAATGCACAACTTGCTTGAGGGAGCTAGCGAAAGATGTTTATTTATTATCTGCATATACGAAACAAATGAATTTTATAGATACTAGCATTAATTAACTATATAAAATTTCGGGATGCAGCAAGTGCGTTATAACAGTGAATTTTAGTAAGAATTTGACACTGCTAATACGGCATATTAGTCAAAGTAATACTCTTAGTTTAAACAGACGTCAAAGATCGGTTTTAGAGGTCTTAATACAAGCTCGTTTAAAGAATTGCTCTCTTTCCATTATCACAAAACGTTCGGAACGCAGCAAGTGCGTTAGGGTAGTGAATTTTTATTAAATGTTTCAAATTTGAATAACTCACTTCATTTTTAGCTACATGTAAAGTCTCATTCCAGTTGCTTTAATACCTTGAAAAATATAGCGTATTTAAAAATATTTTTTTTTGGGGATAAATATGCCCGCTATGGCTGATTGACGAACTCGTCCGCGACTGTAACGAAATGAACCAGTTTTACAATGCAAATGAAAACCTGTATTTAAATCATTTTTACTCAACTTAATCCAAACTAAATTAACAGGACAAGCTGATAAGGCTGATAATTAATATTAAAATCATTAACTCGTGGGCAGATTTAGGAAGTGCTCTAGGTCAAAATTTCACAGATCGGAGAAACGATACAAGCTTATTAGGTGAGCTTTTAAGCATAAAAAAAGACCCTTTAGCTTTTAGCAATAGGTGTCGTCGTCACATAGAACAACTATTGATTTCTAATTTAATATCTAACGAAAATAACGAAGCAGTGCTGTACTTAAACAAAATATGTATCAGCAACAAACTCTGAAAGCGTTCCTTGGTGGACTTAGAAATCCAATGGGAATGGTATTAAGATCTACCGCGCCGACAAGTATAGAATAAGCCTTAAAATTATTATTTTTTTGTAGAAAACTACGATTACAGAGAGAAAACATACAAAAACCCAATTTCAATAATAATAAAAAAACAGATGGACAACAGAGACCATTTTTTCAAAGAAACAATTTTCCTAACATTCAGTTTCAAAGACCTTTCCAACCTCATTATAGGATTTTTAATCAAAACAATCAGAATAATTTTCAGCACAGACACCCCGTCCAAATTTTCAACAAAATAACTTTTCGAGTCAAATAAGGAGACCCTCGTATAACCCAAATAGCAATCAAAGAAATTATGCAGTACCCGTGGATACCACAAGTGCAAATACAAGACCTTAAAATTTTCCTAGACTGCTGTCCTCACAGCACAGAAAAAAATATTTTCAATCAAAATGCCCGACAAAATGCCGTAACGGCAGAATTACATTACACAGAAAATGAGGAGCAATCACCTGCTGAAATATACGACAACGAATATGAAAATTTTCCAATACCAGAGCCCTCGAATACAGACCCATAATCGAAATAAATAACGTTAATACACCCTGCCAATTACCCTTTATCGAAATTCTATTAGGTCGTAATCGATTCGGGCTCGTCAAAAAGTCTTTTAAATCCTACAGTAGCATCTGCACATTTTTACAATATAATTTTTGAAAATCCTTGCCTAATAAAAACGACAGATGGGTATTCAAGCCACAATAACAGGGCTAAAATAGTTTTGAGGTCACTGACAGATAATGAGCAGGAATTTTGATTATTTAATTTTAATGACAGTTACATATGTTTAATATGTATAGATTTCCTAATTAAAAACGAGTGAATATTAATTTTGCAAACAGGAAACTCAATTTAATGAGTATTTTTTCAGTTATCGCTCGGATACTATATATATATATATATATATATATATATATATATATATATATATATATATATATATATATATATATATATATATATATATAAACATATTAAAATTCAAATGGACCTTGGATATGGGTACCAGGGGTCATAATTCACGCTCATTTCAAAAAATTTTCCATTACCCTCATCATTGCTACCTCCATATTGGTTAATTTTCTGAATGAAAATTCACTAATAATTAATTAGTAATGCGTTTCACTCATTCGCAAAGCTTTTCATTTTGCGAAATTTTATTAGGATTAATTTAAATATGATGTTCGACATCGAAAAAAAATATCGAAAAATATATATTTTCATGCTTCAGTTTGCAGATATATATATATATATATATATATATATATATATATATATATATATATATATATATATATATATATATATATATATATATATATATATATATATTATAAAACCCATATGCAGGGTCGGTTTCAGTTTTTGTCTGTTTAAAGATATACAGGTGGCGCATTTCTACGGTAATCTCAATATATCCGTTATTATACAAGAAATGAGAAAAATTATATACGTTTATTATAGAGTGTCTCGAGCTGCATCTTGCAAACCTATTTTGACAATCAGAGGGTGACCCATAAGTCGTTGGTGATATGCACTTTCTTTTTTTTTTTTTTTAATAGAACTGTTCTTATGTTATTGCATTTTTCCATTTTACCATTATCAAATCATAATGCATGTTTGTAGGAAAAAAACTGATATCGTTCATCGTTTTTGAATTATTTCAATTGCTTTGCAACTTTTCACGTTTTTGGCACATATCACAAACACATATCATAAATTGTGATACGGCGTTTTTCCAATAGATAGCGGAGTCTAATGAAAATGACGCATCCAGAGAGATTTTTGTTTGTATTATTCGTGGAAAAATCAAGCTTTAATATAGATGCGTTTCTCAAACATTTTTGGCAGAAATATTTTTAGTGTTTCCGTAGAAATCATTTTCTGTAACATATTCGTGAAATATTGGTAATTAATAATAAATGTTTGATAAGTTCTTGCAAAAATTGGTTGTTGAATTTTTGTGGAAAATATAATTTAGTATA
This sequence comes from Tillus elongatus, assembly GCA_964006375.1. Lineage (NCBI taxonomy): Eukaryota > Metazoa > Arthropoda > Insecta > Coleoptera > Cleridae > Tillus > Tillus elongatus. The sequence goes on along the minus strand of OZ023262.1, from coordinate 304,392,517 downwards.
ACATTACTGAAGCCACTTACAAAAGAAAGGCTGATTAATAAACGCTGAAACACGTCAGTTTTAATATTGAAGGGGACATGTTTTGACATAAAACTCAACTTTGTCACATCACCCCCTTAAGGGTGGTAGGCAGATAATAATCCAAGAAATTTTCACGTAGTCCACACTTAAACTACACAGAAATTGAATGTCTGGACTGACATTTTTGGAGACCGTTTAATCGAAACAATTTTTTTTAATGGCAATTTGAGTGGCGAAACGTATTTGGAGTTACTAGAAGATTAGTTTACCCTCTACTAATTGACATTGTTGAAAATGACGACCGCTATCAAGAAAATCAATTAGTGTTTCAACACGATGGAAATCCTACGCATTTTTCACAACTTTTTAGGGAGTTTTTGAACAGAGAGTTTCCAGGACAATGGATTAGGCGTAGAGGTGCTATTGAGTGTCCCCCTAGATCACCGGATTTAACTTCTTTAGACTTCTTTGTATGGGGCCATTTAAAGAGTAGAACTTACGCAACAGAACCGGAGTCTCTGGAAGAGATACGAGGACTCATTGTTGAAGAATGCTATCTAATAACTCCACAAATGCTCCAGAATGTCAGAGCTCGTTTTGAACAAAATTTGTACTTTCATGGAAGCTGGTGGTCAACAATTTAAACACTTACTTAACTGACTAAAAATTTTTGAACGTTTGGTTTTGTTTTTTAGTTTTTTTTTAGCGAAAAATTTACTAATCAGTGCATTTCTTATCACAATGAATGAAATACGTTCTTGCAACTCCAACTGTGAATAATTTTTAAACGAGTTGATATAAGTTCCAAAAAAATTAGTGTGCTGAATTCGGAAAGGAAAGTGCTTTGAAACGATGTAACACTCAACCGATGTTCGATATTTAAAATATAAGGGTTGTTATCACCACCCTATGGGGTTGATGTGACAAGATATTTATATATATATATATATATATAAATATATATATATATATATATATATATATATATATATATATATATATATAAACATATAGAAATTAAATTAAAACTCACCCCGGATGTGGGTTCTAGGGGTCTCAGTTCGCGCTCATTTGCAAAAGCCTTTTCCAAATTCAAAAGTCGGGATCTTCTCATTAGTGAACTTTTTCTACGAAAATTCACTAAAAGTGCTTTTAATTGTAAAGGGTATTGACTGTCTTAAAATATATTATTAGGTATTTATATTGAAACTACTCCTGTTGTCTCTCCTTATGTTCTTAACCACCTTACCGTGGCCTAGTTTTGTCTGTTCTAAGAGGGTGGAGAAGTTCTGGCGGGTCCCTGAATAGCACTTTTGTATCGTTGTCTTTACTTTTTATTATAGTTCAATAAAAAAACGAATAAGGAAAGAAATAATGTGTGTATATATGTGCATATATGTGTATATATACAAAACAAATAATTATACCAATTTAATTATGGAAACTATATAACTATATATGTGGATGTAAACCTTTCCTTACCTCTCGTCTGTCTAATACAACAGTTTGTTGCTAATGGACCTGGTTTCCGAGGCCATCAGGAGGCAACACACACACACACACACACACACACACACACAAACACATGTTCAAACTATGCAAATTTATTTTATACAAAATATTTACGTAAAAAATCACACATTTCTAAAAGAGCACATAGGTATTTACCTCAAAACCAGTATTGTCCATGGTGCCATTTCTGGAACACTCGCACAATATTCGTACAACTAAACTGAACCACCGATGCTCTTTTTCATACTTTCTGACCTTTTTGCGCCAAAAAACCTAATTTTTGCCGCTAATATTCAATAGGTTTTGCTAGCCATACAAAATATCTAGGCCTTGTGCGTTGCTCTGTTCACCAGTGGATACCAATTTTTTTGTTTTAAATGCCTGCCTATAACTCTTTTTGTTTCAACCTACAGATCTGAGTTGGAACTATGTAGGATACGTTTTTAGTAGAAACTTAATTACCGAATTTGGATCAACATCGTTTGTTTTTTAGTGAATTAAAAAAAAAAATGCACTAATCAGGAGATCCCGATTTTAGCGTGCTGATGATTAACCAGGACGGTTAGAAACTGTAGTTCGCGTAAACGAATGAAATAAAAAGTCTGGACGCAGCAAGTGCGTTATGGAAGTGAATTTTCTTGAAATGTTTTTAATAGAAAATATGTCTCTTAAATGCAAGCAGGAATCAATTTGGTCACCGGTACATCCTATATAGTAGGAACAATGTACCATATTTTACCAACATAACTTGTTTGAAAATATACAAAAATTTTCCGAAAATAAACTTAAAACATTTTTGAGAAAACTCATTTCCTAGCTGACGAACCTGAGGTTAAAAGCAAATTGCGTTATTAAATTGTGAAGCGTTTAATAAAAATTCGCTACTAAAGCGCACTTACTGCGTCTTGATTTTTTTTACAAACATGCATCATATTTTGATGAAAAATGCAAAAATGCAATAAGCAATGTTAAAAAAAAGTTGGTATCACCAACAACTTATGGGCCATCCTGTGGTTGTCAACATAAATTTATAAGATGCAGCTCAAAACTCCCTATAGGTAAGGTATACAATTTTTTCTCGCATCTTGCATAATAACAATTATATTGAGCTTTACCGTGGAAATGCGTCACCTTGTATATATGTAAACAGAAAATAAACTCGGATATGGATTCTAGGGGGACTAGTTTCCGCTCATTTGAAGAAATCTTTTTAGAATTCAAAAGCCGCCGTCTCCTCAATAACGAATTTTTTCTATGAAAATTAGCTAAAAATTATAGACCGTGAAACCATAAATTTAACTAAAACTACTTCCAAAGCATCATAGAAAGTGTCTATTTGAAATAAATTTTCTGGAAATATTTTATTAAGATGAAGGACAATGATGGTTTAAGCTGAAACTTAAGGGCTTGCAGAACACACTTTACATAATCCGTATTTGTGTAAGGTTCTTGCCTAAATGTTGCTAATTTTAACGTTTCAAATAGCGACGTTTTGAGCAAAACCGCAAATTTTTTTCTTTAAATGCCTCTAACATTTTTGTCTTTAAACTTACAAACCTTACGACTGTATTAAATATGGAACAGTTTCACTAAGTTAGGGCAACAACAAACAACCAGGTATGCTGTTCAAATTGAACTAAGTCTTAAAACTTTCATCTCCTCTTTATCAAATTATTTTTGATACAAAAACTCACTAAAAAATTCATCGGAATAACAACAATCAGTAGATAACCCTAAAGTGAAATGAGACTAAAAAAATTGATAAAAAGCAAAGGTACTAACCAGGATTAGAACTCGTCATCTGGGAGTCGATTATACGATGTAAAGTGACCACTGTACACCCTGAGCCCCCTGAGATACGCACTATATGCATTTACCAGCAGGAATATCATATTGTTCAAGGTATTACAATTTACATAAAACCATTTTGTTTTAAAATGGATTTTTTGCTTATATTTTAACGAAATCAAGAAAAATAATGACTAAGACACATATCTGGGAGCTTGTTAGTCATTTCTTGTAGTATTTTTCACTAACAATCTGATCAATAAATTTTTACGTTTATAACTTTCTTGAATCAGATTTAATTAATTAAAGATTAATTTACCTCTTTTGTCTTTAAAGCTGGAGACCTGAATTTTGGTACATATAATACTCTTTATGACAGAAACCAGCTTACCATTTAGTACCACCAATTTGGTTGCCCTCACTTTGTTATTTCCAGAGATATAATTTTTTTAAAGAAAACACAAAATTTTGCGGGAAAACCTTGGCCGATTTTTCTGTCTAACGAACTTCTCCAAGCCACTTGCAAAAGGCAGGTATCTGCCAAATTTTATTTAATAATATTATTTATAATATTTAATAAACATGAAATAAACTGAAACTGACCCTGGATATGGGTTCTAGGGGGCCCAGTTCGCAGTCATTTGAAGAATATTTTTTTAATTCAAAAGTCGGGATCTCCTCATTCGTGATTTTTTTTAAAGAAAATTTACTAAAATCACCAAAATACTGCAAACAAATAATGTGTATATTTAAAAGTGATTACAGTGTAGTGCAACCTTCCAATATATATATATATATATATATATATATATATATATATATATATATATATATATATATATATATATATATATATAACGATAACTAAAAAAATGATAGGCCAATTTTTACCAAATTTGGTAAGTACCTTCATTTTGCAGGTGGCTTAAATAACTTTGTTACCCAGGAAAATCGGTGTATGTTTTCCCAAATACCAAAGATGGTATATTGTTTCTACTATATGGGCTATACCGTATACCGGTAACCAGATTGTTGCATGCTTTCATTAGAAAGACATAATATTTGCTATTAAAAACAGTTTTATGAAAATTGGCTTTGATAACGCACTTGCTGCGTCCAGATTTTTTCCTCAATATACTCGCATCTCCTACTTAGTTCTATCACGCCCCGCCAGGGGGACGCGCCTCACAGTTTGATAATCGCTGGGTTACAAATAACTTAGCAATGTACAGAGCGCCTCAGTGGTTCAGTAGTAAGAACGTGTGCCTCTGAACCGAAGGGTACTGGGTTCGATCCAAGGGTTCTCTTCCTGTCATTGGTGGTGCTTTGGGGCTGTTGTTATAATAATGTGTTGTTTTTTGGTTGAATATTGTCTTGTGTTTTTTTATGATGTTTAATATTTGATTTTGGAATTTTTTCGTTGGGTTTTCCTTTAGTTTCTTGCATTTGTTTGTTGACATGAAAGTGTGTGTTTTTTCTATATAGTCCTGTGTTTTTATTGCTATTAGTGCGTCGCTTCCCAGAAAACAAATTAATATCTAGGAAACGTTTCAGAAATTGTTTTTAGAAACATGAAACATTCACTAGAATGTTTCTCATTCATTATGAAAACGATCCATGTCCTACCTAAAATTTGTTTCATTGAAACATTTCCGTCGAATGTTTCAGTAATGTTTCAAAACATACCTGCACAATGTTTTCAGAAAGTTGCAGGAATGTTTTTGATCAAAGCAATGGTACCCTCTCTAGAATGCTTTATTAATGTTTTAATATATATATATATATATATATATATATATATATATATATATATATATATATATATATATATATATATATATATATATATATAACTTCTAAAATAATAGAAAAACTAATGACACTAAATATAAATACAATGTAAATTTCAAAAACTTGACAATTGAGTTTTCAAGACTTGAATTATGTTTAATTTTTGCATACATTATATAATTTCTAGTAGGTATAGCTACCTACTCAACGAATTGAAAATACTAAAAATGTTTATAACATATTTGAGAAATTAGTTCATATAGTGTTATACAGAAAATATATATACACTTATGTTTATTATTTACTTATATTCATATGTAGGTAAATAAAAACCACTGTCAGAAAAATAGTAAAATAATTTTTTTCACATAAAATCGAGGCTGTGGCATTGTATTTCAGGAAGTTGAATGTCTGCACGTTCCGCCCTTTGGAGGGGGCGTAAAGCCGTCGGTCCCGTGTCCATGCGATGCTGGACACGTTAAGGATCCCTATTCTCCTTAGCCGTTCGGCAAAATTTCCAGGATGGTGAGGTGAAACTAACCCCTGATGTCGGTGATTGGCCATAGTAGCGGAAATAGGCCGACGTTGAAGAAACAAAACACACACACATACACAACAATGTACAGAGAATTGCGGTGCAAGAACAAGGTAACATCGCCCTTAGTTGATAAGTAATGAATTAGAGAAAATAAATATTGTTAAACTGGCTGCCCAAATGTACAGGTATACGACATGTTGTATCTTAACGCCGTTAACGTCATCATATAAACTATCTGTAATAAGATTTAATTATTTAGCTGATGACACACACATGCACACACCCCCACATAAGGCTATAACGAGTTATGTTGGACCACCAGGGTCGTCAGATAAATTATAAAATACGTAATTAATCCACATACACACATACACACACAAATGTTATCTATTTCTGTTATCCACGGCTCGGTAATTACATTACGGGCTTAATGACGCGGCAGCCAGCGGCTAGAACACAGAAAGAGAGAACTGCCCCTATATTACATTGTCCGTTTTATGATTCAGGGTTGGATAATTTGTATGCAGAATCCTGCAAACTTGGAGTTTTTTATCAGTGACACCTGTTCTACATACAGAATCGAGGCAGGTGTTACACAGCGGTTTCAGCGGAACGAAGGTGAGTTGTAACTTATTGAATATTGCATATAAAAATATGCTGTTCTCAAACATAAATTTTAATAAAACATATAAAAATGTTATGCACTGAGTTCTTGGTTGTGCTTACTATACCAATTTGAGGAAGTGGAAAAGGATTTATTGAAATGGGTGTTTAGGTCATTAATCATCAGAAAAATGTCAGAGAAACGGTTTTAGAACGTCCTGAAGTCAAAGAGTCTCAACGTAACAATTGTTTTTTTTTTAATTTCAACAACACACCACCAGTGCTTACAGCCTTAATACTATCGTACCATGGGTGTCAATAAGGAGGAAAGAGGCAACTTGTTAATTCTGGACTTGAAGGTTTGGAGGTTCGGAGGGAGAAGGAAAACATGTGCCGGCAAGGAATTCCACAACTTGGAAGTCCTCGGAACAAAAGAGCCGGAATAACAAGATGTTCTATGTCTGGTGACCTGGACAGTAAAAGGGTGCATTCGCTCTGTTCCCCTGGTAGATCTGTTGGGGGGCAGCAGGTGGAGAAACTAGGGAAGAAAGCTCCTCTGAGCAGTGCCCGTGCAGATATATATAAAAGAGAGAGAGAGGTCTCCAATGGCACGTTGGTGGGCTAGGGATGGCAGCCTTTGGGTGAGGGTAGGGTCACCGATGAGACGTATAGCGCTCTACTGAATGGAGTCCAGGATAGCGAGTGTACAAGCCCCGGCGGCACCCCAGATGTGGGAGCAGTATTCGAGGTTTGGTCCTATTTGTGAAGTATATAAGGTATAGAGATTAGCTGGTGAAAAGTATTTGCGAGTCCGGAAGAGGAAACCTAATTTTTTAGCAATCGCTTGTGCAATAGATGTGACATGTTGGTGCCAATTGAGATTTCGATCCACAGAAATGCCAACAAATGAAAAGGACACATTACTTTAAATAACTTCGTTGTTTATTGTGACGTGTCTAGGGCTGGTGTATCTCTTATGAGAAAGAAAGCAAGACTATGATTTGGTGGGGTTGAATTGTACAATACTTATACTTCCTCAATCTAATATTTTTTGGAGATCCACGAAGACAGAACCCTCCATGAGTCTGCGATCCTCATGTAATTGGGCTTAAGAGACAGGCTTAGACTACTGTATATTTGAGTGGAGGGTGTTGTCGTCCGCGTAACTGTGAACTGGGTTGGATGTGCTAGAGAGGAGGTCATTGATGTGGAGAAGAAATAAAGTAGGTGCTAAAGCAGAACCTTGAGGAACTCCTGCATTAATTGGATACAATTTAGAGGAATGGCCATCCACGACAACAGAAATGCTCCGGTTGTCCACGTACAGAGTTTTGGTGGTGGGCCATAGGCCGGTAGTTTATTAAGTAGCGCTGCGTGCCAGACCTGGTCGAATGCTTTGGATATGTCTAGAGCGACAATCTGGGATTCACCGTATAGTACCATAGACTTGTTCCAAGAATGGGTGACAAAGGAAAGGAGGTCGGCAGTTGATTTACGCTGACGGAATCCATACTGCCTGTCGTGGATTAGACTGTGTTTTTAATTAAATTTTAGTAATTCGATGTTTATATACATTTCCATCACTTTAGAGACGACTAAAAGGAGAGAAATAGGCCTGTAGTTGCTAGGAAGCGCTTTGAACCCTTTCTTGGAGACGGGTTTTACCCGAGCAGTTTTCCAGTTACTATGGAATATGCCTCTATTGTAAGATGTCTAATACAGACGAGTCAGGACAGGAGCAACTTCTGGTGCGCATTTTTGAGAACAAATGCTGAGATCTCTTCAAAGCTAGAGGATTTTCTGGTATTAAGAGAAAAGAGCATCTTTCGCACCTTTTTAGTTTTGAAAATAATATCCGTCATTTTATGCGCAAAATTGGGGCCTGTTGGTGGTTGAACATTTAGAGGTGGGTTGAGAGTAGAATTGCCGGCGAACAGCGAGGAAAAAAGTTCAGCCTTGCCCAGGGCGGTAGAAACAATTTTATCCCCTGAGACAAGGGGTGGAAACGTGCTCTTGCAGAAATTATTTCCAATAGATTTAGCAAGAGTTTTCTGCCGCTGGAGCTTAAGAGAACTTTGTTTTCGATGTGGTTATTAAACGAGTTTTTTGCCCCAGAAAGAATGCGGACATAGCGGTTTCTTGCGCCGTTAAATGCTTGACGGTTTTCTGGACAGGGATTGTGTAGAAGCTTTTTGTGAGCTTTGACCTTTTCAAGTCTGGCCTTGTCACAGGATTTAGAGAACCAGTGCTTTTGAGTGGTTGCAGAGGTTTTCTGTGTACGTGGAATAAATAATTCCATGCCAGCTTGGATAAATTGGTTGACGTTTTGTGACATATCAGAGGGACCAGGATGAGAGAATCAGACAGACGCCCATGGAAATGAGGAAAAGTGATCTCGCATTTCGCTCCGGTTCGCGGAGTTGTAGTGCCAAACGATACGTGGGTGTGATGACTGTGTGACCTCTGGTTGCATTTCACAGGAAGCAGTGACTATGCCGTGGTCTGAGCGACCCAGGGGGCGGTGACTGATATCTTATAGCAGTCAGGATTTGCAGTAAGAATGAGATCCAAGGGAGTTGAGCTGTGTGTTGGGATGCGAGGAGAGTAAGTAGGTTACTGCGGATAAAGAATTGCTGACTGCAAAGGCCTCCGCTGCCCTTCTTTGTGGATCGGTTTTTGAAGATCCTAGCCATTCCTTATTATGGAGATTGGTGTCACCAAGAATAGTGATCTCGGAGGAAGGATATTCAGAAATCAGATGGTCGATTTTTCAGAAAGGTGATCAAAGTGCTGGACAAAGTTGTTGTCAGAAGGTGACCCGTAAATTCAACATATGAATTTAGTTGCAGACCAGAGAGAGTTTTATCCATAGTATGTCTTTTCTTTCAGCTTCTAAATTGTGGAGTCTGGTGCAGGGTAGATTGCTTCGGACGTACGCGCACACGCAATCTAAAGGAAGTAAGGAGTTCATACGCCGGGAAATTAAGGTGATCAGTGACTGTTTTGAACCTGATTTGAGTTTTGGTGAGGAAGAAGAAGCCTATTAGCCTGGAGGAAATGGTGGACGGAGTTCAGGCTATAATTTAGCCCACATATATTCGAGAAGGTATGTTAAATCTTGATGCTGGCGCCCCCTGTACACCCGAATGGAGGGGTATTTTATCTCCGGAGTTTTTTGTACAAGGAGGAGCCATCATCATTTTTGCTTATAAGGGAAACAGACTCCTCATACACCAGAACCGGAAACGTCCGTTGGGACTTCACAGGCCCCTTGATGTAAGAGGTGGTACCTACTCGGGCGTGAAAAAAATCCTTTACTATCACGTAAAGGAAAATTCCACATATTGCACCATATTGCAAGTATACCACACCAGCCAACTATTAAAGAGCTGACCAGCTATAGAACTTGCTTGTGTTATGGTGTAAGAGTTTACCCCCTTAAAAGGGGGCTATTATTTATTTAATTTAATTTAATTTAATTATTGAGTTGAATGTCAAAAGTGGCTATTTCTCTATATAAAATTGTTCGAGGTTTTTTTCTTGGTGTTTATTAGGTTAAGGTATAAAAAATTAAGTTGCAAAAGTTACTGTTAACAAGATGGTATGGTCTTTATGATTTTGACTTAATACGTACTCTTCTAGGGTTGCTGTCGACTAAAAGCTCATATTTGTCAATCTTCCAAATCAGCATTGAGCACTTTGTAATGTTATTTAAACCGCTTACGTTATCTAGTTATTTTCAATAAGGGATGCCAGTGCCTATAGCACACAATTTTGAATAGCAGGGTATCCAACCGTCGCACTATGTACACAAGAAAAATTTCTTGTTCATACCCGCCAAGGAAGTTACGGTACCTGGGGGAATAGGAATGCTGTGCGGGGTAGGCAGGGTTTAAGGGGGATATGGCTTCAAGATGTGGAAAAGACAACTTCCAATCCCGTTGTGTTCGCAGTTTCTGCTCATATTTCCTTTTTACTACCCCGCCCAGCACCCCTATTCAATCCTGGTCCCGTAACTTCCTTGGGGGGTCTGAACAAGAAATTCTCTTGGGGTCTGTGCATAGGGGGGGAAGTGTAGCCAAGTTTCTGAAAACAGCCAACTATTAAAGAGCTGACCAGCTATAGAACTTGCTTGTGTTATGGTGTAAGAGTTTACCCCCTTAAAAGGGGGCTATTATTTATTTTATTTAATTTAATTTAATTATTGAGTTGAATGTCAAAAGTGGCTATTTCTCTATATAAAATTGTTCGAGGTTTTTTTCTTGGTGTTTATTAGGTTAAGGTATAAAAAATTAAGTTGCAAAAGTTACTGTTAACAAGATGGTATGGTCTTTATGATTTTGACTTAATACGTACTCTTCTAGGGTTGCTGTCGACTAAAAGCTCATATTTGTCAATCTTCCAAATCAGCATTGAGCACTTTGTAATGTTATTTAAACCGCTTACGTTATCTAGTTATTTTCAATAAGGGATGCCAGTGCCTATAGCACACAATTTTGAAAAGCAGGGTATCCAACCGTCGCACTATGTACACAAGAAAAATTTCTTGTTCATACCCGCCAAGGAAGTTACGGTACCTGGGGGAATAGGAATGCTGTGCGGGGTAGGCAGGGTTTAAGGGGGATATCGCTTCAAGATGTGGAAAAGACAACTTCCAATCCCGTTGTGTTCGCAGTTTCTGCTCATATTTCCTTTTTACTACCCCGCCCAGCACCCCTATTCAATCCTGGTCCCGTAACTTTCTTGGGGGGTCTGAACAAGAAATTCTCTTGGGGTCTGTGCATAGGGGGGGAAGTGTAGCCAAGTTTCTGAAAACAGTTTTTTGAAAAGCGTTCGAGAGCTAATCTGCAAATTTACCGAAAATTCGCTACCAAAACGCACTTACTGTCCAGATTTTTTTCTTATAAACGCATAATATTGCGATAAAAAAAATGCAAAAATGCATTAACGAATTAGTTCTGCGAAAATTAGCTAAAAAAATTATAGACTAGTAAACCATAAACTTAATTAAATCTACAAATTAATATTCAAAAAAGCATCAACTTAAATAAACTGACAGCCAAAGTATCAAAGAAACGGTCTATTTGAAATGAATATTTTGTAAACATTTTAGTAAAATGAAGGGCAACGACGGCTGAATATAAAACTTAAGGGTTTGTAGAACACTCTTCTTGCAATATTTTCTTTTCACCATCGGTATTTGTTTCACGTTCTTTGCCTATTCATTGCCAATTTTGACGTTGAAAATTGAAAGTTTGACGTTTTGAGCAAAACTCCAAAATTTGTTTCTTTAACTGCCCATAACTTCGTTGTCTTTAAAGCCTAAAGACCTAAATTTTGGTACAGAGTTCACCCTTTATAATTCAAACACGCGTATCAAATTTGGTTGCCCTTACTTTGTTATTTGCAGAAATATGAATTTTTTTAGAAAGAAAACACAAAATTTTTCGGGAAAACCTAGTCCGATTTTCCTGGCTAACGAACTTATCCAAGCCACGAAAAGGAAGGTACCCACCAAATTTGATCAAGATCGGTCCAATATTTTTTGAGTTATCGGTTGGATATATATATATATATATATATATATATATATATATATATATATATATATATATATATATATATATATATATATATATATATATATATATATATATATATATATATATATATATATATATATATATATATATATATATATATATATATACAGTGTGGAACAGCCAAATGGAATAAATTCGATAACGGATAAATGAGGACGTGTTGGGAAAACGCTTGGACACGTCGATTTGTATTTTTAACTGCGCATCTTTTTCAAGAAAAAAAAATTATATAGGGTGCGTCATGTGACAGTGGCCAATACCAACTTTCTTATTTTAAATACAAGCCCCTGTATATTATTAATTTTTTGGATTCTTCAGAAAATTCTAGACATAATTCATGTACAATGTCCTATACCTATCTTCAACTATTTCGGAAATATTAAGTATTTTCAGATTTATTACAAAAATTAACATTAAAAATAGAAAATTATTTTATTTCACAAATTCTAATAAGAAATACTGATTATTTCTTAATAATTTAAAAAAACAAAAAAAAATTAATGTCAATGTAGTAAATGTTCAAATTGCTCGCCACGAACATCTTGGCAACATGCTAATCTGGTATAGAAATGTCTTCTAACATTACTCAACATCTCAGGCGTGACTGATCTAATCGCAAGCGTGATTCGTCTTTTTAAGTCATCTAAGTTGAGGGGCTTAGTTTTGTATACAATACTTTTGACATATCCCCACAAAAAGTAGTCTAATAGCGACAGATCAGGAGATCGTGCTGGCCATTCTATCGATCCGCGCCTCCCTATCCACCGATTTGGAAAAATTTGGTTCAGGTACTGCCGGACATTGATTTGGTAATGGGGCGGTGCTCCATCTTGCTGAAACCATATTTTATTGGCAGGAACTTGTGGGTTTGCTGGATCTGGATATAAGTTTGTCAAAGTTGGCACGACATTATTTTGGAGCAGTTCTAAATATTTATCCCCATTCAAGTTGCCATCAATGAAAAAGGGACCTACGATATGATTTCCAACAATTCCTGCCCAAACATTAACTTTTTCAGGATATTGCGTATGTTCCTCTCTCATCCAATGAGGATTCTCATTAGACCAATAGCGGCAATTTTGACGATTAACATGACCGTGAAGTGTAAATGTGCTCTCATCAGAAAACAAAACATCTTCTAATTGGATCACATTGTTATCTAACATTGCCATCATTTGTTCACAAAAATACGTTCTCCTATCGAAATCGTATCCATGAGCTCCTGAGTTGGTATCATTTTATAGGGATGCATTTTACTTTCCTTTAATGTTCGAAAAATTGCTGTGTGGCTAACGTTGAATAGTTGGGCTGCTTGTCGACCAGAAGTATGTGGGTTTTCTTGAAACTCAAGCGTAATATCCAATTTCGTATCATCACTTACTGCATTGGCAGCTACTTTATTTATCTGTCTCACATGACCAAGCTCGCGAAACTGCTTTTCTATTTTGCTAATTGTTCCTTGGGATACAGGCGGCAAATTTGGAAATTTTTCGTGAAATAAGCGAGACACTTCCATCTGTGTCCGTGTGTTATCTCCATAACCAATCATTTGTAGAATGGTTATTTTGTGCATTTCTGTTAAATGAACCATTTTTCTGATATTATTACGTACAGTTAACGAAATTCAAACGACAATAGCACTGACACTAATCACTACTGTCATGCAGGCAGACAACAAGTTGCTAAGGCTACGAGTTTTATACGAACAGAAGGAAAACTGTTTTTGTTTTTGTTTCATTTCATATCAGTAAAAAGAAACGCAGGAATGGTTTTTGTTTACTTTCTCATTATCAAGAGCTGAATGGGAAATAAGTATCGAATGCAATGTAGCGAATTTGTGAAATAAAATAATTTTCTATTTTTAATGTTAATTTTTGTAATAAATCTGAAAATACTTAATATTTCCGAAACAGTTGAAGATAGGTATAGAACATTGTACATGAATTATGTCTAGAATTTTCTGAAGAATCCAAAAAATTTATAATATACAGGGGCTTGTGTTTAAAATAAGAAAGTTGGTATTGGCCACTGTCACATGACGCACCCTATATATTTTTTTTTCTTGAAAAAGATGCGCAGTTAAAAATACAAATCGACGTGTCCAAGCGTTTTTCCCAACACGCCCTCATTTATCCGTTATCGAATTTATTCCATTTGGCTGTTCCACACTGTATATATATATATATATATATATATATATATATATATATATATATATATATATATATATATATATATATATATAATCACAGATCTCCTCATTAGCGAATTAAAAAAAAATCCCTAAAAGAGCTTAGAGTATCAGTTTCTAATATTAAACCCTCTTTTCAAAAACTTTGCGCTGCAAGATAAGTCCAAGGGTTCACTAATAATTCTTCATTTTGTTATGCTCGCGCCACCTATTTAGTTTTATCACGCGCCTCTAGAATGGCCTGCCCCACAGTTTGAGAATCGCCGGTGTAAGATATAATTCCTTTAGCAAAACGCTTCATTTTCGAAACCGTGAAATCTTAGATATGGCTGTTCCAAAAGTTACTATTACAGTATTTTAGTTCGGTGACTTGTGCAATAAAATCTATGCATCTTTAACGATGTCTTTAAATCTTATAGTAAAGTTTACCGTTAATGATAAAGTTGATATTTTATGCAACCTGTAGTTAACGTGCATTAAAATATTAGCATTTATAGGTATAATCATTTCCTGCAAAGTTACACATTTGTTTCATCTTATAATATAACTAGCATTGATGTACAATAACCTTCCCTAACGTAGGTTTTGGTATAATTGAGTAGCGGATCACCCTATTACTATGGTAATTAAGTATCAGTATTCAGCGAGCAACTTACCTGAACGTCAACACAGTCAGAGGCCTGTAGGATTTGTGACTGGCAATGTCCTCCATCGGGGTTCCCCAAAAGTCGTTCTTAAACACATGTCCGATGGGGTTGATCGCTAAGACGTCCTTATTGAGAGTCACAGCAGGAATGTCATCGTGCACAAAGTCCCCGTTAAGTCCGTTAAGATAGCAAGCGAAAGCGACCGTGCTAACCAGGCTATACACGGGCCACGAGTTTGGCTCCTTCCTCTCCCCGCCGCCTTGCGACGACACTGCCGCCCTCCGTCTCATATCGCTACGTAATCTGCCACAAGGTCACTGTTTTTATTACGGAATAAATGTTTATTCGCTAGTTATGAGAACCATGTAACTTCATTTCGCCGAGCATTATTTCTGGCTTTCACTTTTCCCGAGACCCGCTTTCTACTCGCAAACGCACGATTAAATCAAAACACCCTCCGTAATTTATACGCGAAGAACGACGGAGACGGAGTAAGACAGAATGGGAGAGATGCGACACGGTTTGAGTGACTTCTCGGAGTAAGCGAATCCAGTGTAACGTTTATTCCTTCTTTCGGGGATGCAAATTCCTTGCGGGCAGGAGTGCAGAAAGCTGTGGCACTTTTGTTTGCAGAGTGTAAAATTAAATACGGTGGCTTATGACAGGGTAACTTGCTGCGTCATTAAGCAATAACTGCACATTGGCTCACAATTGATCAGGTAGTGCGCTTGGTCTGGAACGAAGGGCTTTATGTTCCGGGTTATATGGAATTTCTCATCGGATTAGGAGATTACTGCAGCAACCGTAGCGTATGGTGGAAATGTGCTGGGGAACGGTGGTAATACCAAGACCTGAAACAAATCAATGATAATGTTAGAATGGATTTTTTCACAGGCGAACTGGTAGTAATGAAAATGTGTATTCAGATAAGGAAAAACTCTATTATTTTCAATAGGAAACGCTGGTTATATTAAATTTGCCTCAAAATTGACAGATCTCAGTTTATTGTGTTAAAATATACTTATTTATTTAAATCGTATCCAGTTAGAGAAGTAGCTACTAACTCACATCCCTGCATTTATTTATTTACCATATTCGTAAGGGCTCTTTAACAACATAAAAACTGGTTAAGTTCTACAAACTTATAATATTTATTTATTTATTTATTTATTATGAAGTATATATATATATATATATATATATATATATATATATATATATATATATATATATATATATATATATATATATATATATATATATACAGGGTGATTGCTGAGAACTGCTCATTAGAAGTTTATGACCTTCTTATCCGATTTGACAGCTGAAAATTTGTATTCGGCCATTATACAATATTCCCATTCCGATTAAAATAGTTGCACTACTCTAGCACTTTCGGTTATACCGGAAGTCGCTACCAACTTCGTTATTTTAAATAAAACACCCTGTATATTTTTGCATTTTCAGAAAGACGATCCAATTTGGGATAGATTTTATGTAGTACTTTTTGCACCTAGCGTTATTAGTTTTTGAAATATTGGCGATTTTTGAAAAATATTTGTTATCACAGCTCTTTTTATAATTTGATATATCCTTGTAAAGTCTAAATCTAGAAAATATATTTTTGGACAACAGATTGCTGCTAACTATGTCTTGCAAAATTATTGGAATGAAAATCTATTTTTTATACAGGGTGTGCGATAACAGCCTGACAAAATATCGATATTCAAGCGGGTATAACTTGATTTTTTCAAATAGAACACCCTATATATTTCTATTCCAAAGCATTTTACAGACATAACTTTGCAACTTTTATTAACTATGTCCTATATCTAAATAGCATAATTTCTGAGATATCCACCACTCCAACGGGGAATCTATATTGGAATTTATATATGAGTTCGTTTATGGAAATAGGAGGCTTTTGTTGCAATGTCAGGCGAGAAAACTGAAATTAGACACATAGTTTAATTTAGTGGCAGCAGTAAAATTAGTAACTTGCTTTTGTTGAAGGCGCGATGGGAAGTAGAATACGTTACAGTAATGAAGATATCATGAATATATTCATTATTCACGGTGACTTCAATAGAATATTGAAAGAACCTGTCGTACATTCAATGAAAAGTTTCCTAACTCGACACCTTTGGACAGACACCGGTTCAAGAAGCTTCAATCAAAGTTTTCAAGGTATGGAAGTATAACATCAAGACGTGTAATTTGTAGAGGCAAACTTGAAGATGAGGAAACATGCCAAGTCACAGTTCTTGCATACTTTCATGCAATGCCAACAAATTCTATAAGAAATGCGTCTAGTGACTTAGACATGCCTTACTGGATCATTCAAGAAGAAGCACAAAATGCATAATTTCTCTTTTATTCCCGTGCAACACCTGCGTGTTAGCGACTACGAGATGCGGATAAATTATTGCGAACACCTACTGATACGAGTGCAGGAAGATCCTACATTCTTGAGCAAAATAATCTGGACTGATGAGTCTAACTTTGGCAGAGAGGTTTTGCGAAATATAAAAAATCAGCATTACTGGGCAGCTGAAAATATGCATATGACACGAACTAGGAATTTCCAGCAGAGATTCAGTTGTAATGTTTTCTGCATGATAAGGGAAGACCGAGTGTGTTTTCATATTTACGATGGCACGCTCACGTCTAAGAAGTATATTCAGATCCTGAGAACAGTGGTGATGCCATTTGTGGAGAGTATGTCTGTAAATTCATCACTCAATTGTTGGTACCAGATGGATGGGGCTCCAGCGCACAATACCATAGGTGTGTATCATCAGCTGAATGCTATATTTGATGACAGATTGATAGGCAGAAACGGCCCTTGGCACTGGCCAGCAAGATCGCCGGACTTGACACCTTGTGATTTTTATATGTGGAGTATAATAAAGTCCAAGGTTTATGAAATGCATGTCCAATCTAAAGAGGAACTAATCCAACGCATAACGCAAGCTTTTACCGAGTTAGATCCAGAGGAGATACGAAGAACGACCACCGCTGGAGTACATTCAAGAATTTCAGAGTGTTTGAACCAAAACGGAAGTCACATTGAACAATCACTTTGAATTTTTCAGCTCTGGTTCCATCACAAGTTGTTTTCTTTTCCCCGTTCACTGTATATAATCTAATCTAGCGTAACTTTACTCTATAAATAAGAATTAAATTCATTCAATGTTAGTGTATGATTGTCATGTTACTTTAATAGTTCTATTACATTTTTACAATGATAAGGCCATAATAAATTGACGTTCTTTTTTTAACAGAACTTGCTTAATGTTTGAGCTAGGAGGAATCTGACCAGTGCGTTGGACTCTGGAGGACTATTTACACGAGGGTGGGTGGTTTTTTATAAGTGTCGTGGGCCAGGAAACTAGTTTTTTTGGGAACATTTTTAGTTAATTGCGAAATATTTTTGTCCATTTTCAAACAATAAAGTTATTTTGATGATATATGGTATATTGTTTCTATTATATAGGTCATACTGGTAACCAAATTTAATGTTTGCTTTCTTTTAAAAAACACATATTTGTTATTTAAAATATTTTTATGAAAATTCACTACCATAACGCACTTACTGCGTCCAGACTTTTTGATATTGTTCTCAGATTGTCAGCGTGTCATCATGAATATAAAAAGAAACTGGATAATCCAACGCCAGGAAAATATTGGAATTAAAATTCTCTGCTGCGACATTAAATATTAAATATCACTTCAGGAAACTAACAACATCTCAGAAATTATGCTATTTAGGTATAGGACATAGTTAATAAAAGTTGCAGAGTTATGTCTGTAAAATGCTTTGGAATATAAATATATAGGGTGCTCCATTTGAAAAAATCAAGTTATACCCGCTTGAATTTCGATATTCTGTCAAGCTATTATCGCACACCCTGTATACAAAATAGATTTTCATTCCAATAATTTTGCAAGACATAGTTACCAGCAATATGTTGTCCAAAAATATATTTTCTAGATTTACACTTTACAAGGATATATCAAATTATAAAAAGAGCTGTGATAACAAATATTTTTCAAAAATCGCCAATAATTCAAAAACTAATAACGCTAGGTGCCGAATTTACTACATAACATCTATCCCAAATTGGATCGTCTTTCTGAAAATGTAAAAATATACAAGGTAATTCATTTAAAATAACGAAGTTGGTAGCGACTTCCGGTATAACCGGAAGCGCTAGAGTAGTGCAACTACTTTAATCAGAATGAGAATATCGTATAATGGCCGAATCCAAATTTTCAGCTGTCAAATCGGATGCGAAGGTTATAAACTTCTAATGAGCACTTCTCAGCAATCACCCTGTATATATATATATATATATATATATATATATATATATATATATATATATATATATATATATATATATATATATATATATAGGATAATTCTTTGGCGAAAAATAAGGGGTGTCTTTTTTATAAAGTTTTCCTTGAAACCCCTTCTTCTCCAAGTTACAGCCCTTTGAAATTTTGGCAAAAAAGTTTTCATTAAATTTCTGTTACGAAATAATTTAAAAAAAAACGAAATTTTGCAGATGCATAAGGCTAACAAAAAGACAGTTTTAAATGGATTTTGTAACCCTATAATGTTATCACAAGAGGGTGAAAAAACCTACCCTTACATTATTTTTTATCAGTACTTTTTATTGTATGTACCGTTTTCTATAAAAAAAGACTTAAAAAGAAGGATTCATTTAGCAACTTTTTTATATCTTGACATTTTTCATAAAATTGTTAGTTTTACCACAAAAAAATAATATATTACTCAGATCGATGTCACATAAATTTATAGTGGTTGTTATTTGCTGAAAAATCAAGTACGTGGTAGGCTATCAAATAACGTCATAATTACACTACTATTAGTTGTTCTGGTTGTTGTCAATCTATCGAGAATTTTTTAAACACTAAGAACAAATAAGTGAATAAAATGGTAAATTATACCAATTCCGAAATGGCAGATATGCATTTTGAATATGGCCGTGCTAATGGCAATGGATTAAGAGAACAGCACCTCTACACTGAGTTATATCCAAATAGAACTGTACCCCATCACAGCATATTCGCACGCATTCATCAACGCCTGCAAAAAGAAGGAAAATTTTCATGAAGTGCCGCCGATTGCGGGCGTTCTAGAGAAGTAAGAACTGTAGCACTTGAAGAAATTGTCCTCAATTTAATTGAAGAATGGCTTGGTGCAAGTACAAGAAGAATCGCTCAAGCTATTCCTCGGTATTTAGAATTTTAAAAGAACAACTACTCTATCCCTACCGTAACCAACGAGTTCAAGCGCTCTTACCTCGAAATTTTTTACCTCATTTAATTTTTAGCCAATGGATGCTTAAAATGATCACGCAAGTTCCACAGTTCTTATCTCGTATTTTATTTACTGATGAGGCTAACTTTTCACGAGAATCTATTATAAATTTTCATAATAACCACATATGGTCTGAAGAAAACCCACACGAAATTACGGAATCTGATTTCCAACACCAGTTTTCATTAAATGTATGGCTTGCTGTCATTGGTGATGACTTAATTGGACCCCATTTTCCTATGATAAGACTAAATGGAGAAGTGCACTGTCATCTACTCAAAGAAGAGTTGCCCCTACTTCTTGAAAATATTTCTTTACAAATTAGACAACATATGTGGTACATGCACGACGGGGCTCCGGCTCATTTTAGTAATAACGCTCGTCACTACTTGAACGAAGTTTACCCAAATCGTTGGATAGGTCAAGGAGGCCCACAGAATTGGCCTGCCCGATCTCCTGAATTGAATCTGTTGGATTTTTGCCTGTGGGGTTTTCTGAAAACCTTAGTTTGTTGAAGTCCTGTTGAAAACATCGATGACCTCAGAAATCGTATTATCGCATCATGTGATATTATAAGAAACACACCCGGTATTTTTCATAGAATACCAAGTTCAATGAGAAACAGACTAGAGTCATGCGCTCTCTTCGAAGGGGGGCATTTTCAACATTTATTATGATGATACGTACTGACATTTTGTTAATATTTCCTTTCGTTTCTTAGTTTCTTAATTATTAATTATAAAATAGTAGTACAATAGTTATTGTTTCTTATTATGAATTTTTGCAAATTAGTAAATGCCAGAACAATACATATTAATATATTAGTGTAATTATGACGTTATTTGTCACCCTACCACGTACTTGATTTTTCAGCAAATAACAACCAGTCTGTAAATTTGTGTGACATCGATCTGAGTAATATTTTAATTTTTTGTGATGAGGTTGCTAAATGAATCTTTCTTTCTAAATCATTTTTTTAATAGAAAACGATACAGACAATAAGACAATAAAAAGTACTGATAAAAAATAATGTAAATGTAGGGTTTTTCACCCTCTTGTGATAACATTATAGGGTTACAAAATCCATTTAAAACTGTCATTTTGTTAGCCTCATGCATCTGCAAAATTTCGTTTTTTTAAATTATTGCATAACGGAGAAATTTAATTAAAAATTTTTTTGGCAAAATTTCAAAGGGCTGTAACTTGGAGGAGAAGGGGTATCAAGAAAAACTTTATAAAGAAGACACCCCTTATTTTTCGCCAAAGAATAACCCTATATATATATATATATATATATATATATATATATATATATATATATATATATATATATATATATATATATATATATGTATGTATATATATATATATATATATATATATATATATATATATATATATATATATATATATATATATATATATTCTCCAGTGGATGCATCGGAAATTACGCGAGCAGTTCGAAACCTGAAAACAAAAATTTTGTTGGATACGACTGTTTACCAACAAAACTCATTCAGGCAAAAGTCAAATTTATAGCTGAACCACAGCACTGGACAGTCTTACATTAGGTATTCCATTTACATTTACCACCCCAGTTTGATCTACCGTTATACCAGTCAACCCGAGCAGCACCATGTCGAGGTGTTAGTGGGAGACCTAAAAATGCTATATACGAACAAATACCAGAAACGCGAGATACCAGTATCGGGAACAATACCCTATTATAAGACAAAGTGATACAGTGTACGACAATAGACAGTGAAACTGCAAGGTAGCATTCTCATGAATATACGACGAAGCTCACAAAACGCTTCTACACAATCCCAGTCAAGAAAACCGTCAAGCATTTAACAACGCAAGAAAGCGGTATGTCCGCATTATTTCCTCATTTCCATGGGCGTCTGTCTGCTTCTCTCATCCTGACCCCTCTGATATCTCACAAAACGTCACCGAAATTATCCAAGCTGGCATGGAATTATTTATTCCACGTACACAGAAAACCTCCTCAGCCACTCAAAAGCCCTGGTTCTCTAAATCCTGTGACAAGGCCAGACTTGAAAAAGTCAAAGCTTACAAAACGCTTTTACACAATCCCAGTCAAGAAAACCGTCAAGCATTTAACAACGCAAGAAACCGGTATGTCCGCATTTTCTCTGAGGCAAAAAACTCGTTTAATAACCACATCAAAAACAAAGTCCTCTCAAGCTCCAACGGCAACAAACCCTTCTGGACTCTTGCTAAATCTATTGGGAATAATTTCTGCAAAAGCACGTTCCCACCTCTTGTCTCAGGGGATGAAATTGTTTCTACCGCCCTGGGCAAGGCTGAACTTTTTGCTTCGTTGTTCGCCGGCAATTATACTTTCAACCCACCTCCAAATGTTCAACCACCAACAGTCCCCAATGTCGCGCATAAAATGACGGATATCATTTTCAAAACTAAAAAGGTACAAAAGATGCTCTCTTCTCTTAATACCAGGAAAGCCTCTGGCCTTGACGAGATCCCAGCAATTGTTTTAAAAAAATGCGCACCAGAACTTGCTCCTGTCCTGACTCGTCTGTTTCAGACATCTTACAATAGAGTCATATTCCCTAGTAACTGGAAAACTGCTTGAGTACAACCCGTCCCCAAGAAATGATCCAAAGCGCTTCCCAGCAAATACAGGCCTATTTCTCTCCTTTTAGTCGTCTCTAAAGTGATGGAAAAGTATATAAACACCAAATTACTAAAATTTCTTGAAAAACAGTCTAATCCACGACAGGCAGTATAGATTCCGTCAGCGCAGATCAACTGCCGACCTCCTTTCCTTTGTCACCCATTCTTGGAACAAGTCTATGGAACTACACAATGAATCCCAGATTGTCGCTCTAGACACATCCAAAGCATTCGACCAGGTCTGGCACGCAGCGCTGCTTAATAAACTGCCGGCCTATCGCCTACCACCAAAACTCTGTACCTGGACAGCAAATTTCCTCTCCAACCGGAGCATTTCTGTTGTCGTGGATGGCCATTCCTCTAAACTGTATCCAATTAATGCAGGAGTTCCTCAAGGTTAAGCTTTAGCCCCTACTTTGTTTCTTATCTACATCAATGACCTCCTCTCTAGCACATCCAACCCAGTTCACAGTTACGCAGACGACAGCACCCTCCACTTAAATATACAATATTCTAAGCCTGTCTCTTTAGCCCAATTAGATGAGGATCGCAGACTCATGGAGGGTTCTGTCTCCGTGGACCTCTAAAAAATATTAGACTGGGGAAGTAGAAATATTGTACAATTTAACCCCACCAAATCACAGTCTTGCTTTCTTTCTCATAGAGATACACAAACCCCACACCCATCAAAATTAACAACCAAGGTATTCAAAGTAATGAGTCTTTTTCACTTGCTGGCATTTCTGTGGATCGGAATCTGAATTGGCATCAACATGTCACATCAATTGCAGAAGCGGCTGCAAAGTAATTAGGTTTCCTCTTCCGGGCTTGCAAATACTTTTCACCAGCTAATCTCCATACCTTATGTACTTCACAAATAAGACCAAACCTCGAATACTGCTTCCACATCTGGGGTGCTGTTGCAGATTCTACACTCGCTATCCTGGACTCCATTCAGAAGTGAGCTATACGTCTCATCGGTGACCCTAACCTCACCCAAAGCCTGCCATCCCTTGCCCACCGACGTGCCGTTGGTGACCTCTCTCTGTCCATTTTTCTGTCCAGGTCACCAGACATAGAACATCTTGTTATGCCTGCTCTTTTGTCCCGAGGACTTTAAAGTTGTGGAATTCCTTGCCCGCACATGTTTTTCCTCCTCCCCCGAACCTCCAAACCTTCAAGTCCAGAATTAACAAGTTGCCTCGTTCCTCCTTGTCGACACCCACGGTACGATAGTATTTAGGCTTTAAGCCCTCGTGGTGTGTTGTTGAAATAAAAATAAAAAAGCTGATCCAACAACCGATATCAATAAACAATGGAATAGCTGATGCAGAAACAGTCATCTGCATCCAAGAACAATAGCGTCCTCATCCATAATATTATAAAAGGGAATAGCACGAAAATTCAAAACATTCACTTCTCATCTTTAGTGTGAGTCATTTCGTTGCTAGCAATTTTATATCACATTTATCTTGATATCAGTATTTTATTATTTTTATTTTATATGTACAACTTAGTGTATTTCTTGTAATAGTTAATAAAAATTGTTTTAAAAATCATTATCATAGAGAATCTTCGTTTTAAAACTCCCAACAATGCATTACTGATCGACCGTGTTGTAGAAACTTAGTCTTGTCAAATCGCAATCCTGAAATCACGACCTTTCCGTACTGAAGTTGCTAGAGGTCGTCGGAATCCATGACGACGGTTACGAATCAGTTCTTTCGACCACCTGGACCAAAACTGCACAACTGTTGACACACTGTACCTAAGCGGTTGAAAATTTGTATGATTAAAAAAGTCTGGAAGCAGCAAATGCATTATGGTTGTGAATTTTCATAAAAATGTTTTTAGTAGCAAATATGTCTTTTTTTAG
Organism: Tillus elongatus; assembly: GCA_964006375.1. NCBI lineage: Eukaryota > Metazoa > Arthropoda > Insecta > Coleoptera > Cleridae > Tillus > Tillus elongatus. The sequence goes on along the minus strand of OZ023262.1, from coordinate 304,367,936 downwards.
TGAAAATAGGCATCAAATTTGGTGACCAGTATAACCTATATATTAGAAACAATGTACCATATTTCATCAAATAAGCTTTTCGACAAAACTCCCAAAAAAAAGAATTTGCATGGAAATTTACAAACAATTTTTTCACGAAAATCCAAAAAGATTTGTTTTTAATGACTATTAAAGGTTTATTATTATTTAATATATATATATATATATATATATATATATATATATATATATATATATATATATATATATATTATTTTTATTATTATGCCCTTGAGGTACGACAATTTAATTTTGTTTGATTAAGTCACTATTTGAGAGCGTCCTGTATACGGAAACTCGATTTTTTCCATGAAATAATATAAACTAACACCTCGCTAAATGTGTCATTTGCATTACAGTCCCATTTTATGGGCAAAAGCGCTATCACAATTTTTGATATGTGCCAAACATTAAATTAACTCGAAAATATGCATGCATTATAATTCGATGGAAAATGCAAAAATGCAATAATATAAGGGCTGTTTGATTTAAGAAAGAAAACTTGTATCCTCTACCACTGCCATTGTCGAAATAATTTTCATAAGATGTAGCTCAAGATACCCGTTTCTCGTCTCTTGTATATTAACAGTAATATTGAGTTTTGCCGTAGAAATGCATCACCCTTTATATATGTAAACACATAAAGACTGAAACTAACCGCGAATATGAGTCCTATGGGGACTCTTTCGTGCTCATTTGAAAAAAAAACATTCTAAATCCAAAAGTCAGGGTCTCCTCATTAGCGAATTTTTTCTACGAAAATTTGCTAAAAATGATAGACAATTAAACCATAAACTCTATAAATAAAACAACTGCGAATGCTTCGGAGAAAGGGTTTATATGAAATGAATTTTCTGAAAACATTTTAGTAAAATAAAGGACAATGACGGTTGAAGCTGAAACTTAAGGACTTGTAAAACACACTTCCTGCGACATTTTCTCTACATAGCCCATATTCTCTTTAAGTTCTTTGCCTAAAAGTTGCCAATTTTGACGTTTCTAATAGCGACCTTGATGCTTCAAGAAGAAAAATTTTTAAAGTAAATTTTCTGGCGTTTCTTGGCATTTTTTGGTCAAAAAAGCTGGTCTTTATCTGTAACATACAATAGATTTAGTTATTCACAAAAACATTTTGATTTTTGTACGTAGTTTACTTCTTGTAACATAAACCAGCGTAGATATTTGGTTGTCCTAATTTAGTTATTTCTGGAAACACAAAAATTTTCCGAACGAACGCAAAATTTTTTGGGAAAACAGGACAAAATTTTCTGACTAACGAATTTGCCCAAGACGTTTGCAAGGGGAAGGTACTCACTAAATTTGATCGAAATCCGTGCATTATTTTTTTAATTATCGTTGTGAATATATATATATATATATATATATATATATATATATATATATATATATATATATATATATATATATATATATATATATATATATATATATATATATATATATATATATATATATATATATATATATATATATATATATATATATATATATATATATATATAAACATATAAACATATAAAAATTCACACTGTATACCTGAAGTAGAGGTTCATTTAGCTGCACGCATAAAACTATCAGGCAAAAATATGGGTTTTGACTCTTGTCAACAAGTTCTACGTGAGTAAAAGGTTCCTCAAGTTGTACGCATGGAATGCGGCAGTATATTGGCAAAAATCTGGATTTTGATTCTTTTAAGAAAAAACATATCAATTCATACCGGAAAAAGAGTTTCATCAAGTTATACGCATGAAATTCCTTGGTATATCGGGAAAAAACCTGGACTTTGACTCTTCCCACCAATGAAGATTCCAATTTCTACCTGCGGAAGAGGTTCATCGAGTTGTACGCATAAAATGCTGTATTATATCGGACAAAAACCTGGACTTTGGCTCTTCTCACCAATAAAGATTATATCTTCTACCTGATGGAGGTGGTTCGTCAAGTTGTACGCATGAAATTCGGCAGTATATCAGGAAAAAAGCTGGACTTTGATTCGTCCTACCAACAAATATTCCAAGTTCTACCTGAGGAACGAATTCCTCAAGTTGTACGCATGAAATGCGGTAGTGTGTTGGAAAGAAATCTGGATTTTGATCGTTCTCACCAATAAACATTCCAATTTATACCTGAGAAAGATGTTTATCTAGTTATACGCATAAAATTCCCTGGTATATCGGGAAAAAAACCTGGAATATCGAGCAAAAATCTGGCCTTTGACTGTTCCCAAGTGTAATGGATGCGCTTAAAACAATCCAACTCTCTAGGAATTTTTTTCATCGATCGCCTTGATTTTGTTTAATTTGACTGGGCTTAAAGACGTGCCAGTTTAAGTAATATTAGCCACCGTAAAAGCCTGAAACAATGCGTTACGTAAGCTTCAATTTACCAGGAAGCGATGTTGACGCCTTTACGGAAAGGCCGTTGTTTAAGCCAACATAGAAGAAATAAATATGCAACCATGGAGGAGATGCTTTTCCGTGTGCTCTTCTGGAGAGTCTGAGCCTTAACGAAAATTGGACTGCAATCTTCTAAAAACAACGGTTATATGGATCAACTTTTCAATATAATTAGGTAAAATAAAATAATATATATTTGTAAATAGTGAGAAATATTTCAACAGAAGTGTAGCAGGTGACATTTTAAGTAGTTGGAAGTTCACTTTGAAAACTTTCGGAGACGTCAAACGTCCATAAAGTGGTAAATCACGTTGTCTACAGTAAAGTAAAAGGACGCCACCAGAAAAGTTCATTTTATAGGAGAAACGACCTTACAAAGTAAGTTGAATCGATTTTGTTTCGTCTAAAGTCGCTTGAAATTTACAAAATCTGGCCACAGCAAGTGCGTTACATTGGCGAATTTTCATTAAGTTTTTCAGATTCTTCATTTTCGTAGAAACTCTGTTTTGGTACGCAGTAAAGCATTTACCACAGAAAGAGGTAAAAGTATTTTTTTTGTTGAAAAAGTACAGTTGGTCTGGCCAACGAACGCATTCAAACTATTAACAAAATAAAGAGACGAGCCAAGTTTTATCATGTTGTGATCGGCCAGAATTTTTTGCACCGCATAATAAGTTACGCCTAAATCATATGCTGCACTTTAGATGGAAGCTTGTGGATATGCGTGAAAATAGGCTAAAATGTTCACAATATTTTCTTTCTTCGACGTTACAGGCCTTGGCAAACTTCGAGTTGCCTCCAGTTTTGAACCATAATTAATAAAATTATCTTGTATTCGCATAAACTTTCTTTGGTACATTGGCTGTAATTCAGGATACATTTCATTGAATTTCCTGCATGTTCTTGCTACAATTTTGTCACATTTTCCATGAAGAATAAATAGTGTCATCAAAGCTTCATTTGAGAAATATTTCGCTCCATCTTAACTTGTTTTCAAATAGATATTAGGTGGAAAATCGCCAATTAATCTTGAAACTTCGGCGCTTGTCAAACACAGTAAACAATGAAGCAATTGTCAAATCTCATGGCGTTTCATGGCCAACTAATACAAATTATGTGAAGATAATGTGTTTTAATAATTATTGCGATTATTTCAAAAACTTGACGAGCTAGTTTTACCACTATAGTACATCAGCTTGAAGGAAATTTAATTGCCTTTCAGAATTACTAATAATATACAGGGTGTCCTATTTAAAAAAATAAAGTTTTAACCTTTTTTGTGTCTAACGTTAAAATCATCAATTTTAAACCGCCCTGTATAATATGAAATGAATTTATTAACAATCAAAACAAAGGCTTTTGCAAACAGTGCCCAAAATTTCAGCCGTCTATGGATTCAAAAAGCAGTTACATTAAAATTTTAGTGGTACCATTTTTCTGAGAAAAAATATAAAATAAGTATGATCTCGAAAACCGGTGTGGATAGGTATAGGAACCTATTGAGAAAAAATGATCATAAAGAAATTGCAATTCTGAAAATGAAATTATATACTGGATGTCTGATTAAAAATAAGAAAGTTGTTACTACTTTTGAGTAGAAGCGGCAACACCGCTAAAATAAAAATACCTTAGAAATACAGGTCGTGCCTATTTATAGAAGTATCCAAATTTTCATATTGATCCTAGGTCTAGTTTTCCATAAACGTCTAACCTACCATTGAACGTCAATGACCCTGTATACATACATATATATATATATATATATATATATATATATATATATATATATATATATATATATATATATATATATATATATATATATATATATATATATATATCTGTGTGTGTGGCTGTGAAAAATAGATGTATGATTTGCAATAAAAAACCATAGGGATTCACTTATATTCCAGAAACTTGCATCTATTGATACATTCACTTGTCCCAATATATCCCTTCTGGTACTTTCGTATTTTCGAAAATGTGTTAAAATCGTCCCATATAACCCAATTTTACGGTACCCATAAATTATCTATGGGCGGAGTATAATGATACGCCCTTCTATGTAACTTCGCTTGTAAGCATTTAAAATTAAAAGTCACTTATAATTGTTGTTGCTTTCACAAACCAGCCATCTCCTTAACTTCGTGACACTAAAAGCTTTCCTATGTAGAATCGACTTCTGATAATTATGGAGACCAATTAACAACAAACCATGTGTAAATTAGTTCTACCAGCGTATTGACCGATATGGTGTGCCAGAGGTCGGTCTTGTAACTTACTGAAATGGCTCAGCATCGAGGTTATATATCTACTAGAATAATGGAGTGACATTATCGACCAATATTGGCATTACTGGTTACAAAATAAATTATTTGCCAGTCATTGTAGTACAGTACCAACATCTGTGCAGAAGGCTTGTTGTGGTTTGTAAATTATGGTATATAACAAACCAAGTCTGGAAGACAAAGATATTCTATGCTATTACCTTTGAATTTTTAAAACAGGACATGCCAAATCCACTGCGCCCTTTTTATGTGCATTGCCGTATACAGGCTGGCGCATTGAAAACGAAACAGAGAATATTTTTTTAAGAAACGCTGAAACACGTCAATTTTAATATTGAGGGGGACATGTTTTGACATAAAACTCAACTTTGTCACATCAATCCCTTAAGGGTAGTGATAACAACCCTTATATTTTAAATAGGGAACATGGGTGGAGTGTTACATCATTTGAAAGCTCTTTCTTTTCTAAATTCATCACACTAATTTTCTTGGAAGTTTTATTAATTCGTTTAAAAATTATTCACAGTTGGTGTTGCAAGAACGCATTTCATTCATTGTGATAAGAAATGCACTAATTAGTCAATTTTTTGTTAAAAATAAATAAAAAACAGAACCAAACGTTCAAAAATGTTTATTCGGTTAAGTAAGTGTTCAAATTGTTGACCACCAGCGTCCATACAAAAGTACAAATATTGTTTAAAACGAGTTCTGACATTCTGGAGCATTTGTGGAGTTATTAGACGGCATTGTTCAACAATGTGTCGTCGTAATTTTTCCAGAGACTCCGGTTCTGTTGCGTAAATTCTACTCTTTAAATGGCCCCATAGAAAGAAGTCTAAAGAAGGAGTTAAATCCAGTGATCTAGGGGCCACTCAATAGCACCTCTACGCCCAATCCATTGTCCTGGAAATTCTCTGTTCAAAAACTCCCTAACACGTTGTGAAAAATGCGGAGCAACTAACTCCAAATATGCGGTAAAGTTGGCACTGTCATCGTTTTTGAAAAAAAAAGAGTAATTACTTCAACTCTTTCTTCTACAGAATACACCATTGTGAAATTAATTTTCGGTAGTACTATTAAGTATCAAACCGACCGATAAACTGAAATAATAAGCCGCATTTCTCTCATTCCGATAAGAAATGTTCTGATAGTCAATTTTTTGTTTACAAACCAACAAAACATTGACTATCAGCACATTTCTTATCCGAATGAGTGAAATGCGTTTTTTCTTCTTCAACTGTGAATAATTTTTAAATGAGTTGATAAAACTTCCAAAAAAATTAGTGTGCTGAATTCAGAAAAGAAAGGGCTTTAAAATGATGTAACACTCGACCCATGTTCCCTATTTAAAATATAAGGGTTTTTATCACCACCCTTAAGGGGTTGATGTGACAAAGTTGAGTTTTATGTGAAAACATGTCCCCCTCAATATTAAAATTGTCGTGTTTCAGCTTTTCTTAAAAAAATTCTCTGGACGCAAATCGGTCTGTTTCGTTTTCAATGCGCCACCCTCTAATGCTTAAGAGAGCATTTTCTTATAATAATACAATAATTTTTTGAATGTTTTTTATTGAATATAAAATTATGCTATGTTTTATTCAAGAAATCAGACTTGTGCTATACATTAACATGATTTATAGATAACAACTAAATTTCCAAGATCAGCAAACCCCAAAATTGACAAACCATGTAAAACATTCTTTCGATCTCCAAATCTTCCATTTTTTTTTGCTTAAGCCATTGCTTTCATTAACCATGAATCTAGAAGTTTCCATTACGCCTTTTTACAAACAATTTTGTTTTATAGCTTAGACTTTTCTGAAAGCTACAAATTTAATATTTATTAACAATTTATCACACAGCCCACTCTAAAATCAAAGAAGTCATATATTTAAAGGTCTGGACGCAAGTGGACAAGTGCTTATTGTAATGAATTTAGATAAAAATATGTTTAATGGGAAATTTAATAGTTAGGAACACAAAATATCATAGAAAAAATTGTTTTTACCAAAACACTAAAAATAGTGCCGCAAATTGACTCATAACTTCCACATAGCTGTGATAATCTGCTCTCCTCCGAAACACATTATCGTGAAATGATTTTAGGGTCCACGACCACAAAGAAAATGTTCGTATCCCCGTTACCCATAAACTTCTGACAAGTTATATTACTCGAGGCTTAACGAAAAAATAGAAACTTTCGACAAATGACCACTCATTTATCCGCTAGCCCCTTAAGTGATAATACACAAAAACGAAAGCGTTCCTATGTCGGGTGCTAACTAGGTACCCAATTTGAAGATGATATTTCAATTCGTTCGATAGTTATTCCGCCTACGAACAGACAAACGTACAGGCCGACAGACAAAAACATTTTTGTTCCAGAATTTTTTATTTCAACAACACACCACGAGCACTTACAGCCTAAATACTATCGTACCGTGGGTGTCGACAAGGAGGAAAGAGGCAACTTGTTAATTCTGGACTTGAAGGTTTGGAGGTTCGGGGGAGAAGGAAAAAAATGTGCCGGCAAGGAATTCCACAACTTGGAAGTCCTCGGGACAAAAGAGCGGGCACAACAAGATGTTCTATGTCTGGTGACCTGGAAAGTACAAGTATGCATTCGCTCTGTTCCCCTGGTAGATCTGTTGGGGGCAGCAGGTGGAGGAACTATGGAAGAAAAGTCCCCTGAGCAGTGCCCGTGCAGATATCTATAAAAGAGAGGGAGGTCACCAACGGCACGTCGGTGGGCAAAGGATGGCAGCCTTTGAGTGAGGGTCGGGTCAGCGATGAGACGTATAGCTCTCTTCTGAATGGAGTCCAGCATAGCGAGTGTAGAAGCGGCAGCAGCACCCCAGATGGGGGAGCAGTATTCGAGGTTTGGTCTTATTTGTGAAGTATATAGGGTATAGAGATTAGCTGGTGAAAAGTATTTGCGAGCCCGGAAGAGGAAACCTAATTTCTTAGCAGCCGCTTCTGCAATTGATGTGACATGCTGGTGCCAATTGAGATTTCAATCCACAGAAATTCCAACAAGTGAAAAAGAATAATGTTTTCTATATGTTTTGTGACTTTTTACGTCGTTTTATCCAAAAAATTCGAAATTTATGTCACCGATGTTTCACTCCGCAGATTCAACCCCTAATTTGATTTCAGCACGAAATGCCAGATGTTTGATAAAATTGAAAGTTTTGTAATAAACAAACGCTAAAACGTTATATTACTCGAGTAAAATATCAATTTTAAATAAGTCACCCACCACTACCCCCGGAGCTAAACTGCAAATTAACCAAAAATTTAATTTTTATTTACAAAACGAATGTACCTGCCAAATTATAAACGTGGCAAGTATTTTTCCTTATTAGTCGCTTGGATCGTTCATTTTACCCAACTCAATCGAACCAGTTTGTGCAAACAAAATCAAAAAAAGGTTTTTAAAACAAATTTGTAATTATCTGTGAAGCACATTATCTTATTTCTTAAATTTAGTACCCACGCTGCTTGTATATAGGGTTTACTATATATCAAAACTGAAGATTCTAGTTTAATGAGAAATTGAGTTATCACCATTTGAAATATCTTAATGAAAATTCGGAACCATAATGCAGTTACTGGGTTCCGGCTTATATTATTATCTTAAGAAGTTTTGGAAGCTATGTAATACCATGACTTTGAGTGAATTTTCTTTAAAAAATTCACTAATGAGGTGATCCCGACTGTTGAATTTTGAAAAAATATCTTCAAATGACCGTGAACTAGGCACCGAAAACCTATATCCAGGGTCAGTTTCAATTTTATATATATATATATATATATATATATATATATATATATATATATATATATATATATATATATATATATATATATATATATATATATATATATATATATATATATATATATATATATATATATATATATATATACTCAAAAAGTAATGGTCCGATTTTGATCAAATTTGGCACATACCTTCATTTTGCAAGTGGATTGGAAAAGTTCGTTAGTAGGGGAAAATCAAAGTAGGTGTTCCCGGAAAATTTTGTGTTTTCTTTCGAAAAAAAATTATATATCCGAAAATAACACAGAAAGGGTAACCAAATTCGGTACGGTGGTTTTTGTCATAAAGGGTATCCTATGTTTTAAAATTCAGATCTCTACCTTAAAAGATAAAAAAGTTAGAAGTAAATTAATTTTTAATTAATTAAATCTGATTCTAGAAAGTTAAAACGTCAAAATTGATTGAGTACGAGTGTGCGTGAGAAATACTACAAGAAATGACAAACAAGCTCCTAGATATATGTCTCAGTGGTTATTTTCCTTGATTTCGTTGAAATATAAGCAAAAAATCCATTGTAAATCAAAATGGTTTTGTGTAAATTGTAAAACGTTAAACAGTTAACATGTATTACGGGATATACCTGCTAGTACATACATGTAGAGCGTAGCTCAGTGGGCTAACTCCCTATACATCGTATAATCGACTCCTACATGACAAGTTCTAATCCTAGTTAGTGACTTAACTTTTTTTTAAAGTCTCATTTCACTTTACCATTATCTAATCAGATTGTTGTTATTCCGATGAATTTTTTAGCAAGTTTTTGTATAAAAAAATAATTAGATAGAGAGGAGATGAAAGTTTTAAAGCTTAATTCAATTTGGATAGCATATCTGGTTGTTTGTAACGAGGAGATCCCGACTTTTGAATTTAGAAAAAATTTCGTCAAACGAGCGCGAACTAGGCCCTCTAGAAGCCATATCCAGGGTCAGTTTTAATTATATATATATATATATATATATATATATATATATATATATATATATATATATATATATATATATATATATATATATATATATATATATATATATATATATATATATATGTATAATAAATATATGTGTATATAAAGGGCGAAAGAAAAAAAATGGGGTTTTCCTAAAAAGTTGCAATTTGAAACGCCAAAATTGGCAACATTTGGGCAAAGAACCTGAAAGAAATACGAATTATGTGTTCTGCAAACCCTTAAGTTTCAGCTTCAACCATCATTCTCCTCATTTTAATAAAATATTTCCAGAAAATTTGTTTCAAATAGACATTTTCTCTGATGCTTTGGAAGTAGCTTTAGTTAGTTTATGATTTAACGGTCTACAATTTTTAGCTAATTTTCGTAGGAAAAATTCATTAATGAGGAGACCGCGGCCTTTTAATTCTAAAAAGTTTTCTTCAAATGAGCGCAAACTAGGCCCCCCTAATCCATATCCAGGTTTACTTTCTGTTTACATATGTACATGGTGACGCATTTCTACGGTAAACCTCAATATAATTGTTACTAAACAAGATACGAGAACAAAATGTATACGTATTATAGGGTGTCTTAAACTGCATCTTATAAAATTATTTTGACAATCACAGGGTGGCCCATAAGTCGTTGGTGATACCTACATTTATTTATTTTAACATTCCTTATTGCATTTTTGCATTTTGGTAGCGAATTTTCACTAAACGCTTCAAAATTCAATAACGCAATTTGCTATTAACCTAAGATTCGTCAGCTAGGAAACGAGTATGTATGGTAAATGAAGGTGATGGTTGAAGTGTTAGAAGGTGAGAAATATAAGAGAAAAAAGAATTTAAGTTTGGTACGTCAAAATCTGAAGTTTTTTGAATTTGGTGTCGGACTGTCAAACTACTTAGGATTCAATCTTCTAAATTATGTTATATGATACACTACAAGTCGCATAAGATTTATTGTATTAACATAATGTATATTTTTTTCCAATAAACAATGATAATAAAAATAATAATTTTCATAAAATTGTTGGACATTTTCAAACAAGTTATTTTGATAAAATATGGTACATTGTTCCTACTATATAGGTTATACCGGTGACCAAATTGATTCCTGCTTGCATTACAGAGACATATTTGCTATAAAAAACATTTTTATGAAAATCACTTCCATAATGCACTTGCTGCGTCCATACTTTTACGCAATAATACTGAAATCACCGCACTTACTCGGCTCCTTTAAATAGCCGATTAAATAGGTGCTTCACATGCAAGGCACTTATAATCCCATGAATAATGCAGAAGACAATGAGCATCTAAGTACCTAGCAATGCCACAATACATTTACCTTCCACAAACAATCCTGTTAATTACTTAAGGCTGACCACGTCAATTCACCCATTTAATTTAACTTGAAAATCCTAGGGACACACTTAACAGACAAGAGGGAGAATGACTGCATGGCCACCCCAAATTAGACTGGTCGATGACTGCCATACCGACGACAGTCTAATTGCTAGATCTAATCACAATGGAAAGTCTATTAACAGACGTGGCCCCTTATGCTCTTTATGCGAATGATGAATTTAATTAAATATTTGCATTGCTTTGCAGATAGTTTTCCTATAACGGCTAAAATGTATTGAAAGTCTGGATGTAGAAAGTGCGTTATGGTAGTGAATTTTCATAGAAATGATCGAAGAAACATAAAATTCGTCTATAGTATTCGATAGATTGTCTTAGCACACACAATATTTTGGTCTTGTGATGAGTGCTCTGATTTTCAGCAGCAACCAACATTTTTTTGGTTAAATGCTTATAACTTAATTTCTTTTCAATCTAAACTTTTTAATTTTTGCACATGATATACCCTTTATAAGGTAAACCCGGGTTACGCCCCCTAGCGGGCATCTGACGAACTTGAAAATAATTTCCAACGATTTCCCTTGGCCACATTTACTGAAGGTATTTTTTTCCAAAGATCTATGGTAAACTGTCCGAGATACAGCCGCTTACCTCGCTTAATTGGCCCACGGTACATTCTGTTTAGTATCTACGCAGATCTGACATTATTTTCGAAATATATCTAACATTTTGTTTATCTCCAATGCCCGTCGACTCTCTTGCGGATTGAGGAGACAGATTAACACGTACTACACTTGTATTCTCTGAATAGCGTATACGATAATGCGCATGTAAGTACACAAGTGCGCCTTGATTGAGTCTCGACTCACAAACAAGGCTGCTTAATAGCATATTAGCTGACTATGGCAACTCACCCCTTCACTTTAATTTGAAAATCGTTTAGACATAGCCTATAACAGAGAAGGGGAAGTCCCTGCATGACCACTACAAATTAGACTGGTCGACGGCTGTCATACCACAAACATTATAATCGTCTGCATCCAATTAAAATATAAAGTCTATTACGAGACGTCCGCCCTTTGCAGTCTAATGGCTTAAATCTAATATCTTGGCTGCTTCGCTATTACCTTTGAAGCGCTCGTAATGTAGACGTTATAATTTACTCGTAAATATTAATTCATGTTAAAGGAAAAGCAAACAAATTTTCTGTTAATACTAATATAAGACGAAGTGAAGATTGAAACCTGTGATGAGCACTGATAGGTACACTTGGAGAACCCAAATCATCACAACGCATATTTTTAAAGACCTGACGATCGTTTTACTAACAAGGTTAGCGTTCATCAGAGGATGAAAAATTCTAAACTGCTTACTAATAAACGTCACCTTATATACTGAATTTGAGGTAGAGACCGATACCGAGAGGGACTAAATCTCAGAAAAGTTATCCGTGTATTGTACTTTTATAGTCCTTTGTTTGCCCTCTATCCTTGATACAGATAAAATAACATTTCTGGACGCAGCAAGTGCGTTATATTAGCGACATTTCATAAGAATTGTACACTATTATTATACGGCATATTAGCAAAGATAAAACTTAAAACTTAAACACACCTTGAAGATCGATTTTAGAGATCCAGGTACGCGAAAATTTGAAGAATTCTTTCGAAAGTGTTACCATCGATATCTCTCTATTATCAAATAAATCTTCTGCTCTAACTCATTTTGAGAAAAGTTCCTAAAACTCAATTTTTTACCGAGCTAAAAAACTACATTGTGCTATATCTGAAAATAGTGTAAGTCTTTTTAAAAGAAACTTGTATTACAATAAGCACACTTGGAAAACACCCAAATCACCACAACACATATTTCAGAGACATTACGATCGTTTCGTTGACAAAGTCAACATCTTCAGATGAAGACATTTTATCAAAGAAGATTTCCAGGAGAAAACGTAATGCATAATTAGTAAAGTATCTGCCAAATTATAAACGTAGCAGTTATTTTTCCTGATTAATCGCTAGTATGATTTCGTTTTAGTCCACCTAATCAAACCGGTTTTTTTCAATATCAACAATAACAAAATCATAATTTCAGACTCAAAGGTGACACACCTATTCAGGCGTTTTAAACAAAAATGAGATCTTGTTCACTATTGTGCACTATTGTTTCTCCAAATGTCGAAATAAAACATAAAAAACAAACATTCATCGAGCCGGATTCGGTCGCGTAACCTTTTGCTTATGAGGCAAGCGCGACGCTTCTCAGCCATCTTGGCATATGTCAATTAACGTATTGTTTACATGATACATTAGATCGGCTTCATGCCCGGGATATTACATAAGAATTAGTAGAATTACCATTGAAACACATCCCACGACTTGTTTTGGTCTTATATGACGTCTTATGTTTAAGTTTAAAGATAGACGATACTATTTTAAAATCATTTTTATAGAGACTTGTCTTGATTTTTTCTATATTTATACTATATTATGCGACAGCATAATATATCCATGCTGCGCTAAAACTGTATTTAGAGTAGATTATCACAGCTATATGGAACTTAGGGTTCAAGTTTCAGTACTAGTTTTAGTGTGTTTTAGCGATGTTCGTCAATTAGATAAATTCAAATTTTTACTGTACATTTTTCAATGAATTAAAACAACAGCATTTTTGAATAAAGAATGAAGAGATTTTTCAAATGAGGCTTCGCAAGTCCCTACTTCCTATTTAAAAGAAAATGGGGTTGCAACTGTCATCCAAAGGGGGTTAAATGTAGAAGTTAGGTTTTCACGTTGCAGAATCTCATTTATTAGTGAATTTTCTTTAAAAAGAATCACTAATGCGGAGATCCCGACTTTTGAAATTTGAAAAAATTTCCTCATATGGGGGCTAATTAGGCCCCCTAGAACACATATCCGGGGTCAGTTTGAATTTTTATATGTTTATATACATATATATATATATATATATATATATATATATATATATATATATATATATATATATATATATATACATATATATATATATATATATATATATATATATATATATATATATATATATATATATATATATATCACACCGATAACTATAATAATTTCCTTTGCAAGTGTCTTGGATAAGTTCGTTAGCCAGAAAAATTTGCTAGAAGTGCATCTGCTACACAATTTAATTGTACATTTTTATATTCTATTTTAAATTCAGACATCTAATTTCAATCTCCATCTTAGCATTTTTGAATTTAGCTGTTTTAAGGAAAATAGCCATTTAAATGGTTTATGGTCCGCCCAGATGGTAAATTTCCGTCCATATAAATATGGTCTAAAATAATTAGTTGCCCACACCATAGCTAATAATTATTTTTCTATGGTACTATATCTAGACTCAGTTTCGTTTAAAGTTCTGCTTGCGTAAGCTATGGGGTGATCGGAATTTGGTTTGCCTTGCCTGAGTAAAGCCAGCGTTCGCTACTTTTGATGTGCCCGTTGTTGATATGAGGTATTTAGAAAAGTTCGGGAGCATCAGCACTGGTGAATTCATTAGGATGTCTTTACACGAGTTAAAGACAACAATGTATTCTTCGTCTACGATATTTATTTTTTAATCCTGTTTTAAACATTTGGTTAGTGGTTTCGTTACATGCACAAAGTTTTCTATGAATTTTCTATAATATCCCAGTAGTCCTAAAAATTATTTGATTTGTAGTAAAGCCTTTTCATTCGCAAAGTTAAAAAAAATGATTTTTGTATTTCATATGATTTTAATTGTAATTAGAAGAATTCTCGTGGTTTGCTAACGTACTCACTATGAGGCGTTTCCAAATGTCGTTTAGGTTTAGGTTTAGGGTGGGTAAGAATTATGATTGAAAATTGAATCGCAAATACTAAAAGGTTGAGAAACGCTGCCCTATTGATTAATTATAAAAGATTTATAGACTACTAGGGTTTGTATTTTTTTTTCAATAAACGATGTTTTTTTTTATATTTCAACAAGACACCACGAGGGCTTACAGCCTAAATACTATCGTACCGTGGGTGTCAACATGGAGGAAAGAGGCAACTTGTTAATTCTTGACTTGAAGGTTTGGAGTTTCGGAGGAGAAGGAAAAACATGTGCCGGAAAGGAATTCCACAACTTAAAAGTCCTCGGGACAAAAGAGCGGGCATAACAAGATGTTATATGTCTGGTGACCAGTCCAAACAGATTAAACAAGGCTTTGTTTTAATTTGACAAACGGATTCCCTGTCCGTCCCAGTTCTGAGCTAAATATTATAGTATCTAATTTCGACCACGTTAATTATAATGTATATTTGTAAGAAATTCCAGACGCAGCAAGTGCGTTATGGTGGCGAATTTTTATTAAAATCTCCTCAGTCCAAATAGAATAAACAATGTTTTGTTTTAATTTGACAGTCGGATTCTCTCGGTCCGTGCCAGTTCTGAGTTGATATTTATTGTATCGAATTTCGACCACGTAATTATAATGCATGTTTGTAAGAAAAGAAATTTAGGACGCAGCAAGTGCGTTATGGTAGCAAATTTTTATAAAAATCTGCTCAGTCCAAATAGATTAAACAATGCTTTGTTTTAATTAGGCGGTCGGATTCCCCCGATCCGTGCCAGCTCTGAGCTGACCTCTAATGTCACGAATTTCGACCACGTAATTAAAATGCATGTTTGTAAGAAAATAAATTCGGAACGCAGCAAGCGCGTTATGGTAGCAAATTTTTATTAAAATCTGCTCAGTCCAAATATGTTAAACAATGCTTTGTTTTGATTAGATAGTCGGATTCTCTCGGTCCGTGCCAGTTCTGAGTTGATCTTTAATGTATCGAATTTCGACCACGTAATTATAATGCATGTTTGTAAGAAAAGAGATTCGGGACGCAGCAAGTGCGTTATGGCAGAGATTTTTTATTAAATGCTTCAGATTTGAATAGCTCAATTTGCTATTAACCTATAAGGTTCGTTGGCCAGGAAGCTAGTTTTTTCGGGAACATTTTAAGTTTATTTTCGAAACATGTTTGTACATCTTTAAACATAAAGTTATTTCGATGATATATGGTACATTGTTTCTACTATATAGGTCATACTGGTAACCAAATTTGATGCCTGCTTTTACTGGAAAGCACATATTTGCTATTTAAAACAACTTTATGAAAATTCACGACCATAATGCACTTGCTGCGTTCAGACTTTTAATTTATTATTGACGTGTTAGGGATTTTTTATAAATATACCCAATAATTTAGGCAACAAAATTATTCGATTTGCTGTTTTAGGCTGTATAAATAATTAAGAGGTAAACTTGTTTCAATTATTAAATCACTGATAAATCCCCCTGAGCTAACTGCATTATTAAACATTACCTGACCTGACCTTCGACCTTGGAAAGTTTATATTACCCCTAAAGATGCGAAACGAATTCCCATCTCAGAACTATAAACTGGGAACTTTTCCTCGAGTGTAGGTATTTGGCAGTATCCAAGCCCAGTATCGCATCAGGATCTAATCTAAATTTATACGAGGGTAACCAGCAACACCTGTACATCATGTTTCACTTTCTGCAATCTGATAAACATAAGGCGGATACGGAGATACGCGGTGTTGCCAGTGTAAGGTTATTTTCCAATTCCTGATGGAATTTCCCCAGTTATCTGGGGCACTAATGTTAATTGGTAGGATCGCACTACATTGGCTTTATATCATAATTATGGCGTTTATCCCATGAAGAAAAAATATTCAGAAATCGGAAAAAAATGGTTAACACACAAAGCCTAATTAGCTTAGTTATTGTAGTGGTTAATGTTATCGCGGGCAAATGGTGTTAGATTTTTCTCTAAAAAAACTTTAAGCTAAAAATGAGGAAAAGTAATAAAATATGGGGAAATAACTGACGTACTTGCCTGGTTCTTGCATCCTACGTCCAACAAAATTTTTCTAATGCAATAATATCTGAAAAGGTAGGGTACAATTTTATTTTCGATAAACTTTGTTAAAGGTCTATTATTCTTTATTATTATTAGAACAATATCATATTTTAATCACAAGCTTATAAATTCAATAAAAACATTTTAGTGTAACCAGTTGAACAACATCAGACATAAGAACTAAATATTCTGCTGTATGAAATACACTTGAATCAACTATAAGCTGCATAGATATTTAATACAACTTAATCAGTAAGTAAAGATTGGAACCTGTGATGAACACTGATAAGTACACTTGGAGAACCCAAACCAGCACAACTCGTTTAAAAAAATTTAATGATCGTTTTATTAAGCAAGTTAGCTTCATCATAAGATAAGAAAAGTGTGTACGCAGAAAATGTGTTATGGTAGTGAATTTTCATTAAAATGCTTTTAATAGCAAATATGTCTTTTTTTAAGAAAACACGCATCAAATTTGTTATTACCAGTATAGTAGAAACAGTGTACCACATTTCATCAAATAACATCATTGTTTGATAAAGTACAAAAATGCATCGAAAATAAAAAAAATGAAGAACATCCGTTAAACACGGAGACTTCTTGTTAAACACCTAACGCAGCAACATCAAGATTAAAGTCGCGGTATTAAAAATTTAGAAAAATATAAAACCGACTTCATTAAGGATAACTCAAAAACTACTCAGATCTTGATGAAATTTATATGGGACCACATGAGAAGCAGCAGCTTTGAAATAAAGAAATAATTACCAAAATCGGTTTACCTAGAAAAAATTTCAGAGGTAACACACATAAAAACACAGTCGAATTTAGAACCTCCTCCTTTTTAGTGAATTTTCATTAAGAAAATTCACTAATGACTTTTGGAAAATTTCTTTAAATGAGCGTGAATCGGGGCCCCTAGAACCCAAATACAAGGTCAGTTAAAAAGTATATATATATATATATATATATATATATATATATATATATATATATATATATATATATATATATATATATATATATATATATATATATATATATATTATGTGTGTGCGTGTGTGTGTGTCAAACCGATAACTAAAAAACTACTTCACCAATCAAAACCAAATTTGGCAGTTCCCTTCATTTTGTTAATAGCTTGGATGAGTTCGTTAGAAAGTTTTGAAAATCAAATATTTTCAGAAAAAAAATACAAAAAACTGTTTGAAAACGCAATATATTTTTAATTGCAAAAGATAATAAACCAGAACTTTACAAGCACGTACGCATTATAAAAGCGGTCCTATCTACCAAATTTGAAACCAATTAGTTCAGTAGATCATAAGTTATAATGAAAAAAATATTAATAAAAATATAAAACTTCATTAAGGATAACTCAAAAACTACTCAGATCTTGATGAAATTTATATGGGACCATATGAGAAGCAGCAGCTTTGAAATAAAGAAATAATTACCAAAATCAGTTTACCTAGAAAACATTTGAGAGGTAACACACATAAAAAAACAGTCGAATTTAGAACCTCCTTCTTTTTAGTGAATTTTCATTAAGAAAATTCACTAACGACTTTTGGAAAATTTCTTTAAATGAGCGAGAACTGGGGCCCCTAGAACCCAAATACAAGGTCAGTTAAAAAGTATATATATATATATATATATATATATATATATATATATATATATATATATATATATATATATATATATATATCATGTGTGTATGTGGGTGTCAAACCGATAACTAAAAAACTACTTCACCAATCAAAACCAAATTTGGCAGTTCCCTTCATTTTGTTAATAGCTTGGATGAGTTCGTTAGACAGTTTTGAAAATCACATCCTTTCAGAAAAAAATACAAAAAACTGTTTGAAAACGCAATATATTTTTAATTGCGAAAGATATTAAACCAGAACATTACAAACGCGTACGCATTATAAAAGCGGTCCTACCTACCAAATTTGAAACCAATTAGTTCGGTAGATCTTAAGTTATAACTAAATAAAATATCAATTATTTACGATATAACCTGAAATTACCTCTAAATGGATGCCTATAAACAAGGTCAGACAGATAAATCAGGGTTTCGCAGTCATTGCAAACAAAAACTCCTAATTAAGTTTTAAACGGACAGGCTACCAAAATATGTCAGAATAAACAATCGGCTGGGTTGCGATTTACGACAATCCTAATCTGAATTTGTAGATATCAGAAAAATGTTAATAATTAAAAAAATTAATGAAAGTGATTCAATTTGGCAGGGTTCATGAAAGAAACGTGTACGTTCTGCTCATAAACTCGAAATGGACTCCGCTAGTACCTTATAATCCCAGAATATAAAACATCTACCTATATTCTAAGGTTAATACAAATAGTAAGTAAATAATAACCCAACTTTTAGTTTTAACATAAATTAAGCAAGTTCCATTGGCCGTCCACTGTGACTGTAGTATATTATGATTCTAACATCTAATAAAACAAATAAGAAAGTGGTTATGTACATCAGATTCAGGTTCTTAATCAATGCATGTAGGTATTGTATTACTAAAATGAAACACAATTATTTCAAGAAGAAATATACCTACCGCAAACTAATATAAGTATAATACTTATGTACTTATGGCATTCTTTACTCTTAGCTTTTGCACTTTACGGAACATTTCAAGTAAAGGAAACTACATAATATTATAAAGCATTTTAAATTACATATATAATCAGATGTACAGTATAAATGACAAAAATTTTTAATTACAAATTTTGTATTGTTTATATTTATTTACTTTTCAAAAAGTATGGATACAGAATAGTAAATTAGCGTTGAAAAGAGTTTAGATGCAGCAAGTGCGTTATGGTCGAGATTTTTTGTAAAAATATTTCAGATATTGACAACTCAATTTCCAATTAAACTAGAATCTTCAGTTTTGATACATAGTAAAACTCATATAAAGGCAGCGTGGAAGATTTGGAAAATAACTACAAATTTGTTTTAAGAAACCTTTTTTATTATTTTGTTTGCAGAAGCTGGTTCGATTGAGTTGGCTAAAATAGATCATCCAAGCGATTTATAGGGAAAAATACCTGCCACGCTTATAATTGGGCAGGTGCATTATTTTGGAAATAAAAATTAAATTTTCGGTAAATTTGCAGTTTAGCCCACGAAGGACTTTTAGAAAAAAATTCAGAAACATGCTTATATTCCTCTTTGAATGCAGACACCACAAAAAATATTTCTGGAAAACGGCCCCTAAGAAGGTTACATGACCAGAAGTAAATAAGGGTGCTGGACGGAGAAGATGACAAAAAGGCAATGTGAGCGGAAATTTCTTAAAAACAGCTTAGTTGGACCTTTTAAGCTACCTCTTACCTAACTTGCAGCTAGACTTCTTTCAAATCCTGTTTACTTCGCTCAGAACCCTTATTATTCACCGCAGGTCCCGCAACATTCTTGGGGGTTGTTCCGAAGAAACTTTCTTGTTTATATTGTTCTTGTTTATGCGTTGAGGGTAGTTGTAGCCATGTAGAAGGGGCGGAAGAATCCCCGTGACGAAGCCGAGAGCCAAGATTTTTAATTTACGTTTAAATTGTTACCTCATTTCATTTGGGTAAAATATTTTCCACAAATTAATTTGATTTTGCCTTGTTTGTCAGTCTCACACAGAGACCAACAATATTCTAACATTTAAAAAAGTACGGATACAGCAACAGTAAATAAGCGATTAAAGGGGCCTGCGTGCAGCAAGTACTTTGTGGTAGAGAATTTTCGTAAAAAGATTTTAAATCTTATAACTCAATTTCCCATTACCCCATAATCTTCAATCGTGATCCATAGTAAAACCTATGTAAAATACGTTTTTGGTTGTTTGATTTGCAAAAACTAGTTCGATTTGGTTGACTAAAACAAAACCATCCAAGCAATTAATAAGGGAAAATACCTGCCACATTGATAATTTGGCAGGCACATTCCATTTGTATTTTTTTTCCGGAAAACTTCTGTAACTTTAATGAAATTTGTAACACAATTTTTTTAAAGCGACTTGCAGTATTTATATATATGTACCAAATTTTAATTTTCTAGCTCCATAGAAAATACAAATTTCTTTAAGTAATCGCTTAAGAATCACTGGGACCTCTAAACTCAATCTCCAAGATCCATCTAAATTTAAATAATTAGTTTTAATAATATACCTTACGAATAGTGTACAATTCTTATGAAAATTCACTACAATAATGCACTTGCTGCGTTCCGAACTTTTTTAGTTAAGAACCCATCAGAATATTTTTATTTGAATAGTGTAAAGCCGGATGCAGCCATGCTAAGCAAATTTATGTGAAATATTCAGTATCTTTTTAAATACTTAAGCGTTAGGTTCACATTTTTAAAGATTTATTCACCTTCAGATTTATTATATCGATTACAGACAATACAACGTTAGTTAATAATCATTTTTGCTTAATTGCTGTCTTTCTTATTCTGCAGCAGGCATTTAATGTTTTTCTTCCAGGTGCCTATATTTTTATTTGCTCGTCAAGCTGAGTTGCAGTATTAAGTAGGTGGCCCAAGATACATTATCATATAGTGGCTTAGAAACCCATTGCTTTTTCCAGTTCCCGTATAATAACAGCGTTATTCTTGGATTCGCTAAAAATCCAGATGGCTTCCCTGACAAAATTAATTTGTCGTTTGTTTGGTTGAGTAAAATTTCTATTTCATTTGAATTTAAATAAAATACGATTTTCCTTACTCTCAGACTGTACAGGATGTCCCACGTAGACCTTCCATTAGCCGTTTCTGGAGTACGGTTCACAATTGAATTCTGAAAATTCACCCAAGTGGGTTTCTCGAAATTTACAGTTCACTGAAAATATCGACGTTAGTATGGGACTTCCGGCTGCACTAGAAGTAGACGTCAACTTTCTTATTTAAAATGAAAGATGATGTTTTTTTTATTACGGACCTAGATTGCACGTCAAATTGTATGGTCGATTTCACTAACATATTTATTTAAGCACAGATCAACTCGTTACATGATCAGAATACTACTAAAATATTTCTAAGAATGGAATGTTTCGTCCAAAATTTCATAAGAGTAAAGCATTATTAGGGAACAAAGAGACTTATGTGTTATCACTTCACAATAAATGTTCAAAATTTGCAACGTTCACTTCGAGTCATATTTGCAATAAGAAATAATTATCAGTCAGTTTATCAGGTTGCCTAGGAGATGAAAATTTTAAGCGTCATCTTCCGACAGTAAACTTAATGGTTGTACTGTTAAAGTACGTTTGCCAATTGTATTTTATAAAAGAGAGTATTTTCCACAATAATGTCACACTTTAATTACTCAAACGATGACTTTTTGAATTTAATTATTTTTTACGCGGAGTGTAATCGATTTGTTAGCAGAACATGTCGTGTGTTTGCAGAAAGATTTCTAGATAGACTTAGACCTACTCATGACGGGATGAGAAGACTATTGAAAAATTGTTTTGAGAATGGAGCGTTTATTTCAGAAGGTAATAAAAATAAACCGCTATTGGACAATGAAGAAACACAAATAAATGTTTTGGCATTTTTTACTGCTTATCCGCATGCGTCAATCAGAGACTGCAGTAGAAATTTGTATCTTTCAAGAGGAACTATTTACAAAATTCTAACAGTTAACACATGGACACCATTTTCGTTTACTTTAGTATACTATTTAGAACCTGGAGATTTTTCCCGGCATGAAGAATTGTGCGAATGGTATTTTTGAAAACTCGAGAAGATAAAAATTTCTCAAGAAAAATTATATGGTGTGATGAGTCAAAATTTTTAAAGAGGCGCATGTTCAATCGTCACAACAGTCATTATTGGTCGGACGAAAATCCTCAGATTACTAGAGAACGAAATTTCCAGGAGTGTTGGAATTTAAATGTATTTTGCGCGGTAAAATACAATAGAATTTTCGCCGTTAACATTTATGATAAGAACTTAACAGGTTGGTACCAATAATATTAAGCAATACTGAATTTCATTTGCGTATTAGTACATTATGTTATTAAAATATTTATTAGACTCACTGAAACTAGATTTGAAATTATGACCCTTTTATTGGTATCAGTAACAATGGTAAGTTAAAAAAGGTAAGAGCGAATTCTAAACGTGCAGTATTCACAGGTCTTGGATATTGTTGCATTCTGCAGCAAGTGATAATACCAGCGCTGAACTCCTTACATGAACACAGAACACAAAGCTGTAAAAGTTTGGTATCAACAAGATGGAGCTCCACCACCTAACACACATATAGTAAGCGACCTACTCCAGGAAACATTTGAAGACAGATAGATAGCTAACTGTGTCCTCATCGTTGGCCGGCCCGCTCACCAGACTTGACTCTACCAGATGTTAGTATCTGGGCGTACATTAAGAACAAAATTTACCAGGAGCCACCTAGTACAAAACAAGATATGATAGCTAGAGTATTAGAGGACTCCAACGCAGTGGAGCAAGATTACCTTTCTCGACCCACGTACCACCATTAAAAGAGCCATCAAATTCCTCGAAGTGACCGGTGCAAATTTCGAACATTTATTGTAAAGTAATAACACACAAATCTCTTTGTTCCCTAATAATGCTTTACTCTTATGAAATTTTGTACGAAACACTCCATTCTTAGAAATATTTTAGTAATATTCTGATCATGTAACGAGTTGATCTGCGCTTAAATAAATATGTTAGTGAAACCTACTATACAATTTGACGTGCAATCTAGTTCCGTAACGACTTGATCTGTGTTTATGTGAAAATATCTTTGCAGTCACACGACACCTTCTGTTAATAATTCGATTATACTCCTCGTAAATAATGTCGAAAGATGACGTTTAAAATTTTCATCTCCTAGGCAACCTGATAAACTGACTAATAATGATTTCTTATCGCAAATAATGTTTAAATATCTTCAAATCGGTAGGACTTAGGAATAGGGAATGCTAATACTAACTGAAAGAACAATAAAAAGTACATGAACTAACGTTATAAAATATAGGCTGTTCTATTTAAAATAAGAGAGTTATTAGGTTTTAAATTTGTCACGATTGACCGTTCTATTTCGGAATTTACACTTTAAAATTCAACTCTTCAGGTTGAAAACTTGATGAACATTCGCTACCATAACGCACTTGCTGCGTCCCGAATTTCTTTTCTTACAAAGATGTATTATATTTCGATGGAAAATGCAAAAAAGGAATAACATAGGGCGTGTTCGAATAAAAAAATTCACTAAAAAAAAAGAAAATTTATCGACTTTTGAGCCACCTGTAATTGTGGAATTATTTTTTAAGATGTAGCTTAAGACACCCTATAATTAATGTTTACAACTTTTTTTCGTAACTGGCATAATAACGGATATATTGCGCTTTAATGATTTTTTACGAAAATTCGACAAAAATGATATACCATTAAACGATAAACTCAATAGCCAACACTACTGAGACTTCAGGCTTTGTAAAACATTATTCTTGAGACATTTTCTTTCCATACATCGTATTAGTTTCAGGTTCATTGCCTAGATTTAACAATTTTGACGTTTAAATCGCGACTTTGACGTTTTGAGGAAAACCCAATCTTTTTTAATGATATAACTTTTTTATACTTTAACCTTCAGAACTAAATTTTGGTAGGTAGCTTACCTATAATGACATAAACCTGTGTACCAAATTTCGTTGCCCTTACTTTGTTAATTCCGGAGATATAAATTTTTTTCGAATAAAAACTTAAAATTTTCCCGGAGAACCTCGCTAGATTTTTCTAAATAACGAACTTATCCAAGCCATTTACAAAAGGAAGGTACGTACCAAATGTTATCAAAATCAGCCCATTACTTTTTGAGTTATCGGTGTGATACCTACATACATACATACATATATATATATATATATATATATATATATATATATATATATATATATATATATATATATATATATATATATATATATACACATATATAAATTGAAACTGCCGCCGGATATGGGTTCTAAGGGTCCTAGTTCGCGCACATTTGCAAAAATTTTCTCAAAATTCAAGAGTCGGGATCGGGGAGATTAGTGAATTTTTTCTACGAAAAGTCACTAAAAATGAGAGAGTTACAAGTGTGTAAATATGACAATGTTTTTAAAGAAATTTTTGAAAAAAGTCAAATATCTCGAAAATGGTTGAGAAAAATGACATGTTGATAAAACCTATCATACAATTTGACGAGCAATCTAGATCCGTAATAAAAAACACCATCTTTTGTTTGGAATAAGAAAGTTGACGTATACTTCCGGTAGAACCGGAAGTTTCATACTAAAGTCAATTTTTTCAGTGAACTGGAAATTTCGAGAAACCCACGTGCGTGAATTTTCAGAATTCAATTGTGAGCTGTTTTCCAGAAACCGCTAATGGAACTTCTACGTGGGACAGCCTGTATAGATATTCACAGTGAGAGGGAGAAAGGCTGCAAACGTAGTTTTGACAAAAATCTCTCTGAAATTAGTAACTAAAAAACTGGATAAATCATATGTCAACAGTAGTTAATATTTGAGAGCAGCTAATTTTCTGTTGCTTCACAGACTCTCATAAATGCCCGCTACCTTAACGCACTTGCAGCGCTGAAACTTTTTAAAGGTGAGTAATTTGACAACATTGCAGGTTTGAATCTAGCAGATGTGATGTTGCTAGAACACGGCGCACGTGCGTCAGCTAATCCTGGCAAACGGGGTCGGCGAGTGAGTTGTACTTTAAATCAGATATCTCACATATATGAGAAAATACCCCGCTCTCTCTTACCAGACACATGTTCAGCACGCAAAAAACCCATATCACGTATATGAGTACATTCCAAAAGTAGGATGAACTCAATTACACGGAAGTTCCCTGCTGAACCTCCACTTTTATATCTTTGTATTCTGGTGGTGGAATCAGGGCGATATGAGCTCCACAGGCAACGACACGTCGCAGACACTGCGCACATTGCTCTGGAAATCGCACATTAATAACTTGGACCAAGCGGCTATAGTATGAAACCAGATAAAATTAGTACATTTAGAACAAATAACCTATTGGAAGATATGTATACAGGCGGCTTCTCAAATGATCCAAAAAAAATTAGGGGTTGATACATAGCTGTGGTCATTTTGAAAGAAAACTCTCATACAAACGTGCTAACTATTGTACTACAGGATGTTCTCTTGTAATAAATTTCATAAAATGTAGCCTCAGACAATTGTCTTGTTGAAATACCATTAGTGTATCTTATTTACAGTTGTTTTTTTGTTGATTTAATTTAAAAAATTCACTAATGAGGAGATCTGGGCTTTTGAATTTTGAAAAAATCTCTTCAGATGAGCGCGAACAAGGCCCCCTAGAACCCGGCGTCAGTTTCAGTTCTTATATGTTGTGTGTGATACTTACATATATATATATATATATATATATATATATATATATATATATATATATATATATATATATATATATATATATATATATATATATTGTTGATGATGCTGGTTGCTTTTAATAGAATTAATAGATTGTATTTTCTTGTAAAATGGTAAAAATAGCAATAGACTACACTTTCACATCTTAACGTTTTAATGGACGTTATAATCTCTCTTTAAAATAAAAATGCGCAAGCGCATACAGGTAAAACAAAATTTTAATTCTAAAATATACCAGTGGCGTGGAAGCGTTAACATGCCGCCCGCCTTGAAAGACTTATGGTCTTTAAACATTAACTGATAGTGTAATGTACAGATAAGTACAAATTAACACAAGTATGAATAGTCTGTAAATTGCTGGACTAAGGAAAATAAATGCTGCTTAACACTGCATATTATCTTCATCTCTCATTATCAGTTGTGGAATTGGCTGATTCCATCTCCGTTGTTGGTTCCAATGGTAGCGGACACACTTTGGAAACTGCTCTCCGGAAGACACCATTGGCCGTCTTCACTGTAACAACACGAGTGACTCCATCTGGACCAGGATGTCTACTAATTACTCGACCCAGACGCCACTGTGTAGATGGAAAGTTTTCGTCCCTCAATAAAACCAATGCACCCTCCACAATACACTCTGGATTCTTTTTCCACTTTGAACGAACCTGTAGTTGATTCAGATATTCTCTTGACCACCTTCTCCAGAACTGCTGTCTTAATTGCTGCAACTGTTTATGAATTGTCAATCGATTTTGCTTAACATTCTCCACATTATGTTCTGGTAATGATACTATTGGTCTGCCAATTAGGAAGTGCCCAGGGGTAAGGGACGAGTAATCATTTGGATCATTGGACATTGGACAAATAGGACGGGAATTTAATATTCCTTCAATCATCACAAGTAACGTTAAAAAATTTTCAAATGTTAAACATTGATTAATTAAAACCCGCCTTAGGTGATGCTTCATTGACTTAACTGCCGACTCCCATAAGCCCCCAAAATTAGGTGAAACTGGAGGAATGAAACTCCAAGTAATCCCTTCAGTTGCCGATTTGTCTGTTAATTGTTTATTATGTTCCAACAAATATTTTCCCAATTCTGATAATTCTTTACTAGCCTTAATAAAGGTGGTGCCGTTATCAGAAATCAAATGAGATGGCTTACCTCGTCTCGCGATGAACCTTTTTAATATTGACATAAATGAGTCGGTTGTCAGGTCAGATACTGGTTCTACATGAACAGCCTTTGTAGTCATGCAAATGAAAATGCAAACATAGCACTTAAATTTCCTAACACCTCGACCCAACCTTTCGCGTACATAGAAAGGTCCAGCGAAATCAGTGCCTGAGACAGAAAAAGGAAGAGCTGGTCTTACTCTGTATAGAGGTAAGTCTCCCATAATTGGTACCTGACTTGTCGGCTTTACCTTAAAACATGTGACACATGTTCTTACAATTTTCCTTGCTAAGGTTCTTCCACCTGTTATCCAATACCTTTCTCTTGAAGTGAAAAGCATCAACTGTGGACCCCCATGTAACAATGATTCATGTATATCTCTAAATATAAGTGTACTAAGAATGTGCCTTGAAGGCAATATAGCTTGATGTTTTTGGTTATATTCCAATGATGAATTTGCCAATCTTCCGCCCACTCTTATGATACCTTCTTTGTCAACAAAAGGAGTCAAACTCAAGAGATTGCCATTGTACTTTAATTTTGAATTTGTAAGCTCCTGAAATTCGTTAAAATAGACTTGCTGTTGTGCTAATCTCACAAGCTTGTTTGCTGTGACCTCTAATTCCCTTGCAGTGATTACACCTAGTTGTTTTTCCTTGTTGCTGCAGTTGTTTATAAATCGATAACAAAGTGCAGTAACCCTCTGTAATTTCTTGAACGAAGCGTACCTTTCAAAAATACCAAACTCTGAAGTCATTTGTGACACAAAGGATATAGTTTCCCTTTTCAACTCTGGTATATCATCTAACTCGGTTTTAGATAACCTGGATGGCCAAAATTCTTCATTCTTGTTTAACCATTCTGATGCATGCCACCAAACTGAACTCTGCATTATATTACAGGGTTTAATACCTCTTGATAATAAGTCAGCTGGATTATCATTGGTATTCACGTAATTCCAGGACGTTACATCTGTGATTGTTTGAATTTCGGACACTCTGTTTGAAACAAAGGTTTGCAACATTGTAGATTCTGAATTTAACCATGCCAATACTATCTGCGAATCTGTCCAGTAGTAACATTTAATTTCAAATGTCATTGTTTCCTTTACCTTGGTCATTAGTCTTGCTAATAGCAATGCTCCACATAACTCCAGACGTGGTATGGTAAGTGCCTTCAATGGTGACACCCTTGTTTTTGCACATACTAAACTGACATAGATTTCTCCATTGGATGAAATAGTTCTTGCATATATACATGACCCATATGCTTTCTGTGAGCTGTCACAAAAGCCATGCAATTTTACTACAGTAAAATCTTTACATAAAACATGTCTCTTTATCTGAAGATCATTTAACATTGTTAAATCTTGTCTAATAGTGTTCCATTGTTGTTGCAAATTGTATGGTAACTGTTCATCCCATGACAGTTTGAAAGTCCATAATTGTTGTAATAATACCTTTATTACTATAATGCATGGTGCTAACAAACCAAGTGGGTCAAATATCTGAGAAACCTCTGACAAAATTGATCTTTTTGTAACAATAGAATGGTAAGTACCCTTAATTGAATAGCTTAAGTTATCAGTTTTACTTGCCCATTGCAATCCAAGTGTCTTACACTTATCTTCCTTAAAACCTTGTAGTTGCGATGAGTGTTTCTCTATATCAACCTCACTTAATACTTCCGAATAATTGGTCGACCATTTTCGTAGCTCAAAACATCCAGACTTCATTATAAAAGATATTTCTTTTGTTAGTTTTGCAGCCAATTCAATGTCTTGACAACCTGATATCAAATCGTCTACATAAAAGTCTCTTCCTATGACCTCTGATGCCTGGGGATACTTCTCTGCACTTTCAATTGCTAACTGCTTAACACATCTTATAGCTAAATATGGTGCTGCCCTGGTTCCATAAGTCACAGTGTTTAATTTATATTCTTGTATGTCTTGACTTCTGTTCGGTCTCCATAGTATTTTTTGAAATTGTCTGTCTTCTTTCCTAACTTCAATCTGTCTGTACATTTTCGATACGTCTGCGGTAAAAACATATTGATGTTCTCTGAAGCGAATGAGTATAGATAATAAATCTTGTTGCATATTTGGACCTGTATGCTAAATGTCATTCAGAGAAATTCCATTACTAGTGATGGTTGATCCATCAAATACTACGCTGAGCTTACTAGTTAAACTGTCTTCTTTGTAGACGCCATGGTGAGGCAAATAGTAACCATTTCCTGAGTCGTCACAGTCAGACTTGGACATGTGACCTAGCTTCTCATATTCTTGCATAAAAGTCACATACATATTTCTAAATTGAGGTTGTTTTTCGAATCTGGTTTCAAGATTCAATAATCGCTTCAAGGCTTGCTCCCTTGAAGTGCCTAATACAACTGGATTTTGCTTAAACGGTATAGTTACAACAAATCTTCCTTCAGAATTCCTATAGGTTGTCCTCTCAAAAATGTCTTCACATTCCTTAGTTTCAATGGATGGAAATGGTGCTGTATATTCTTCGATTTCCCAAAACCTTTGTAACTGTTTATGTATATCAACTGTTCTAGAAAAGTGGCATTCAAGTGTCTGATTATGCGAAGGGAGCTCTAGGCTTCCTGCAATTACCCATCCAAATTGTGTATTCTGAAGAATGGGTTTATTGGTACCCAGTTGTAATTTTCCATCTTGCAAGGTTCTCCAGAAAAGATCGCCTCCAAATAGTAAATCTATTTCTCCTGACCCAAATTGAGGGTCAGCAAGTGTTATATTCGATGGCAACTTTAACATTGATAAATCTAATTCACAAGAGTTTAAACTCCCGCTTATGGTTTCTACAACAAACATGGAAATGTTTGCCTGAAAACTACCATTTCTAGATTTTATTAGAGCATTACATTCATGTTTGATATTTGATGTAACATGATTCAGTCCCATTATGGAAATGTTTGTATTTGTCTTTTGAAGACCCAGTTTATTGCAAAGTTTCATAGTCATAAAATTAGACTGTGAACCTGAATCTAACATTGCTCGACAAAGGTGAGGTTTTTTAAACTTATCATGTACAACAACTTGAACAGTTGCGAGCAAAACCTGCCCCTTTATCTGAGTACATGCGCTGAATGTTGAATTATTTGTTACATTTTCTGTAGTTAAATGCCTTGAATCACAATGCAATAGTGTGTTGTGTCTACCTTTGCATTTCCTACAGTTGCCAGAAGTGCAAATTTTACTCCCATGTCCTGTTCTTAAACAATTGTAACACAAATTTAAACATTTCGCTTGTTCTATCTTATTATCTGCTGACAAATTGAGAAAGTCTGTGCAATTGTAAATCGTATGAGCTTGCTTACAATAGTTGCATGTTGCAACATTGAGTGAAAATGATTTAAATTTTGATACCTTGACAGTGTGATCCCTTTTTTCTCTGGGTTTGAAAGCTCTCGACTCTAATGTTTCTAAAACATCAGCCTTATTTTTCAAAAATTGTTTAAATTGCGTTAAAGAAACAGAATTGCCCTGGTTTTTCATTTCCCAGTCCCTTGTAGTTTTTATATCTAATTTATTTAATAGAATGTAAACAATAAGAGCATCAAATATTTCTTGGCGGGATTGTAAAATGTCTAGCGATCGTAAGTGTTTTGATACCTCATCAACTATCTGCCTATATGCTGCAGAAGAGTCTTTTGTAATAAATGATGATTCAAAGATTGCTTTAATGTGGTTGTGGACTAGCAAATGACTATTATGATACCTGTTACATAGTAACTCCCACGCAGTGTCATAATTTTGTGCTGAAAATTCAATGGATTTGATAATTTGCGCAGCAGGTCCTTCTAGCGATGCCCTTAAATAGTGGAATTTTTGTATTTTTGAAATGCTTTTACTTTCATGAATTAATGAAATGAATAAATCCCTGAATTCTAGCCAATTGGTGTATGAACCTGAGAAAATAGGTAAATTTATTGTAGGTAGTTTCAATTCAGTTTTAAATGCATTTGCATCCTCAACTATTGCAACATTATCACTCTGACCTTGCTCTGTCTCAGAAGTATCCCTTATACTACCCTCAGTTTTAGAAAATTGTTCCAAAAGGCTGTCAAGTATACCCACTGACCTATGATAATTTGTTTCAAACCAATCCCTCTCTTTATAGTTTGATTCGAGGTCCTGTTCATCACATTTAATCTCGATAAAGCTCTGTGTTTTGTTAAAATCGCTCAATAACCCTTCTTGTGAAACAGACCTAGATTTCAATTCATTGTGTAATATTTTTGTGACAGTTATTTCTTCCTTCTGTAAGTCATCAAGAAAGTTTACAGTATTTGTTAATTTAGTTTTTAAAGCACCCCTTTTTCTCAATGATTCTGCAATACTCATGTTTATAATAGAAAAATCGCCAGAAAGGGAAGAAATGGAGTTTTAATAGTTTTTGTGTTACCAATATTTTGGTTGGAAATCGTTAAATTGCTAAATGGAAATTTAGAACGAAACCCAACGAAACATGACCTGTACTGTTTTTTACAATAAAAATCAGATAAATTGTTTTAATTGAATTATCAATTATCATACATAGATTGAGTTATAGGTACTTACTTCCTGTAACTCTTGAAGGAATACTAATACTAATAGATAATAAAAGGATACGGTATAACAGGATTTAATTGTATCAATTTCTTGCAAATAAATAGATTCTTCCTGTTATCAGTTGGAAGCAGATTACTGAACTTGGATGTACAATCGTGCAAATGTATCTTCGTCTCTGCCTATCGGCGTTTCTGCCCACTGTTCAACTGGATGCTTGTATTGATATGGTAAATCTTGAAAATTGTAAATTGATGGCGTCTCAATTATTTTTGATTTCACTCTCTTTCTAATTGTAATTGTTGTAACTTCACAATTGATATGCGGCCGAAGGACCAAAATAGTATGTTGATGATGCTGGTTGCTTTTAATAGAATTAATAGATTGTATTTTCTTGTAAAATGGTAAAAATAGCAATAGACTACACTTTCACATCTTAACGTTTTAATGGACGTTATAATCTCTCTTTAAAATAAAAATGCGCAAGCGCATACAGGTAAAACAAAATTTGAATTCTAAAATATACCAGTGGCGTGGAAGCGTTAACATATATATATATATATATATATATATATATATATATATATATATATATATATATATATATATATATATATATATATATATACAGTGTGTCCCAAACTGGATGTGAATGTATTGCTATCTCCGTTATTATTAGAGATAGGAAGACGGTTAAATTAGCAATGCTCTGTAGGATTTCATGCTCGTTCCAAATATGACTTGTATTTTGTTCTGCCTTGTTTCGTTTTCGAGTTACTTTGATAAAAACAAAATTTGTCGAATTCTTATTTCTTCAATATCTA
The DNA here is from genome assembly GCA_964006375.1 of Tillus elongatus. Taxonomy (NCBI): domain Eukaryota; kingdom Metazoa; phylum Arthropoda; class Insecta; order Coleoptera; family Cleridae; genus Tillus; species Tillus elongatus. The sequence goes on along the minus strand of OZ023262.1, from coordinate 304,335,060 downwards.
AGTAGGCGTTGATCTGACATGTCTACGACTTGCACATTATCAGGACTATTCCCAACTTTGGATTGTCATTTGTTTTTGAGCTACAGGTATCAACGTTTGTTTTTATTATGGCAACCATATCGGATTTTTTGTTCATATGATAGCCTGTGAAAAGAGCTTACCAATGATGTACAACATGCTAGAGAAATCGTGTAATTGCACTGACAATTTTGAGAAAACCCGTTTCGACCGCAACACACAGATGACGCTATTACACAATCAAAAACACGGACAACTAGCAGACAGTAACACCAAATACTATATACTGACAATACGGGACACTCCTATGCTTTAGCATTGGTGATATTTGTGACAAGTACACTAGCGCCACCTCGCGTGGAGTACTGACAACTGAGCGGGTGATTTGAATTGTATATTTACCTGCATATTCTTAATTTAGACAATTGGTTTATTACAGCTGAATATAACAACTTGTACATGACAAAACAGTGAACATTTTCTGATTATATAGTTATAAATAGAATTTGTGTCAAAAATCAGCTTGAAACCTAAATGTATTCAGCATGAATAATTCTGCAAATTTATCTTACCCATAATCTTATTTCACTATAATTTAAAATACTACCTTGAAACCGTCGTTAAACTACTATTTCAATGGTATGCATAGGAATAGACTGAAAGCTGTTCTACTTACCTATAAATAATTGTTCTAGATATAAATGGTAGCACAGTACTCAATTTGCTATATCTCTTCATGAAAACTGTCTTATTAATATAATATTTTAAAATATGTAACTGATATACTTAGTACATAATTAAGAAATTGTGCAGATGAAAGGTGAGACTAACTCTTACTTCCGTGAATAAATCTATTATAGGGATGAATCTGCTATTTCTACTTGTCTCTTAAAAACTTGTCTTGGAAAGATAATTAAAAGCCTTTACCAAGTAAAATAATTTTAAATGTGAAAATATGTAACAATTTATGCCATACTGAAATAAAAAAGGACACAGAATAAGATAGAAAAACAGTTTTCTTATATCATTTATTATTATTGCAAAACTTTTTTGCCTTCATATTTCTTTTTTTTTTATGCACTGGAAGACAAGTTATGATTGAAGTCTTTCAACTATCCATTTACTAAGTTTATCTATAAATAGGTACATGATGGTAAATACTACACAATAAATTATCTTCTGCGAACTGTACATATTGGCATAAAAGTGATTTTAAATTTGTCTTCTGCTTCAACAAATTAATTATTTTGGAAGTAATATTGAAATGTAAAATGCACCTTGTGGCTTCAATACTATATCCAAATCAGTGTTTTTTGATGACAGTACCCTTTTGTTGCATCTATAATACAAAATTATCGTCAATCCGTATTATAGTTATTGTTTAATATTAATTATTAGGCAAATTTGTAAAAAAAAATCGCTGGTACCAAAAGAAAACACAAAAAATCATATTCACTTTTCGACATCCTTTGGAAACCTATGAAATGTCTTTGATAGATTTAGCACGTTATAATTCGAACAATTATAGATTGCAAACACCCAACCACAAACATTTACTGTAAAAAACACAGCTCAAACTTAACTATACACAGTTAAACACCAGCAATTGCTAGTGCTACAGTTCTCGAACGACGTAACATCAGTACTATCCGCTAGGGGCGCTGATATTCTTGAAACACGAAATCAGCCGGAGTGTCCTGTATTGTCATTATATAGTATTTTCTAACACGCATACATTGTTTCCTGTCATTTGTCAACGGTCACAAACCAAGCATAAAACGACAAAGACAGTCAGATCAGATGACATATTCAAACTTTGACGGCAACACACAGATGACGCTTGGAATCAATCACCTACAACTAAGAAACACTAACACGCATGTCTGTTTCAAATACGGATAATAATACAAAATGTCCTCTCTACATATAATAACGTACTTAAAGATTAAAAAATACAATAAACTATAGCAACTAAGGTATATTTTCCGGCAAATACAATTGAGTTATGGTGTGACACACAGGTAAGATATAAATGTAAATAATTTGTGAAATCATATATTTCAATGATTTAAAGGGAACCTACTTTCTAAAAATGCCTTTCTCAATGTTCGCAGCACTCAACTGTAAATGTGAAATGTTAATAGATTAATATAAAATAAAATAAAGAAATAAGAAACCTGAAGGAGCCACGCAAGAGGCGACGAAACGTCGTTAAATCAAAAACACAAATATTGTTTTAATTTTTGTCCATAGATAAAGAAGTCTCCACGAATATAAACCCAATAAATTATATATATATATATATATATATATATATATATATATATATATATATATATATATATATATATATATATATATATATATATATATATATATATATATATATATATATCCACCTGATAACTGAAAAAGCTATTAACCCATTTTAATGAAACTCGGCAAAAATATTTCTGTTTATTAGTGGCCTGGATGAGTTGGTAGCAAGCCCTATATGACCAGTTTTTTTTTAATAAAAGGATATATTTTCCCATAAAATATTGTGTAAAAAAATAACAAAGATTTTTTGATGAAATTGGGTTGGAATGTTGCCCTTGTAAATATCTTACTACATATCAAAGCACAACTTTCTAGGTTCATAGAAAATTGAGCTATGCAAGTTTAAAAGATTTAATAACAATTTGCTACCATAACGCACTTGATACGTTCTGTAATTTTTACATTTTTGACAAGTTGTCAGACAACTGAAATACAAGGGGTACCTGAAAATGCAATACATTCAATATCGCCCAGTAGCTCGGATATTAATTGAGCTATGGTACTCTTGTTTGCAAGATCTTTCGTTTCAAAAAAACGTAGCTCAGGTTCGCGAAAACCGTAAGGTTCTATTGTTACCAGTAACCGAGATACGCAGCAATTCGAGTAAGTAAAGATTGGAACCACCTGTGTTGAGCACTGATGAGTACAACACATTTATTTGAAGAGAACTAACGATCGTTTCACTAACTAAGTTAGCGTCATCAGAGGACGAAACATTCTAACTACTTAAAAAAGTAACATCAACTTTGGGTTGCGGTGCTATCGCAGACGAGCCCTGAGGGAACAAAAAAAAAAACATCAACTTATATACCGGATCTTAGGTAAAGAGACCGAACTGAGATGGGAAACTAGTCGCAGGTAAATTCCACAGTGTATTGTATTTTTATAACCAGGCGAGGTCTTTGCACTGTCCCTACTAACTTATCGAAAACTTGTCCATTTCTAATAATTTTGGGAAGGTTCAATGACAGCTAAATTAACATAGTTTGCTTTGGCGGAAATATCTGTAATCTTATGTTATCTTTAGGCCGTACTGAAACGTGGGAATTTTATTTAACAACGCAATTCATCAGGTGACTCGTAATCGGCGGTTTTTTTTTTTAATTTCAACAACACACCACGAGGGCTTACAGCCTAAATACTATCGTACCGTGGGTGTTGACAAGGAGGAAAGAGGCAGCTTGTTAATTCTGGACTTGAAGGTTTGGAGGTTCGGAGGAGAAGGAAAAACATGTGCCGGCAAGGAATTACACAATTTGGAAGTCCTCGGGACAAAAGATCGGGCATAACAAGATGTTCTAAGTCTGGTGACCTGGACAGTAAAAGGGTGCATTCGCTCTGTTCCCCTGGTAGGTCTGTTGGGAGCAGGAGGTGGGGGAACTATGGAGGAAAGCTCCTTTGAGCAGTGCCCGTGCAAATATCTATAAAAGAGAGAGAGGTCACCAACGGCACGTCGGTGGGCAAGGGATGGCAGCCTTTGGGTGAGGGTAGGGTCACAGATGAGACGTATAGCTCTCTTTTGAATGGAGTCTAGGATAGAGAGTGTAGAAGCGGCAGCGGCACCCCAGATGTGGGAGCAGTATTCGAGGTTTGGCCTTATTTGTGAAGTATATAAGGTATAGAGATTAGTTGGTGAAAAGTATTTGCGAGCCCGGAAGAGGAAACACAATTTCTTAGCAGCCGCTTCTGCAATTGATGTGACATGTTGGTGCCAATTAAGATTTCGATCCACAGAAATGCCAACAAGAGAAAAGGACTCATTACTTTGAATAACTTGGTTGTTCATTGTGATGGGTCTAAGGCTGCTGTATCGCTTGTGAGAAAGAAAGCAAGACTTAGTTTTGGTGGGGTTGAATTGTACAAGATTTCTACTTCCCCAGTCTAATATTTTTTGGAGATCCAGGGAGACAGAACCCTCCATGAGTCTGCGATCCTCATCTAATTGGGCTAAAGAGACAGGCTTAGAATATTGTATATTTGAATGGAGGGTGCTGTCGTCCGCGTAGCTGTGAACTGGGTAGCATATGCTAGAGAGGAGGTCATTGATGTGGAAAAGAAACGAAGTAGGGGCTACAGCTGAACCTTGAGGAACTCCTGCAATAACTGTCTACAGGTTAGAGGAATGGCCATCCACAAAAACATATATGCTCCTGTTGGAAAGGAAATTTGCTGTCTACATACAGAGTTTTGGTGGTAGGCCATAGGACGGAAGTTTATTAAGCAGCGCTGCGCGTCAGACCTGGTCGAATGTTTTGGATATGTCTAGAGCAACTATCTGGGATTCACCGTGTTGTTCCATGGACTTGTTCCAAGAATGGGTGACAAAGGAAAGGAGGTCGGCAGTCGATCTGCGCTGACGGAATCCATACTGCTTGTCGTGGATTAGACTGTGTTTTTCAAAAAATTTTAGTAATTCGGTGTTTATATATTTTTCCATCACTTTAGAGACGACTGAAAGGAGAGAAATAGGCCTGTAGTTGCTAGGAAGCGCTTTGGATCCTTTCTTGGGGATGGGTTGTACTCAAGCAGTTTTCCAGTTACTAGGGAATATGCCTTTATTATAAGATATCTGAAACAGACGAGTCAGGACAGGAGCAAGCTCTGGTGCGCATTTTTTGAGAACAATTGCTGGGATCTCGTCAAGGCCAGAGGCTTTCCTAGTATTAATAGAAGAGAGCATCTTTCGTACCTTTTTAGTTTTGAAAATGATATCCGTCATTTTATGCGCGACATTAGGGACTGTTGGTGGTTGAACATCTGGAGGTGGGTTGAGAGTAGAATTGCCGGCGAACAACGAAGCAAAAAGTTCAGCCTTGCCCAGGGCGGTAGAAACAATTTCATCCCCTGAGACAAGAGGTGGGAACGTGCTTTTGCAGAAATTATTTCAAATAGATTTAGCAAGAGTCCAGAAGGGTTTGCCGCCCTTGGAGCTTAAAAGGAATTTGTTTTTGATGTGGTTATCAAACGAGTTTTTGCCTCAGAAAGAATGCGGACATAGCGGTTTCTTGCGTCGTTAAATGCTTGACGATTTTCTTGAAAGGGATTGTGTAGAAGCGTTTTGTGAGCTTTGATCTTTTCAAGTCTGGCCTTGTCACAGGATTTAGAGAACCAGGGCTTTTGAGTGGCTGAAGAGGTTTTCTGTGTACGTGGAATAAATAATTCCATGCCAGCTTGGATAATTTCGGTGACGTTTTGTGAGATATCAGAGGGGTCAGGATTAGAGAAGCAGACAGACGCCCATGGAAATGAGGAAAAGTAATCCCGCATTTCGTCCCAGTTTGCGGAGTTGTAGTGCCAAACGATACGTGGGTGTGATGACTCTGTGACCTCGGGTTGCATTGCGCAGGAAGCAGTGACCATGCCGTGGTCTGAGCGACCAAGGGGGGCGGTGACTGATATGTTATAGCACCCAGGTTTTGTAGTAGGAAGAAGATCCAAGGGATTTGATCTGTGTGTTGGAATACGAGGAAAGTAAGTAGGTTGCTGAACCATATTGGCTAAAGAATTGCTAATTGCAAAGGCCTCCGCTGCTCTCCCTTCTGGATCGGTTTTTGAAGATCCTAGCCATTCCTTATTATGGACATTGAAGTCACCAAGAATAGTGACCTCGGAGGAAGGATATTCAGAAATCAGACAGTCGGTTTTTTCAGAAAGGTAGTCAAAGAGCTGAACAAAGTTGTTGTCAGAAGGTGACCGGTAAATGCAACAGATGAATTTAGTTGCAGTCCTGAGAGAGAGTTTTATCGATAGTATGTCTTTTCTTCCTGCTTCCAAATTGGGGAGTCTGGTGCAGCGTAGATTGCTACGGACGTATGCGCACACGCCTCCATGCAATCTAAGTGAAGTAAGGAGCTCATACCCTGGAAAATTAAGGTGATTAGTGGCTGTTTTGGCACTGATTTGGGTTTCGGTGAGGAAGAGGAGTTGGGGCTTGTTAGCCTGGAGGAAAGCTGAATATTAAAAACTTGTACATGACAAAACAGTGAACATTTTCTGATTATATAGTTATAAATAGAATTTTTGTCAATAATCAGCTTGAAACCTAAATGTATTCAGCATGAATAAATCTGCAAATTTATCTTACCGATAATCACATAAATATATTTCGCAATATATTCACTTGTTAGACAACCAAGACAGCTAAACGCGTTCGAAAGTATATATATATATATATATATATATATATATATATATATATATATATATATATATATATATATATATATATATTGCGAAATATAGTTACAACAAAAAATGTGTAAGCGTTTCACCACCGCCGATTACAAGTGACATGGTCGATTGCTTTGTTAAATAAAATCCCCACGTTTCAGCACGTCCTAAAGATAACATAAGAATACAAATATTTCCGCCAAAGCAAACTATGTTAATTTAGCTGTCGTTGAACCTTCCCAAAATTATTAGAAATAGAGAACTTTTTGATAAGTTAGTAGGGACAGTGCAAAGACCTCGTCCGGTGATAAAAATACAATACACTGTGGAATTTGCCTGCGACTAGTTTCCCATCTCAGTTCGGTCTCTTTACCTAAGATCCGGTATATAAGTTGATGTTAGCTTTTTAAGTAGTTAGAATTGTTCATCCTCTGATGACGCTAACTTGGTTAGTGAAACGATTGCCAGGTTTTTAAAAAAGTGTTGTGGTGGCTTGAGTTCTCCAAGAGTACTTATCAGCAATTGCAACCAAAATGGGACACCTTGTACAGTTAAATCCAGGAAAACTGTCAGCCTTAATAAAAGATTTTCATTAAGTAAAAAGATCTGCTTCTAACACCAGCATTACAAAGTTATTACATTGTTCAAACATATTTCTATGTTACTCGCAGACATCAAACAAAGTTCGGAATGCATTTTTCTACAGCCCATGCAGTGTCTTTGTTAAAATTTCAGTCACATTCTCATTTCAGGTCTATCTAGATCCTGGTGCCATGTCTAAAACAATTCAATCTCCTTACAAAGGAAAATATAATTACATCTCTTTCATCATGTAGCGTAATTATATGAAGGCTGGCAGACAATGCTGATGCAACGTTTAATTAAAAACTCTTGACACCATTGTGCTTAGGAAAAAGTGCAGAGTTAGGCGAAATCATTGTCTTGAGCGGCATTATGGAATTTATCGCCACATCAAGGCCCCTTTGTCCGCACCCTATTGTTATTAAAATATACAGTCGCTTTCGTAATTATGAAAGACATGTGGATGATGTCAGTGAGAGAATAACGATTAGAAACTTCCATTAATAATAATAAAACTCAGAATCGTAGTCTGCGAATGACACTAATGGCTAAAAGGTTGGATGGCAATGACTCTGACTTGATTTTTATAGTCCGTGCAGAGTTGAGCAGTTTCTACGAATGGAGTTTTAACATTAAAGTTACAACATGCAGCTGGTATTATTAAGGCCAGCCCAATTTTGTTAAAAAACTAAAAAGTCCGAATGTAGCAGGTGTGCCTCGCAGAAAATTTTCATTAAAAAATCCTTCAATTCCCTAAACATTCCATGGAGTTAATGTATCGGGGAAAAGTAATCATGATAATGGCGGAAAGCAACGGTAAACCACTGCATTGCAGACACGTATCAATCAGCAATAAAAAAGACCTTTTTCCGCAGATCCTGAGCTTCTGAATTCCAAACCTCATAAGAAAAAGCGCGGTGTTTGAGGCCGTTATCATGCGAAACTCTATTCCCAACCCACTAGCTAGAACGTCAGATGAAGTATCTATTAGAAAATATGTAAAGAAGAAAGAAATCAAAATCTCGTTTGATATGGAAACATGAAATATTAGAAGCTTATTAACACTTCGGTGCACTGCCTGGATCTGTCAGAGCCATCGAGTTTCATTTGAGACCACATGCTTAATGCTAGACGGCGCAGGCGGTCCTCCGTCCTAGTACCTTCCTAATTCCGACTGGGCAACCTGCAGCAGTTGCCCGCTGTCTTTCCGCAGTGTTGATTTAAGGGTGAGAATAGCTTTAGGTCCATTAGACGCCGGTTTTTATTGTTTCATTACGAATCTCAGGATAAATATTAAGTATAAAAAACAAATGTTGCCTCACGTTAAACAGAGAGTAGATATTAAACAGCCTTTTAGGTATAGTGAACGAACAGTGGCGACAGTGACTTATCCTTACAAAATAGAAATAGATAGGTTACGAAAGATGTGGGAGGAGATTAGCAGTGACATCGAGATTAGCGAGGATGACAGTGAGGAAGATGATAGCCAAGTGGACAAGCAAGAAACAGGCGACCATAATTCGGATACTGAGCAAAAGTGTTCCGACGTAGATTTAGAAGAAAGTAATGCGGCAGAAAATCCTGTAATTGTGGGGTCACGGCGTCATCCAAAGTATAATAGCAAGTCAGGTATGGTATAGAATAAGATCTGCAATCCAGTAAATGTGTGTACGAGAAAACACAATATCGTTTTGAGGTTTCCAGATGTAACAGGAGACGCAAACAATGCTAAAGATCATATTTCTTGTTGGGAGTTATTCTTTGATGATGTAATTTTGCAGAGGATAACTATCTCATTAATATAAAGACAAACATGACTGTCGACCAACAGATCTTATAGAAGCAAAAGCTTTGATAAGCCTCTTGCGCATGGCTTGAGCTTAACGTAGTAATTATCATTACACTTATGAATTTTGGGCTCGGGATGGTACATGAGTCGATATATTTTCAACGACAATCACTTTGATGATGTGAGGACAAGAGAAATGAGAAGGGCTTAAGATAATTTGGCATCTATTAGAGAAATTTTTGAAGGTGTAAATTCAAAACTAAAATATCACTAGACTCTTGGCATACATACGACTATAGATGAAACGTTATGGGCATTTAGGGGACGCTGTTCTTTTAGAATGTACATACCAAACACGCCTAGTCGCTGTGGTATTAAAATATTTGCTTTGACGGATGCCAGAACATATTTATACATCCAACCTGGTGGTGTATACAGGAAAACAAACCAATGGTCCGTATTTCGTAAGTAATTCGGCCAAAGATGTAGTTGAAAGTTTGTATATTCCAACACCCCAGATCAATTGAAATATAACAACAGATAATTGGTTTACATCTGTGCATTTGGCAAGGAGTTACTCACACTAGTTCCTTACAACATTTAGGGCTGTTAGCATTAGGCTGGATATTATAGCATCATGCTTGCTCTTCCTCACCTAATCCTAATGATCCTATTGACAATTAGCCTCTATGAAACACATTTTCCTATGCTACCAACTAGTGATATATTATGTAAAAATAAAATTCATATTTTCGTTAATATTTGAAAAAACATATTAATATCTTGTAGACGATTCAAGATAGTTATAAGGAATGCTAAACAAAAAACGTTGAAGATGACTTTAGCGCCAGAAAAATACAAGAATTTATAGGGCTGATAAGTACACTAGGAGATCCCGAATCACCACAACACATCTTCTCAAAGATCAGACGATTATTTCACGAACAAAGTTAGCGTCATCAGAGGATAAAAAATTCCAACTACTTACTTCTAACATCACCTTTTATATTGAATCTTAGGTAAAAAATGAGGGAGACTAAGTTGCAGACAAATTTTCCTTGTATTGTGTTTTAATTGCCGGACGAGGTTTTTGAACTTCCTTTATTACTTTACCTGGCAGGTTTCGGAATGTTTATCTGCATAAAAGACATAAAGCAAAGGGAGGACTAAAAACTAGTTGCGGAGTTCGGTTTTAAAAACTTTTGTGTTTTATTTCCCTAGAAATATAAATACTTTCGTACGCATCTAGCTTGGCTGGCTGTCTAACTTTTTGTTGTGCCACGCATGATTTGTTTACACTACCGTATTTCAACTGTGCTAAATGTTTACTAAATCTAGTCTCAATGGTTCTCTTAGTCTACACAACTTATTTAAGATTACCATCTTTAAGACCTATCTCATAGATGCCCGACATTTCAGTTGTTTTATCTTTCGTATTACCTAACAAGTTTCTTAGATTATTTTTGTCAAAAAATTTGCTGTTAATCGGCTTTCTTAAAAATGCTCTCGAGACCCCTTGTGATACGCGACTTAACTTTACGGTTAAGACGTTTGAATTTTTAAAACAATTTATTATCACTATACACAATGAATACTTAATATAAAAAGGATACTATAAAATTAAGACAAAATATAAATATTAGCATACAAGTGACATAATAAGATTAGCACTCTTTATGCCCGGCTAGACTTGGAAACAAGAATGAACGGCGTTCTCCTGGTGAACAGTCTATTTATAATAAATCCTCCAGGCGTGGCACGATTGTTCCCCGAGGTGACTTTGGTCTTGCTGACGCCGTTTCCCACGTGTGGTTTTCCGATGATTCTATCGTTCTCGGCTTGCTCGCTTGCAGACGCCTTCAATTTTCATGTTGACTCGGCTGTCCTATTCGTGGGAAGGTGACCTGTTGGTATAAAGGCCTATTGTTGTGGCTCCATTTATCTCCTCCCCTTTTTGAAGAACGAAGCTATGGTTCGTTCCGGATTTTCAAAGGAAATACGGTAAGGGTGTTTGTTGGATTTCCTTCTTTATTTTTTTCTCCACTTATTTAACCCTAATTTTGTTGCTGTTGTACCAATGACTATTATGATCGCTACATATAATATGGTTCATATACTCAGGTGGTGTAATGGTATTTTGATCGGTCCTGGTATGTTTTGTTTGATCGTTTGTAGTTGGTCTTGTATTTGGTCGATGTGTAGTTGGACGTTGTCTAATGTTAACTCGGGTATTTTCTCTGGAATTAATGGATCTTCGTTGTTTGTGGATTATAATGTGGGTAAATTGAACAGTTGTTGAGTTTCAGATGTTGTTGGGCCGGTTTTATACATTTTCTTTCCGTACTTCATTTGGAAATTTGGCTTCAGGTTCATTAATTTGATACTCTTTATAATCTTGGTCCACTCTTGTTCCTGGCAAGTTAGTTTGGCAGTTGTTTCCTCTGGTGCTATCACGATGTAATGACTGGTTCCATATCTCGAAACGGTTGGTTTATTAATTTTGACTAGTTCTTGTTTACGGTTATTTATGGGTTTTTGAAATTTGATTAATTTAATCTCACATGGGTTTTGATCATTCATTGTTGTTGGATTGTCGTCCTTGCAGAAATACAGTTGGTTCTTTAAATTTTAACATTCTTCATTGCGATATGCATATTGCTTACTGCTTAGGATCAGGTATCTGGTTCTAGGAATTATCATGGTAAAAGTATAGGGATTTATAGGGACTGGCAAAGTGTATAATTGATAATAATCATATTCTGATTCGTCCACTAGAAGTATCTCTATTTGAAATATAATTTTGAAATTGTTTTGAACTGCTTTTATTTTTAATATCTTTTCGTATAGATTCAGATCAGTGGTTGTTATTAATTTTGCATTAGTTACATAATTTTGTACTTTATTGATTTCTTTTATTATAAATTTTGGTTTAAACATTGACGTGTGAAATATTCCTAATATAGCATTTTCGGTTTTTAACGCCAGTTCATGAATATTGTTCAGTAAATGACTTAACTGTGTGAGTAATTTCAGAATTTTTATGCGATGGTAATGCGTTAGTTGTTCATTCCTTAGACTATCGATTGTATTTCCCAACTTGTCTATTCCAGTTACTATAGTGTTTTGATTATGACTCAATTTGACTATTGTTCGGTTAAACTCTTTGATTGCTTCAATCATGATAGAGTTTTGTGATTGAAAAAGTTCATCGATTTTATTTTCATCTGTTTTCAAAATCATTTGTTTTCTAAACCTTTATTGCTTGATATATACGTTCTCCGTCTTGTGAATCTAGATTCCCTGTGATTCATTTAAATATAGAACTTGGTCCGTTTATTATACCACGTTTCTGTTTGTTATTAAAATTATTCGTATTCGGAAAAATCTTATAAAATATCTCATCTATGTTCTCTATAGTAAAATTTAATGTTATAATGAAATTTTGATATTCGGAATGGTAGTCGGTCCTAATGAATTTAATCGTGTTTGCGTAGTGTTGTTTTATTTGGTCGTAGTCTTTATGTAATTGTGTCAAGTCATATATATGCAGTCTTTTAACAAAATTATCAACTTTGCAAACATTTGGGTAAAACACTGCAATAATATCGTACACATTACGAAAGCATACTCTAGGAAAATACTCGCTTTCATTTTCTAAATCCTTAGTGGAGCATAGTGGAGAAATTGATTATTAAACACAGAACAAAAAAAGTTAACAGAATGCACGACATTTAAGAAAGATGAAATTAATAAAAAAATTGTTTGTCTACCTTTTGAACCGTGTGTCACAATGGATCGCGAGATCATTTTTGCGGCTAAATTTTTCGACAAATAATAATTTAAGAAATTTTTTAGATAATAAGAAAGGTAAAGACAAAACCACTGAAATGTCGCGTATCTATGAGATAGGTTGTATAGATGGGGACCTTAGATACGTTGAGACACTAAGAGAACAATTGTCATGCGTGGCACAACACATTTGGAATAATAAGTACCACATTGATAAAGAAAAACTGAAACTTATAGAAAATTTTAGAGAACCAGCCAAGTTAGATGCGTACGAAAGTATTTATATTTCTCGGGCAATAAAAATCAAATGTTTCTTAAACCGAGCTCCGCCACTGGTTTGTAGTCCTCTGTTTGCGCACTGTCTTTGATGCAGAAAAATATTCCGAAACCTGCCAGGTAAAGTGATAAGGAAAGTTCGAAAACCTTTCTCGGCATTTAAAATACACTACACAAAAAATTTTCCTGCAATTTAGTCTCCCTCTCTATATTGTCTTTACATAAGATTCGGAATAAAAAGTGATGGTAGAATTTTTCATTCTCTGATGACGCAGACTTAGTTAGAGAAATGACCGTCAGGTGTTTAGAAAGATGCATTGTGGTGATTTGGGTTCTCCAAGTGCACTTATCAGTGCTCATCACAGGTTCCAGCCTTCACTTAGTGAATATATACGACAATCTAGCTAACATGATGCAATCGACATTATTTATTCCACGTACACAGAAAACCTCTTCAGCCACTCAAAAGCCCTGTTTCTCTAAATCCTGTGACAAGGCTAGACATGAAAAGGTCAAAGCTCACAAAACGCTTCTACACAATCCCAGTCAAGAAAATCGTCATGCAATTAACGACGCAAGAAACCGCTATGTCCGCATTCTTTCTGAGGAAAAAAAACTCGTTTAATAACCACATCAAAAACAAAGTCCTCTTAAGCTCCAACGGCAGCAAACACTTCTGGGCTCTTGCCAAATCTATTGGAATAACTTCTGCAAAAGCACATTCCCACCTCTTGTCTCAGGGGATGAAATTGTTTCTACCGCCCTGGGCAAGGCTGAACTTTTTGCTTCGTTGTTCGCCGGCAATTCCACTCACAACCCGCCCCCAAATGTTCAACCACCAACAGTCCCCAATGTCGCGCATAAAATGACGGATATCATTTTCAAAACTAAAAAAAAGGTACGAAAGATGCTCTCTTCTCTAATTACCAGGAAAGCATCTGGCCTTGAAGAGATCCCAGCAATTGTTCTGAAAAAATGCGCACGAGAACTTGCTCCTGTCCTGACTCGTCTGTTTCAGATATCTTACAATAGAGGCATATTCCCTAGTAACTGGAAAACTGCTTGAGTACAACACATCAACAAGAAAGGATCCAAAGCGCTTCCTAGCAACTGCAGGCCTATTTCTCCCCTTTCAGTCGTCCCTAATGTGATCGAAGAGTATATAAACACCGAATTACTAAAATTTCTTAAAAAACCCAGTCTAATCCACGACAGGCAGTATGGATTCCGTCAGCGCAGATCGACTGCCGACCTACTTTCCTTTGTCACCCATTCTTGGAACAAGTCTATGGAACTACACGGTGAATCCTAGATTCTTGCTCTAGACATATCCAAAGCATTCGCCCAGGTCTGGCACGCAGCGCTGTTTAATAAACTTCCGGCCTATGACCTACCACCAAAACTTTGTACCTGGACAGCAAATTTCCTCTCCAACAGGAGCATTTCTGTTGTTGTGGATGGCCATTCCTCTAAACTGTATGCAATTAATGCAGGAGTTCCTCAAGGTTCAGCTTTAGCCCCTACTTTGGTTCTCATCCACATCAATGACCACCACTCTAGCACATCCAACCCAGTTCACAGTTACACTGACGACAGCACCCTCCACTTAAATATACAATATTCTAAACCTGTCTCTTTAGCCCAATTAGATGAGGATCGCAGACTCATGGAGGGTTCTGTATCCGTGGATCTCCAAAAAATATTAAACTGGGGCAGTAGAAATCTTGTACAATTCAACCCCACCAAATCACAGTCTTGCTTTCTTTCTCATAAGGGATACACCAGCCCTAGACCCATCACAATGAAGAACCAAGTTATCCAAAGTAATGAGTCCTGTTCTCTTGTTGGCATTTCAGTTGATCGAAATCTTAATTGGCACCAACATGTCACAACAATTGGAGAAGCGGCTGCTAAGAAATTAGGTTTCCTCTTCCGGGCGCGTAAATACTTTTCACCAGCTAATCTCTATACCTTATATACTTCACAAATAAGGCCAAACCTCGAATACTGCTCCAACATCTGGGGTGCAGCTGCCGCTTATACACTCGCCATCCTGGACTCCATTCAAAAGAGAGCTATACGTCTCATCGGTGACCTTACCCTCACCCAAAGGCTGTCATCCCTTGCCCACCGACGTGCCGTTGGTGAGCTCTCTCTCTTTTGTAGATATCTGCACGGGCACTGCTCAGAGGAGCTTTCCTCCATAGTATCCCCACCTGCTGCCCCCAACAGATCTACCAGGGAAACAGAGCAAATGCACCCTTTTACTGTCCAGGTTACCAGACATAGAACATTTTGTTATGCCCGCTCTTTTGTCCCGAGGACTTCCAAGTTATGGAATTCCTTGCCGGCACATGTTTTTCCTTCTCCTCCGAACCTTCAAACCTTCAAGTCCAGAATTAACAAGTTGTCTCTCTCCTCCTTGTCCACACATACGGTACGATAGTATTTAGGCTGTAAGCCTAAAGTGGTGTGTTGTGGATATATAAAAAAAAACTTCCAATTAAACGAGCAATTCGCCATTTTGGTAAATATCTGAATTGAAGAAGGAGATAATAGATTTTGTAGATTTATAATGGTGTCAGAAGTGTGTAAACGTTCAACGAACAAGTTTCGTGAATGACCCCGTATACTGGAAGTCATGCACAGATAACTTGGTACAGCAATATCTTCCCAGGATAGTTAAGCATTTGCTGCAGCCTCAAACAAAACAGTTTTTAGAGAAAGCTGCGCTGTTTATCGTAACACCCACATATGTAGCTGTATAACTGATAGAAACCGTTTAAATTTAAACCGCTGACACTGAGATACTGGGGATTAATCAAACGTTCCATATGCAGAAAAGCTGAGAGTTTGATGAGTTCGACACGGTTGACAATCGAAAATCCTGCGGATTTTTAAAGCTTTTATTGAAATTCCATTCGCACAGCATTCTTGCTTCCGCAGCAGCTTGCCATGTCATGTTAATCGAATGTGGCTGGCAGTTAGAAGGTCGACAGGTCTCATATGGGGGTCCCATCAATCAAACTTGTGACGTGTGTCAATCTAAAATGCTGAAAAGGCATTGGCTTTTTTCTGATACAATCCGTTCTCCCTATATAAAGAGAATTGAATGATAATGATTTCCCCTATATCGGGATTCGATTTGCATGCTACTTCAAAACCTGTTTAGATTTTATTTAGGAAGTGAGAATTTCGCCTCGGAAGCCTATAGGATTCAAAAATTTCATTTTCCTTGTAAGAGGCAATAAAACTTATTTATTGTTTCGAGAAATGTGTTACATTTTAGCGAGCGTATAAAAAGTTGATACGGATATAGTAAAATTAATTCTTTCATACTAAAGTTTCTTGTCTTTAGGAATATAACCAGTTTATAGAAAACACATCTACTTAGATCAATAGTTAAATTTCAAAACCTCAAAGAGTACAGTCGTTTGAAAGTTATTTTCTGTCATAGGAAAATAAGCTTTAATTTCATACTACACTCAGACTTGGAGACTACTTCTCTGGCTTCACTGTAGGTAAAGGACGTAGCCAGCGCGTAAGCTATCTGAAGCAAGTGGGCCTTATGAATTCTGGATGTTCTAGAATGTTCTTCAACGTTTCTGTGACTAGTTTCGCTGCTTGACAGCATTCTCAAACAGATAAAAGTTGAATTAGTACGAAATCATGACAACTACAAATAAAGATCTGTTGCTATGTTATGATATGATGTTTTGATCAAAAAATTTATCAAATTGAAAATAAAATGAAACACAGATGACAGATGAGGCTTTCAAAATGTCTACGTGATGTATGTCAATATTTAACATAAAAATAGAACTAGCCTATAATAACGATAACAGTTACAACAATACAATAACTAAACAACAACAGTATAAAGGCAGTCTCTATACAACGAAATTATTGACATATATCAACTCATTATCTTATTACATTTTTTTTGAAAGAATAGTTAAATTTATTTTCTTTGATTTATTTAATTAGAGAGAAGAATATTCAAGAAAGGGGAAATCATTAAATCAGTTTGCTCGTTTAAAGCCTCATCTGTCATCTGCGTTTCATTTAATTTTCAATTTGATAAATTTTTTGATCAAAACATCATATCATAACATAGCAACAGATCTTTATTTGTGCTTGTCATGATTTTGTACTAATTAAATATTTATCTGTCTGAGAATGCGAAACTAGTCACAGAAACGTTGAAGAACATCCTAGAACATCCAGAATACATAAGGCCCACTTGCTCCAGTTAGCTTACGCGCTGACTACGTCCTTCACCTACAAAAACGAAAACCAACAGTGAAGCCAGAGAAGTAGTCTCCAAGTCTGTATGTAGTATGGACCAGTTTCACAAAGTAAGGGAAATGACTCTAATTTCATATCCATTAATATCTATTATGGTACTTTCATTTTTGTATCGAGTTGAATAATTATAATAATAATAACTGTATTCACATATTTAACATAGGTACAAAAAATAACACGTAATCAAATCAACAGTGTCTTCTAGATTGAAAAAAAAAGTAGTCGCTTAAGTCGCACTTGTGTGCGACCAATTGAAGAGTGAAAATTAGAAAGTACCATTTTTTTCCGAAATTCAGCTTTTTACATAGAAAGGTTCTATGTGCCATGTTTTATGTCCTATGGAAGTTTATAAGCGCCAAAATTAAAATTCTGCCTTTATAAGAGCCCCTTGTATATGTCGGTAGTTGTATCTGCGCGAGCATTTTTCTTAGAAAGGTCCTAAGTCCAATATAATTAATCATAACCTTAGTTATGTCTAGACATTTGCACGCGTATGTTGTGTGTGATAATTTCTTGATTTAGAATACATCATAATGGAAGAAAATCAAAGAAAACGGAAAAGTAAAGGCAGTAGTTCATTCAGAAGTGAACAGAGTCGTTTGAAAACAAGTGGAAAGTCATACAAAACTTATAAGAAGAAGATAGTACCTGAAAAAAGCTATCCAGAGCAGCATATATGAAATACAAACCCAAAGCTGTTTTCGCTGAAACGATTCCGTACCGGATCTGAACGCTAAGGCCAAAATCACACTAAGAAAGTGGTGTGTGTGTGTGTGTGTGTGTGTTGACATTGGTTTGTGAATGTATTTGTAGGGTAGGCCTTGTCGTTCAGTACCTGTTCGGAATCGTCTCCGCGAAAATAGCTAGTTTTCTTTTCCAGTTATAACCTTGTTTATTTTGTTGTAGATTACATGCAAATGCAAGTTCAGCTGCACACACGCAAGAAGACGTTCTCTTTTTGATACCATGCACAAGATATAACAACACAAAGCACTTTCCTAATGGGGCTTATAAGTGTTTGTGATGTTCGAAGAATGCGACATGGTTCGTATGAGGATGAGCAAAATAGCAGACGTCAAGTAACAATATATTACTCCCTTCCTGATGGCCAAGGAAAACTTGTTCGGGTATGTAAGAAAACATTTCAGAATACATTGGGTGTCAACGATAAAAAAGTACGGGTCCTTATTGAAAAGAAGAAAATGGGTGAGAGCTGTTACAATGATAAACGTACCAGACATAATGTTCCAAGATTTTCTGAACCTGATCGCCTTCTGGTAAAAAACATATAAACATGATTCCAAGGGAAGTTCGTCATTATTCAAGGACCACATCCGTAAAAGAACACCTTAGTCCAGACTTAAATATTCACAGACTGTTTAAAGCTTTTACGCAATTACACCCAGATTTGCCTGTCACTTACAAATTTTATAGATATGTTTTCATCAAGGATTTTCACAACCTAAGTTTCCGCAGACGACGAGTCGATACGTGTAGCATATATAACAAACTAGAGTGTCAAATTAAAGCCAACATTTTGTCAAGTCAATCTGCCAAAGCTAAGCTGGATATCCATGATCAAAAGGCCGAAAGGGCAAGAGAGATATTAAAGCAAGATACGATTGTGTCTCAAGATCCCGAAAGCACAAAGTGTTGTTTATCCATGGATCTACACCAAGTCATGTTTGTCCCATCATTGATTCACAGCGACATGTTCTACCTTTCGCAGCTATCCTGTTACAACTTAGGAGTTTATATTGGGGATACAAATAAGGCCTGCATGCGTATGTGGCAGGAGGGAGTAGCTTCTCGTGGAGCCAACGAAATTGCATCATGTCTTTTATACATTGATAACCGTGGATTGACTCTTATGGAGCATTTGGTAATATGGTGTGATAATTGCGGGGGCCAAAATAAAAATAGGATTTTATTGTTTACATTGATCTGGTGTTGTCAGATTAAACTATGAGAGTGGGATGGCTTTTAAATACCGTGAAGAATGGGAAGCTTAATACGTACACATAATAAAAGGTAGTCCTCGATTGCCTTCAATTAAGTTGAATAACTTTCATTTAAAACTTTTATTTATTACTATATATTTGTCTCATATCTTCAGATTAAGATGAGAGTTTTGGCAAATTGCAACCCCACGGATTGTTTATTGGGACATACTTTTGTAGCTTGTTAGTTTAAAGTTTGATTTGGAGCTTTTGTTTGCAATGGCAGCGTAACCCTGATATATCTGTCTGACCTTGTCTAATATTATAGGCACCCATTTAGAGGTAATTTGAGGTCATATCGTAAATTATTTATTTTCTATTTAGTTATAACTCAAAATTTACTGAACCAATTGAGTTTAAATTTGGTACACTTAGACAATATTTCTGTGGGTGTAAAGGTTTAGTTTTATACTTGTAGTAGTTTAAAAGATATTTTGTTTCCAAACAGTTTACCGGATTTTTCTAAAAGTATTTGAGTGTCAAAACTGCCCAACGAAGTCATCCAATCTATTAATGTAAGACTAGATGCATTCTCGCAACAATTAGAACCGTAGACCGGTTTCGCTCTCATTAGAGCTCTTCAGTACGGCATACTAATTGTAGCAAAAATGCACCAAAAAATTACTACAATTAGTATTCCGTACTGAAGAGCTCTAATGAGAGCGAAACCGGTCTACGGTTCTAATTGTTGCGAGAATGCATCTAGTCTTACATACTTTGTCCCTATATTGGGGTAGAAATGGGCCAGGGCTAACAATTTTTTAAATTGTTAGTTAGTTTTATACTGTCTCTATTTTTAACACTCTGTGTTATTTGGAGCGGGCGTGACAACATAGTACTTGGTTCCGAACTAGGTGGCGACACGTTCACCACTCACTTAGTGCAATCTATTAATAAACTGAAGGGAATTGCCAAATTTGGTTTTGATTGGTGCAGTATTTTTTGAGTTATCGGTTATCAGTATATATAAAGACATTTCAACTGACCTTGGCTTTGGGCTCTAGGGTCCCTACTCTGCGCTCATTTAAATAAATTTTCAAAAAATCTTACTATCGATACCTCTCTATTACTGAATTTTCTTAATGAAAATTACATATGGTGAGCGGAAAAATACTCATATTTCTGTGTCACAAGCTGTCAGAAATAGGAACATTACTTAAGTCTCCCAATTTAAAGTCTTATTTGATATTTGTGAAAACAGTTTATCAACTACTTATATATTATGAAAATATAAACATAGATAATTTTATCAAATTAACGATTTCTTACTTTTTGTACCAAAGTGGATTTGAATAATTTAATATTATTCTTCGAAAATTCATTAAATAATCACATAATCTGATCTGGCAAGCGACTGTAAATATGAATATTTATAAAATTAGGGTCTGTACAAATAAAGAGTCTTACACCCAAGTTGAGGCAGGGGCATGCTCTTCACTGCTGAAACACAAATCACAGTCTGTTCTAATTTTTTTTTAATAGTTACGCCCATTTGAATTTTTTTCAAATTCAATCACTATCTAAGAGCGCCCTGTATATCGCATCTAGAATTTTTTCAACAAATAGTATAAATAAATGAATGCCTCACTTTCAGTGGACTCTGATATCTATTGCTAAAAATACTGTGTAATAAGTTTTGGTATGTGCCAAGAATGTGAAAGGTTGCAAATCAATTGAAGAAACTCGAAAACGATGAACGCGATCAAATTTATGTTTCCTACTAACATTCATTTTAATTAGAGAAATGCACAATCGCAATAATCTAAGCGCTTTTCAAAAAACAAGAAAATTTGTATCACCAACGACTTATGGGCCATCTTGTGATCATAAAAGAATTTTTAAGATGTAGCTCAAGACACCCCATAATTAACGTTTACATTTTTTTTGGCATCTTGAATATATTGCGCGTTACCGTATAAATGCGCAACCGTGTATATATTTAGACAAATAAAAACTGAAGTTAACCCCGTTCGTCAGTTCTAGGTGACCTGGTTTGACTCATTTGAAGAAATCTTTTCAACATTCAAAAGACGCGGTCTCCTCAATTGCTAAATTTTTTCTACGAAAATTCACTAAAAATTATAGAACTTTAAACCATAGACTAAACTAAAACTCTTGCCAAAGCATCAGAAAAAGGATCTACTTGAAATGAATTTTTTGGAAACACTTTAGCAAAATGAAGGCCAATGACGTTGGAAGCTGAAACTTATGCGTTTGTAAAACCCTCTTGGGACTCCCATTTTTTCTACATAACCCGTATTCCTTTCAGGTTCTTTGCCTAAATGTTGCCACAAATCGCGACTTTTACGTTTTGAGAAAAACTCCAAATTTTTTCTCCTTAAATGTCTATAACTTTTTTGCCTTTTAACTTACAGGGCTATATTCCCGGCTAACGAACCTATCGCCACCTGCATGAAGAAGGTCTCCACCAAATTTGATAAAAACCGGCCCTATTTTTTGAGTTATTAGTGTTATGCATACGTACCTATGTATATATAAACATATAAAAATTGAAACTGACCCCGGATATGAGTTCTCGGGGGCCTTATTAGTGCTCATTAGAAGGAATTTTCTCAAAATTCAAAAGTCGGGATCGCCTCATTGTGATTTTTTTTAAAGAAAATTCATAAGTACACTTTGAGAAAACCCAAATCACGACAACACTTATTTCAGAGACCATACGATCGTTTCGTTGACAAAGTCAACATCTTTAGAGGAAGATAAATTCTGAATCATAATTTATCTTCCTCTGAAGATGTTGACTTTGTCAACAAACCGATCGTAAGGTCTCTGAAATAAGTGTTGTGGTAATTTGGGTTTTCTCAAAGTGTACTTATTAGTGCTCATTACAGGTTCCAGTTTTCACATAGTTAAGAAAATTCACTAAAAGTCTGGATGCAGCAAGTGGGTAATGGTAACAAATTTTCGTAAAAATGTTTTTGCAAATATATCTTGTTTTTAAAAGAAGAATATTTGGTTGGCAGTATACCCTATATAGGAGTAACAATGTACCATATTTTATTAAAAAAGCTTTGTTGTTTAAAAAAGTGCAAATATTTTCCGTAAATAAATTTAAAAGCTTCCAGAAAAAACTGGTCCGATTTTCCTGGCCAACGAACCTTTACAAGCTACTATCACACCTACCAAGATTTAATTATTCACAAACAGCTTTAAGACCAAAATTGAAAAAAAAATCACCATTGTTTAAACAGAAAATGCTATCAGCAATGTTACACTAAATTATATTTTTCACAAAAATTCAGCAACTGTTTTTTACAGTTACCTACTAAACATTTATTATTAATTACCAACATTTCACACAAACCTTACAAAAAACGATTTCTACGGAAACACTAAAAATATTTATGCGAAAATTTTTCAATTTCACTATTGGAGAGTACCTGTATACGGCAGCTCGATTTTTTTTACCAGAATACAATCAAAAAGCTTCCTGAATGCGTCATTTTTATGGGACTCCGCTATATATATTGGTAAAAACTCCGTATCACAATTTGTGATATGTGTTTGTGATATGTGCCAAAACCGTGAGAAGTTCCAAAACAATTGAAATAACTCAAAAACCATTACCGATATCTTTTTTTTTCCTTACAAACATGTATTATAATTCGATGGAAAATACAAAAATGCAATAACATAAGGGGTTTCTATTAAAAAAAGTACGTATTACCAACGACTTATGGACGACCCTGCGATTGTCAAAATAGTTTTATAAGATGTAGCTCGAGACACCACCCTATAATGAACGTATATATTTTTTTCTCATATCCTGTATAATAACGGATATATTGAGCTTTACCGTAGAAATGCGTCACCCTGTATATGTGCAAACAGACAAAAACGAAACTTACTCCGTATATTGGTTTTAGGGCTTCTAGTTCGCTCATTTGAAGAAGTCTTTTTAAAATTCATTAGTCGCCGTCTTCTCAATAAGGAATTTTTTCTACGAAAATTTGCTGAAATATAGACTAATAAACAATAAACTGTATAGCTGAAACTATTGCCAAAGCATCAGAAATAGGGTATATTTGAAATGGAGTTTTCGAAATTAGTTTAGTAAAATGAAGGACAACGATGGTTGAAGCTGAAACTTAAGGCTTTGTAAAACACACTTATTATGACATTTCTTCTACATAATCAGTATTTGTTTCAGATTTTTAGTCTGAAAATTGGAAATTTTGACGTTTGAAATCGCGACTTTGACGTTTGAAAAAGGAAAATTATAAAAAAATTAAATATTTTTCAGAAATTTCTCGACCATCTTGCGTCAAGAAAAATTAACCGTGGTGTGTAGTATTCAATTGGTTTTGTTAATCATACAAAATATTGTGTTCTTGTGCTTTTCTCTGATCATCAGTTGCACCCAATATTATTTTCTTTAAATGCCTGTAACTTCTTTTTCTTTCAACTTAGAGATCTGAATTTCTGTACGTAATGTAAGTTTGATAGTTGAAACGTATGTGCTAAATCTGGTTGTCATATCGCTGTTATTTTTGCAGATAGAAAGATTTTCCTTAAGAAAATTCAACATTTTCCCCGAAAGGGAGGTTCGACTTTCCTGGCCAGCAAACTTATTCAAGCCACTTACAAAAGAAAGAAACGGTACAATTTTCATCAAAATGGGCCTATTATTTTTTGAGTTATCGGTGCGATATATATATATATATATATATATATATATATATATATATATATATATATATATATATATATATATATATATATATATATATTATAGGGTGGTGTATTGAAAACGAAACAGACCGATTTGCGTCCAGATATATATTTTTAAGAAACCAGGCGTTAATTTCAATATTGAGGGAGACATGTTTTGACATAAGACTCAACTTTGTCTCATCAACCCCTTAAGGGTGGTGATAACAATCTTTATATTTTAAATAGGGAATATGGAGTGAGTGTTACATTATTTGAAAGCTCTTTCTTTTCTGAAATTAGCACACTAATTTTTTTGGAAGTTTTATCAACTCATTTAAAAATTATTCACATTTGAAGATGCAAAAACGGATTTCACTCATCCGATAAGAAATGTGCTGATAGTCAATGTTTTGTTGGTTTGTAAAAAAAAAAAATTGACTATCAGAACATTTCTTATCCTAATGAGAGAAATGCGGTTTATTATTTCAGTTTATCGGACAGTTTGATACTTGATAGTACTACCGAAAATTAAGTTCACAATGGTGTATTCTGTAAAAGAAAGAGTTGAAATAACTACACTTTTTTTCAAAAACGATGACTGTGCCAACCGTAACGCAAATTTGTTTATTGAACGACATCCGAACAGACATGTTAACAGAAAATACATTGTTAGTTGCAAAGTTTCGACAAAGTGGTTCAGTAGCCAAAAAAAAAAAAAAACGGGATCCTGAACGTGAATTTCCGGTTATAAATGAGACTACTGAGATTGAAGTTTTAGGACAAATTGCTGCAGACCCAACTTTGAGCACGAGAAAATTGGCCACTGTTTCAAACACTAAAAGAAGAACTATTCAGCCAATATTGAAGCATCATAAATTTCACCCATATAAAATTCATCTTGTACAACAACCGAATGAAGATGATTTTGATCGGCGGCTGGAGTTTTGTGAAGTTATGACTGCACGAATAGCTGATAACGGGAACTTTCTGTTCTATATCTGTTTGTCAGACGAGTGTACGTTTTTATTAAACTCTACAGTCATTCGTCATAATTGTCGTTATTGGGCAGATAATAATCCAAGAAATTTTCACGAAGTCAACACTCAAAATCTACAGAAATTGAATGTATGGACTGGCATTTTTGGAGACCATTTAATCGGACCAATTTTTCTTGATGGCAATTTGAGTGGCGAAAGGTCTTTGGAGTTACTAGAATATATCGTTTACCCTCTACTAATTGACATTGTTGAAAATGATGATCGCTATCAAGAAAAGCAATTAGTGTTTTTAACAAGATGGAGTTCATCCACATTTTTTACAACGTGTTGGGGAGTTTTTGAACAGAGAGTTTCTAGAGCAATGGATTGGGCGTAGAAATGCAATTGAGTGGCCCCCTAGATCACCGGATTTAACTCCTTTAGACTTTCTATGAGGCCGTTTAAAGAGTAGAATTTACGCAACAGAACCGGAGTCTCTGGAAGAATTACGACGACGCATTGTTGAATAATGCCATCTAAAACTCCACGAATGCTCTAGAATGTCAGAGCTCGTTTTGAACAAATTTGTACTTTTGTATGGAAGCTGGTGGTCAACAATTTGAACACTTACTTAACTTAATAAACATTTATGAACGTTTGGTTTTGTTTTTTAGTTTTTTTGTAACGAAAAATTGACTAATTAGTGCATTTCTTATCACAATGAATGAAACACGTTCTTGCAACTCCAACGGTAAATAATTTTTAAACGAGTTGATAAAACTTTCAAAAAAAAAAATAGTGTGCTGAATTCAGAAAATAAAGAGCTTTCAAATGATGTAACACTCGACGCATGTTCCCTATTTAAAATATAAGGGTTGTTATCACCACGCTTAAGAGGTTGATGTGACAAAGTTGAGTTTTATGTCAAAACATGTCCCCTCAATATTAAAATTGACGGTGTTCTGCGTTTCTTAAAAAAATTATTCTCTGGACGCTAATCGGTGTCTGTTTCGTTTTCAATGCGCCACTCTGTATATATATATATATATATATATATATATATATATATATATATATATATATATATATATAAATATATATATATATATATATATATATATATATATATATATATACATATATATAGATATATATATATATATATATATATATATATATATATATATATATATATATATATATATATATATATATATATATATATATATATATATATATATATATATATATATATATAATCATTTAAAAATTGACACTGACGCCGGATATGTGTCCTATGGGACCTAGTTCGCACTTATTTGAAGACATTTTTTCAAAATTCAAAAGTTTCGATCTCCTCATTAGTGAACTTTTTTAGAAAATTCACTTAAAACGTGATTACATTGTCAGATTATCAAAATATTCTCAAAATTAAAAAAAAGTTATTTATTGCCTGTTCTCTTAAAGCCTTTTACAGTAAAAAATATTACATAAAAAACAAGAAATTTCTTCAGCCTGTATAGTGCAAATGTCAGTGCTCGTTGTATTATTTCCACAAAACAAGGACAGCGATAGCAAAGGGATACTACAACAATAGAAACATTAATGACAATTTACTTTAAACACCGGATCAAATCCTGATCTAAATTATTTCTCCCTTCAGCAAGTCTATATAGTGCACGATATACAGTATATGGTAATAAATATTTTGCACACTCATCTATAAGTATGTATGAGTGGCTACAATTTACGGCCAGTGTGCAGCAGACTGTATCATATTTATTCATGAACATGATGGTTTGCTGTATACGAGAGGTAACTTACAATTTATTATTTAAATGGTACCACTATGGTATTTCCACATTACGTAGAAATCAGGCTAGGGCAAAGAGAAAGATATATTGTTAAATGTTCTAACAATTGGCCCGGACTCGTTCCAGGTGAATAATGGTTTGCTTTTCTACGGCTTGTGATTCTTCCCGATAAATATCATCCCCCAGACAACAGCTTTGTTTCTTCTCTTTCTTAACAATTGACAACTTTTCCAAATGGCACTTATTTATTTCAGGTATAAAGAGAAGCTTTTAGTTCTATTACCGATTTTAAACGTTGTTATCGTTTTTCCCATCGGTATAAACAAACTACTTCAAATGTTCCATTTATCATTATGATTTATTTTTGCCATCAATCGCAGCACTCTGAAAAGGATTCCAATAGCGTTTCTTAACAACAATGCTGATTCAGCGAATTCGGAGAAATATGTTCTCCTGAAATATTTGTGGGATACTGGATTATTGCAATTAATAATACACGTTTCCTTATAGAAGAAAGCTTTTGTTGTCCAGCTTTATTGTTATAAGTCTGATCGCCCCGCCGGGAAATAATGGCTGAAAGTAGGGCGCGTTAACTCTTCAGGATGGGATTGATTAGCTAATGTTACTGATTTCAGTTACAGTAGTTTGGATGAATAAAGAGATTGATATTGGCCATTATTTGAAATTTATTAGAATCATAAAAGCAAGCACGTCTACTCTGCGCTCATTCAACCGGCAGAGTGCTGAAAATAACAGAAACAAATAGCATCGGTGGAATTTATTGCTGCAATTATAAATGAGATGTGAAACTGGGCTCGAACAGATAGTTACATGTCGATCGCCCACAGCTTAGCTCATCGAATCATTTTAAACATTACGCTACATTTTCTGTGAACTAATAATAATAATAATAATAATAATAATAATAATAATAATAATAATAATAATAATAATAATAATAATAATAATAATAATAATAATAATAATAATAATAATAATAATAATAATAATAATAATAATAATAATAATAATAATAATAATAATAATAATACTTATTTGTCCTTTAGTTACAATTATTGTAAATCAGACAAGTCAAAAAACTTACAAGATAAAAAAGATAAAAAACGTATCACAACTAATCAAAGGTACGTTCCCAAAAATCTAAAATCTAACGAGCTTCACATCACAACAAAAAACACACGTTCACAGTGCAGCTTCACAAAATTCACTCAAACTATAAAAACTATGAGTAATTAAAGCCACCTTCAGTTGCTTTCTAAATTTTTTTGTACAATTTGTGTCCTTCAGAGAACAAGGCAGCTGGTTGTACAAAAAGCAACCCGCATATCATGGCGACTTCTTAAAAAAAGAATGGTGACATGTATTCAGGTGAAAAGTATATTTTTCACGAGTGTTGTACCCATGAAAATCCGAGTTGAGAACAAATTTTCTCTTGTTTTTATGAATGTAAGTTAACAGACGGAACAAGTAAACTGATGTTAACGTCATAATGTTATTTTTCTTAAAAATGTAACGACAAGAGTGCCCATAAGGTAGATTGTATATTAATCTCAGGATGTAGCACAAATATTCAATGGCAGTCCGAAGATTGACAGCCGCGTAATAGACTTTCAGCAGATGTTCCGAGCTTAAGGATTCTTTAAGCATCAAAATTGCATAAAACGGAATTTAACTTCTTGCACACGTGATCAACCTGGTCTATATATAACAGGCTACTGTCAATTCTAACACCCAAAAAATTTTTCACCTTTTTGAATTTCACCGCATTTCCGTTCACCAAAATAGTGCTGTCGCACATCCTCTCTCTTCGGTGGCAGTTATATATTTCAAGAGAAAAAGTCTTGTCATAGTTTAAAATTAGTCGATTTCTGTAACACCATTTATCAAAAGATTGTACCACTGATTTTAATTTTAATTCAGTTTTCTCCACCGTCTTGCCGTAGACAACAATAGAAGTGTCATCGACGTACATGAAGACTTTTCCGTCTTGTATAAATTGCGGCAAATCGTTTACATAGAGTGTAAACAAAAGTGGGCCAATGACACTTCCCTGGGGTGTGCCCATACTTACCCCATATCTTTGGGAATTAATATTATTCGCTTTTTACAAGTAACTGTCTGTTGGTGACGTACGAAAGTAAAAGGTCGTTGCAAGTGCCTCTTATCCCCAACGCCCACATCTTCTCCTAAAAAAAAAATAATCTCGGGACGCAGCAAGTGCGTTATGGTAGCGAATTTTCTTTAAAATATTTTTAATAGCAAATGTCTTTCTTTGATGAAAGCAGGCATCAAACTTGGTTGCCTATATAGTAGAAACAATGTATCATATTTCATTGAAACAAATTTATTGTTTGAAAATATATAAACATTTTTCAAAAGTCTAGATGCAGCAAATGTGTTATGGAAGTGATTTTCCATAAAAATGTTTTTAATAGCAAATGCGAGCAGGCATCAATCTGATTACCGGTATAGCCTATGTGGTAGAAACAATGTACTATATTTTATCAAAATTACTTATGGTTTAAAAATATACAAAAATTTTCCGAAAATAAACTTAAATGTTGGTTTTCTATCCAACAAAGCTTATGTTAATAGCAAATTGAGTTATTGAAATTTGAAGGATTTAATGAAACTAACGAATTTGTTCTACGAAAATTAGTTAAAAAAAATTATACACCCCTACTCACTCCTGGTCCCGTAACTTCCTTGGGGAGTGTGAACAAGACATTTTTTTTGGGGTTTGTGGATCCAGAGGGGTGGGGGCCTAGGCAGGTTTCTGAAAACAGTTTTTTTAAAAGCGTTCGGGAGCTAAACTGCAAATTTATCGAAAATTCGCTACCAAAACGCACTTACTGCGTCCAGATTTTTTTCTTGCAAACGCATCATATTTCGACAAAAAATGGAAAAATGCATTCACGAATTTGTTCTACAAAAATTAGCTAAAAAAATTATGCACCCCTACTCACTCCCGGTCCCGTAACTTCCTTGGGGAGTGTGAACAACAAATTTTTCTTGGGGTTTGTGGATCCAGGGGGGCTCTAGGCAGGTTTCTGAAAACAGTGTTTTGAAAAGCGTTCGGGAGCTAAACTGCAAATTTACCGAAAATTCGCTACCAAAACGCACTTACTGCGTCCAGATTTTTTCTTATAAACGCATCATATTTCGATAAAAAATGCAAAATTACATTAACGAATTTGTTCTAAAAAAATTAGCTAAAAAAATTATGCACCCCTACTCACTCCTGGTCCCGTAACTTCCTTGGGGAGTGTGAACAACAAATTTTTCTTGGGGTTTGTGGATCCAGGGGGGGCTCTAGGCAGGTTTCTGAAAACAGTGTTTTGAAAAGCGTTCGGGAGCTTAACTGCAAATTTACCGAAAATTCGCTACCAAAACGCACTTACTGCGTCCAGATTTTTTTAAGATAAACGCATCATATTTCGATAAAAAATGCAAAAATGCATTAAAAAATTTGTTCCACGATAATTAGCTAAAAAAAATTATAGGCCGTTAAACCATAAATTTCACTAAACCTACAAATAAATATCCAAACAGCTACCAAACTTAACTAAACTGACAGCCAAAGCACCAGAAAAAGGGTCTATTTGAAATGGATTTCCTGTAAACGTTTTAGTAAAATGAAGGGCAATGACGGTTGAATCTGAAACTTAAGGGTTTGCAGAACACTCTTCTTGCAACATTTTCTTTTCACAAATGGTATTTGTTTTACATTCTTTGCCTAAACATTGTCAATTTATAATTTAATTGCGAGTTTGACGTTTTGAGGAAAACTCCTACATTTATTGCTTTAACTGCCCATAACTTCTTTGTCTTTAAATATATGGACTTAAATTTTGGTACAGAGTTCACTCTTTATAATACAAACACGCGTACCAAATTTGGTTGCCCTTACTTTGTTATTTCCGGAGATATGAATTTTTTTATAAAGAAAACACAAAATTTTCCGGGAAAACCTGGTCAGATTTTCCTGGCTAACGAACTTATACAAGCCACTTGCAAAAGGAAGGTACTCTGCAAACTTTATCAAGATCGGTCCATTATTTGTTGAGTTATCGGTCGGATTATATATATATATATATATATATATATATATATATATATATATATATATATATATATATATATGAGACATGCTTGGTTCTCGGGTTAAACCGCGTCCAGAATTTATGGAAACTCGACGTTTCGGCTCCTGTTTTGGAGCCATTTTCAAGAGGTAAAGGAAATATGTAAGGACACTCTAAGGCCTCAATCTGCAATCAACCCTAGGCCTCAGATCTCTCTGAGGCCTAGGGTTGAACACACTGAGACCTCACAGACGATCTCCAGCGAGATTTGGGGAGTAGGCAGATTGAGGCCCCGTAATCGAGCTACAACAACCCAACCTACCTTTATCCACCACTCTAAGGAGTAGGCAGATTGAGGCCTTAGAGTGTCCTTACATATTTCCTTTACCCACCTTTGTCCATCACTCTAAGGAGTAGGCAGATTGAGGCCTTAGATTGTCCTTACATATTTCCTTTACCCACATTTGTCCACCACTCTAAGGAGTAGGCAGATTGAGGCCTTAGAGTGTCCTTACATATTTCCTTTACCCACCTTTGTCCATCACTCTAAGGAGTAGGCAGATTGAGGCCTTAGAGTGTCCTTACATATTTCCTTTACCTCTTGAAAATGGCTCCAAAACAGGAGCCGAAACGTCGAGTTTCCATAAATTCTGGACGCGGTTTAACCCGAGAACCAAGCATGTCTCACATTAAAGACCGCGGAAATCTTTCTGAACATATATATATATATATATATATATATATATATATATATATATATATATATATATATATATATATATATATATATATATATATATATATATATAAACACAGATCTCCCCATAAGCGAATTTTAAAAAAAAAAAATTCGCTAAAAAAAGGATTTACTGTATCAAAAGCACGAGACAGGTCAAAAAATACGGTCACCACAATGTAATTGATGTCCATTCTTTCGTTTACATATTGAATGTATAAGGGCAGTTTCTGTAGAATGATCAGTTCTAAATCCGTGCTCTAATGATGATATTATATTATTAGCGTTTAAAAACTTGACCATCCTTTTATGTACTGCCCCTTCTATGATCTTTGAAAAAATGCTTAATATAGAGATGGGACGATAGTTCTCCAGATTGGTACCGTCTCCCGCCTTCAACACAGCAACAACCACAGCCAGTTTCAATATGTCAGGGAATTTTCACAGACATATACAGGAATTTACAATCTTTGTAAGTGGCGCGGCAAGCTCAGCAGCAGATTGCTTAATAATTTTTATTGGAATATCATCAAAGCCGCTTGATTTTAGTGAATTTTCTTAAAAAAAATTCACTAATGAGGAGATCCCGACTTTTGAATTTTGAAAAAATTTCTTCAAATGACCGCGAACTAGGCCCCCTAGAACACATATCCGGGGTCAGTTTCAATTTTTATATGTTTATATATGTATATATATTTATATATATATATATATATATATATATATATATATATATATATATATATATATATATATATATATATATATATATATATATATATATATATATATATATATATATATATATATATATATATATATATATATATAGGTATCACACCGATAACTCAAAAAATAATAGACCGATTTTGACTAAATTTGGTGGAAAAATTCCTTTTGCAAATGGCTTGGATAAGTTTGTTAGCCAGGAAAATCTGCCCAAGTTTTCCCGGAAAATTTTGTGTTTTCTTTCGAAAAAAATTTATATCTCCGGAATTAACAAAGTAAGGGCAACCAAATTTGGTACGCTAGTTTATATCCTCATAGGTAAGCTACCTACCGAAATTTAGCTATGTAGGTCAAAAGACAAAAAAGTTATAGGCATTTAAAGAAAAATAAATTGGGGTTTTCCTCAAAACGTCAAAGTTGCGATTTAAAACGTCAAAATCGGCAACATTTAGGCAAAGAACTTGAATCTAATACGGGCTATGGAAATCAAATGTCTCAAGAAGGATGTTTTACAAACTCTGAAGTCTTAGTTTCAACCGTCATTGTCCTTCATTTTACTAAAATGTTTCCAGAAAATTCATTTCAAATAGACCCTTTCTCTGATGCTTGGCAGTAGCCTTAGCTTTAGAGTTTATCGTTTAATGGTATATAATTTTTGTCGAATTTTCGTAAAAAATCAATAAAGCTCAATATATCCGTTATTATACAAGATATGAAGAAAATTTATATATATTAATTATAGGGTGTCTTGAGCTACATCTTAAAAAAATATTTCTACAATCACAGGATGGCCCATAAGTCGTTGGTGATACAATTTTTCTTCTTTTTTTTTTTAATCAAACACGCCTTATGTTATTGCATTTTTGAATTTTTCAGCGATGCATGTTTGTAAGAAAAGAAATTCGGGACGCAGCAAGTGCGTTATGGTAGCGAATTTTCATTAAATGCTTCAAATTTGAATAGCTCAATTTGCTATTAACCTATAAGGTTGACCAAGAAACGAGTTTTTCCGGGAACACTTTAAGTTTACTTTTGGAAATTTTTGTACATTTTCACACAATAAAGTTATTTTTATGAAACATGGCACATTGTTTTTACTATATAGGTTATACTGGTAACCAAAATTGATGCCTGCTTTCTTAAAAAGGAAACACACATATTTGCAATTAAAAACATTTTTATGAAAATTCACTACCATAACGCACTTGCTGCGTCCAGAGTTTTTTTATTAAGAAGTTCGTTGATGATGCCAATAACTTCACATTCAGTTACAGGTGTTATAAAATGTGTTTTGGGGTTATATTGTTCGGCTGTACAGCTATCAGACATCTGGCCCCCGAAATGCAACATGAGCTTCCTCTCAGCAACACATGAAAAATATCCGGCAAGTACCTTAGCATTCTACCCTACTAGTTATATTTTTGTTTTCGTTCGCTCTTCACTAGGTTTGTTTTTAGTGAATTTTCGTAGAAAAAATAACAAAGGAAGGGCAACCAAATTTGGTATGCGTGTTTGTATTATAAAGAGCGAACTCTATAGCAAAATTTATGCCTCTAGCTTTAAAGATAAAGAAGTTATGGGCAGTAAAAAAATAAATTTTTTAGTTTTCCTCAAAACGTCAAACTCGCAATTTTAAAGTCACAATTGGCAATGTTTAGGCAAAGAACGTGAAACCAATACGAATTTTGAAAATAAAATGTTGCAACAAGAGTGTTCTGCAAACCCTTAAGTTTCAGATTCAACCGTCATTGCCCTTTCTTTTACTAAAATATTTACAAACAATTCATTTCAAATAGACCCATTTACTAATGCTTTGGCTGTCGGTTTAGTTAAGTTGATGCTTTCGCTGTAGGTTTAGTGAAGTTTATGATTTAACGGTCTATTTTATTTTTAAGCTAATTTTCGTAGAACAAATTCGTTAATACATTATTGAATTTTTTATCGAAATATGATGCGGGCCATATGCGTTTGTAAGAAAAAAATCTGGACGCAGTAAGTGCGTTTTGGTAACGAATTTTCGGTAAATTTGCAGTTTAGCTCCCGCACGCTTTTCAACAAACTGTTTTCAGAAACCTGCCTAGCCCCGCTCCTGAATCCACAAACCCCAAGAAAAATGTCTTGTTTGCACCCCCAAGGAAGTTACGGAACCGGGAGTGAGTAGAAGTGTATATTTTTTTAGCTAACTTTCGGAGAACAAATTCGTTAATGCATTTTTGCATTTTTTATCGAAATATGATGCGTTTGTAAGAAACAAATCTGGACGCAGTAAGTGCGTTTTGGTAAATTTGCAGTTTAGCTCCCGAACGCTATTCGAAAAACTGTTTTCAGAAGCCTGCCTAGGCCCCCCTGGGTCCACAAACCCCAAGAAAAATTTCTTGTTCACACTCCCAAAGGAAGTTACGGGACCAGGAGTGAGTAAGGGTGTATAATTTTTTTTTTGAAAATTTTCGTAGAACAAATTCGTTAATGCATTTTTTCATTTTTTATCGAAATATGATACGTTTGTAAGAAAAAAATCTGGACGCAGTAAGTGCGTTTTGGTAGCGAAGTTTCGGTAAAATTTGCAGTTTAGCTCCCGAACGCTTTTCAAAAAATTGTTTTCAGAAACCTGCCTAGACCCCCCACCTGGATCCACAAACCCCAAGAAAAATTTCTTGTTCACACCTCCGAAGGATGTGACGGGACCAGGAGTGAGTAGGGGTGCTGGGCGGGGTAGGTAGTA
Source organism: Tillus elongatus (assembly GCA_964006375.1). Lineage (NCBI taxonomy): Eukaryota > Metazoa > Arthropoda > Insecta > Coleoptera > Cleridae > Tillus > Tillus elongatus. Next base: position 304,300,054 of record OZ023262.1, on the reverse strand, counting down.
AAAAAGATATATGAGCAGAAAATTCGAATAAAACGGGCTTGAAAGCTGCCTTTTTCACATCTTGAAGCCATATCCCCCTTAAACCCTGGCTACCCCGCACAGCACCCCTATCACCCCAGGTGCCGTAACTTCCTCGGTGAAAGGTGAAGTGTAAGACAATTGTGAAATTACCCTCGCCCCATAAAGATTTATTATTATTATTATTTTTATTAGCGAATTTTTATTAGAAAAATAGTCACGATGAAAAGCTTTGGAAAAAATTTCTTTAGATGAGCGTGAATTTGGGTCCCTAGAACCCAAAACTAAGGTTCGCTAAAATGTTTATATGTCAAACCTAGCAAAAATCTTGCTTGGGCAAAAACCGAGGTCCGGTTCTTTAATCAGCCTTTGTGCTCAAGTTTTTTCCGGTGGGAAATCGGGGAAAACCTTTTGAAAACGCTATATTTTTTAAATTATTAAGGTGACGGAATTGGAATTTTTCGCATATATAAAGCATTCAAAAATCTCCTCATATATTAATTTTAAGGCGTTCCTCTAAATACAAATTTAAGTTATCCTGAATTAAAGAAATTTAAAAGCTACAACACGCTCCTAAAAGTTTATTAAGGCGTTGTGTAATGGGTGTGGGAGAGGTTGACATAACGAATATCTTGGTTTGTTTTTAACTATATATTAGGCATTCGGAAATATCCAACAGCACAATTCTTGGTCACGTGGTCAGAAATTAAATTGCTATTGGTTTGTTCTGTTCTTTGCATTCTTCTAGCAAATGGCGCGGTTGATGTAGCGTCATATATCATATCAATTTATTTTTATTTTAGGTTAATGGGAAAATAGGTTGTTTTTCGCTTAATAATTTTTGTTTATATGAAAAGCCTGTGAATTAAATCATTGCTTTGTTTGACCGTATTGCGAAATGAGTGAGTAGTTCAAGACCCTAACCTTTAAAATAAGTTATGTTAAATTCTTTTACACAGGAACAGTACGTATGCAATCAGGACTGTTAAAATTGTGTAAATATTGCAAAATTTGAAAATAACTTAATTCTTTATTTAAAATCGAAACTGAAAAATTAACAAAGAATATAAAAACCTTAGATAAATAATTACTTCAAGCTAACAGCTACAGCATGTTGAAAAAACAGATTCTCGTGTGACCATCGAAGTTTGGCAACCTCGAGGGTGGTCAGCGTTTAGATGGGTGACCGCCTGGGAGCATTGTGTACTGTTACTTCTTTTTTTTTTTTTAGGTAGTAACATTTCTGCTTTGTTCTCATTAGCGAATTTTTATTAAACAAACTAAGCGTTTTTTAATTTATAAAAGTCGCTAATAGATATCGATGGTGAGACTGCACAAATTTAAAAAGTCTGAACGCAGCAAGTGCGTTATGGTAGCGAATTTTTTTAAACATATTTTTAATGGCAAATGTCTTTCTTTGATGAAAGCAGGCATCAAACTTGGTTGCCTATATAGTAGAAACAATGTACCATATTTTATAAAAAACTTTATTGTTTGAAAATATAAACATTTTTCAAAAGTCTGGATGCAGCAAGTGTGTTATGGAAGTGAATTTCCATAAACATGTTTTAATAGTAAATGCGAGCAGGCATCAAGCTGATTACCGGTATAGGCTATGTAGTAGAAACAAAGTACTATATATAATCAAAATTATTTATGGTTTGAAAATATATACCAATTTTTCGAAAATAAACTTAAATGTTGGTTTGATAACCAACAAAGCTTACGTTAATAACAAATTTAATTATTGACATTTGAAGGATTTAATGAAAATTCGGTAAATTTGCAGATTAGCTCCGGAACGCTTTTAAAAAAATTGTTTTCAGAAATATTACTAGGACCCCACCTGGATGCACAAACCACAAGAAAAAATTCTTGTTTAGTACCCCCCCCCCCAAGGAAATTACGGTACTGGGAGTGAATAGGGGTGGGGTAGGTAGTAAAAAGGAAATATGCAGAAAATGCGAATAAAGCTGCTTGAAAGCTGTCTATTGGAAGCCATATCCCCATTAAACCCTGCCTACCCCACACAGCACCCCTATTTGCCCCAGGTCACCTAACTTCCTTGGGGGGTATGAACACGAAGTTTTTCTATAACGGGGGTGGCTGTATGCACACGGAGGGGCGGGGGGATATTCCTACGACGAAGCAAACCCCCCAGTTCGACTTGTGGCAGGGATGTGGGGTTTTTTGCTTCGTCGTGGGGATTTTCCTTCCCCCTCGCGTGCATACAACTACCCTAGCTGCATAAACCACACAAAACATGTCTTGTTCCTTGTTATTGTAGCGAATTTTCTTTAAATGTTTTTAATAGCAAATGTCTTTCTTTGATGAAAGCAGGCATCAAACTTGGTTGCCTATATAATAGAAACAATGTACCATATTTCATCGAAATAACTTTATTTTGTTTGAAAATATATAAACATTTTTCAAAAGTCTGGATGCAGCAACTGTGTTATGGAAGTGAATTTCCATAAAAATGTTTTTATGGCAAATGCGAGCCAGCATCAATCTGCTTACCGGTATAGCCTATGTACAGGGCTTTCATTAATTCCAGAACCCCACGTGACCGCTTAAGTTAGGCAACCCGGCATACACGGTTGTACAACCTGAATTAATGAAATCGCTAAGATGCCAGTGTTGTCTCATATTTCCTTTGGGGTGTTATAAAAAATGTAAAAATTATAATCAGTCGACACAGTAAATGTCTTAAATGTATTTATTATTTAGTACTTTTAACAGCAAGTCTGTTCATGTATGGTGTACTGTTATTGATTGTTAAAAAATAAATTAAAAACATAATAAAATATTACTTTTTTGAGCGCCAATGGACTGAACTGTCAATTGTCAATTGATTTAGTAACTTTAGGGTCCCTAGTCTAGTGGTTTTGTTGGTTACTTTTTGACTGCCAACTCATAACAGCATATTCCACTAAGAGAGAGACAGAATCCGGTCACGTGAGGTTCGGGAATTAATGAAAGCCCTGTAGTAGAAACAGTGTACTATATTTTATCAAAATTACTTATGGTTTGAAAATATGCACACATTTTTCGAAAATAAACTTAAATGTTGTTTTCCTAACCAACAAAGCTTACGTTAATAGCAAATTGAGTTATTGAAATTTGAAGGATTTAATAAAAATTCGCTACCAAAACGCACTTCCTGCGTGCAGATTTTTTTTCTTACAAACGCATCATATTTCGATAAAAAATGCAAAAATGCATTAACGAATTTGTTCTACGAAAATTAGGTAAAAATTATAGACCGTTAAACCATAAACTTCACTAAACCTGCAGCGAAAGCATTAGAGAGAGGGTCTATTTGAACTGAATTTTCTGTCAATATTTTAGTAAAATGAAGGGCAATGACGGTTGAATCTGAAACTTAAGGATGCGCAGAACACTCTTCTTGCAACATTTTCTTTTCACATTCCGTATTTTTGTCACGTTCTTTGCCTAAACATTGCCAATTTTGACGTTTCAAATTGCGAGTTTGACGTTTTGAGGAAAACTCCAAAATTTGTTTCTTTACCTGCCCATAACTTATTTGTCTTACATAGAGACCTAAATTTTGGTACAAAGTTCACTCTTTATACTACAAACAGGCACACCAAACTCGGTTGCCCCTACTTTGTTATCTACGGAGATATGAATTTTTTTATAAAAGAAACACAACATTTTCCAGGAAAACTTGGTCCGATTTTCCTGGATAACGAATTTATCCAAGCCACTTGCAAAAGGAAGTACTCACCAAATGTTATCAAGATCGGTCCATTATTTTTTGAGTTATCAGTCGGATATATATATATATATATATATATATATATATATATATATATATATATATATATATATATATATACATATATATATATATATATATATATATATATATATATATATATATATATATATAAATATATATATATATATATATATATATATATATATATATATTATATATATATATATATATATATATAATATATATATATATATATATATATATATATATATATATATATATATATATATATATATATATATATATATATATATATATATATATATATATACAGATCTCCTCATTAGCGAATTTAAAAAAAATCGCTAGAATGTAGGAGTTAGAAAACAAATAAATTACAATGCATTAGTACGTAGATAATCGTGATCTTTTTATGTTTGCCAAGTTAACGGTTGAAGTAATATAAAACTCAATGGACCACATCATACAGTGTTGGCCCTAGAGTTAAGAGTTAATATATCCTTCAAAAATTTAATTTAACGTATAGTAAGACGCTTGAAAGAACGTGAGAAAATAATAATTTACACGGAAACATTTCACCATAAAAATATAAGGCAACCATTTGGTTTTTGTTCACGCATTTCTTAAGATATTTCCATTATCAGCAGAGAAAAGTAATCTGCGCAATCGTCTCATTTGGAATTCAACACTCATTCACAACGATAGCAAAAGCCACGACTGTAAATGTGAACCTTGGAGTTAATAATCAGAAAAATGACCTAGATCTCTCCCTCACGCTCAGTTAAACTTCCTTAATACGAGGGATACTTAATATACAACATTTATGCGCTTACAGAAGAACAAATTTAGGGTTACTGGCTCTTAAAAAAATTCGGGACGCAGCAAGTGCGTTATATTAGTGCATTTTCATAAGAATTGTCCACTATTATTATACGGCATATTACTAAAAGTCTGGACGCAGCAAGTGCGTTATGGTAGTGAATTTTCCTTAAAACGTTTTTAATGGCAAATACGTCTTTCTTAAATAAAAGGCATGGAATTTGGTATAACCTACATATAGCATAAACAACGTACCTTATTTCATCAAGATAACTTTATTGTTTGAAAAAGTACAATAATTTTCCGAAAATAAACTTAAAATGTTCCCGAAAAAACCGGTTCGCTTTTCTTGGACAACGAATCTCTTCAACCTATTTACACACCTGCTAAAATATAATTATCCACAAAAAGGTTTTTGACAAAAATTGAAAAAATAAATGTTTGCGTAAAAATTTGCAAACAGTTTCTTTATCAAAAATGCCCTTTTCTTTACCTAAATTGGTTAAGGTAATGTTACAATTTATCTTTTTTTTACGAAAATTTGTTAAATAAATATTTTTCACGAAAACGTAAAATAATTTTTTGTTTACAATAACTTATAGATTTATTATTACCAACACTGCACAAAAAATATTCCAAAAATTATTTCGTCAAAAACACAAAAATAATTTTAGATAATATTTTTTACACGAAAATTTGCAAAAAAAATTCATATTATGCAAATGATATATGTATATATATATGTATATATATATGTATATATATATATATATATATATATATATATATATATATATATATATATATATATATATATATATATATATATATCAAAATTTTCGTGTGTTCTTCACATTCTATAATATAAAGCCGCGTAGCAAATTTGGTTGCTACAGCTTTGTTATTTCCAGAGGAAAAATATTTTCCGGAAGAAAACCAAAAATTTCCAGGAAAAACTGATCCAATTTTCCTGACTAACGAACTTAACCAAGCCACTTGTAAAAGCAAGTTACTCGTCTAATATGATCTAAGGCGGCCTATTACTTTCTGAGTTACCGGTGTGATTATATATATATATATATATATATATATATATATATATATATATATATATATATATATATATATATATATATTTATATATATATATATATTATATATATATATATATATATATATATATATATATATATATATATATATATATATCGCGATACATCTATAAAGTAATACAGCTTTAGTAGCCAGCCTTCCAAAACTAGGTTAGGTTAGGTTAGGTTTGTATGTGAGTGGGTCATATCGGCCCTTCACCGCGACCTTAAGGTCTATTGTGGCTCACGCCTAAAGTCTATATTTCGTCCAACAAATCCAGCCTCCTGCAGAGGTCGATAATCTTTGTGGGCGAAAGTTGATCCAGGTCTTCTGGAGCAAGCTTTACCTTGCCAAAGAGCAGGTATCTAGTCCTGTCCGCTGCCGGACAGTGACACAGCACATGCTCTGCTGTTTCTTCATTCTCCATGCACAGCCGGCACTCGGTCTCTTGACCGACCCCAATACGGTGCATGTGGTGCCGCAAGCGGCAGTGTCCTGTATACAGGCCGACTAGAGTTCTCAGTTGTTGTCTGTTCAACTCTAGAAGCTTTTTAGCCCTTGACTCAGACAGGCCATTTATGAAGGCCTTAGAGTGGGCTAATCCTGGAAGATTTTGCCAATATTGGATTGTCATTCTTTCTGTCCAGGTCTTTAAGGTGCGTTTTGCTGTGCAAGATGTTATCCCCAGCACCGGTTCTGGTCCAACAAAGTCACTCTGGGCCCCACTCTTGGCAAGCGCGTCGGCCGCAACATTGCCGTCATGGTCCGAGTGACCCGGTATCCAGACCAGCGACACCTCATTACAGCTGCCCAATTCGTTAAGGGCAGATTTACAACTCCATACCGTCTTTGAATTACATCGGTAGGAACCAAGAGCCTTTATTGCAGCTTGGCTATCTGCATATATCTTTATCGATTTGTTTGTGCACAGGTCTTTTAAACTTTCCCTTGCACACATCTCGATGGCATACACTTCTGCCTGGTGTATGGTTGCGTACTTGCCGAGGCTAGCTGAAAGTCTAGCATCGGTGCTGCCCCCATATGCGCCGGCTCATACTCCCAAATTGGTTTTGGAGCCGTCAGAGTACCAGCAGAGGTCCGCTCTCAACAGGGTCGATTGATTCCGGTCCCAGTCCAAAACTAAGTCAGATGTAAGACACGAAACACGTGCCGCCATCTCGTTGCGGAACCAAGTAGTATGTTGTCACGGCAGCTGGGCCAGGGCTGACAATTTACTAAATTGTTAGTTGGTTGTGTACAGTCTCTATTTTTTAACATTCTAAAATATTAAGTGTAGTGAAAATCCACTAAAATCCTTCATAAACGTAACGTTCAATTACTTCAATAAATTCGTAGTTACCTTTTTTAGGATCTGAAAAACTGAAGATATTCAGTGTGAACGTATGAACGCATCCATATACATTTTTCGGACCATAGAGTAATATGTGTTTTACATTGATATATTAATATATTAACCGTTAGGCCACACCTGTCACTGGGATTCCTACTGTCTAATTAGAAAAAAACATTGGTTAATCTATTGGTAATCTATTATACATATATTTTATCTTTCTGATCTCCTTGTTTATATGAGCTTTAACTCCTCCAATTCTCACACTGTTCTGTGCGCGCAGTTTGCTTAAAAAGGGGTACAAAATGTTTTGCATTTATTATAACGCGATAATCGAAACTACTGCCAAAGCCACTTCTAGCCACATGTAAAGTCTCATTTCAGTTACTCTAATACTTTCAAAAAACATAGCGTATTCAAAAATGCTTTTGTTTATTTAAGTGTCAGCATCGTTACCTCTCTATTAATGAATCTTTTTTATGAAGATTCACTAATAAAACAATAATGATTGTTACCTCTGCGCAGTCAGCTAATTGTAACTGTATTGTTACACGACCTTGCCTTCTCAGCTGTACATTCTGTTATGGTCTCGCTATATCTAGGTTAAATATTTCCTAATGTAATATCGATTAAGATCCTAGACTAAATCATAATCCTAAAGCCTTTTATAATGGCCCTTCTTCTCATGTTCCTGAACACATTTTTAAATAGCTATAATAATAATAATAATAATAATAATAATAATAATAATAATAATAATAATAATAATAATAATAATAATAATTATTATTTGGTACAAGTCAAAATCTTACAAGATAAAAAGATAAGAAACGTATCACAACTAATCAAAGGTACGTGCCCAAAAATCTACAATCTAACGAGCTTCACATCACAACAAAAAACATACGTTCACAGTGCAGCTTCACAAAATTCACTAAAACTATAAAAACTATGAGTAATTAAAGCAAACTTCAGTTGCTTTCAATTTTTTTTTTTTTGTACAAGTTGTGTCATTCAGAGAACAAGGCAGCTGGTTGTACAAAAAGCAACCCGCATAACATGGCGACTTCTTAAAAAAAGAATGGTGACATTTATTTTGGTCTATATATACAGGATACTGTCAATTCTAACACTCAAAAATTTTGTCACCTTTTTGAATTACACCGCATTTTCGTTCACCAAAATAGTGCTGTCGCACATCCTCTCTCTTCGGTGGCAGTTATACATTTCAAGAGAAAAAGTCTTGTCATAGTTTAAAATTAGTCGATTTCTATAACACCATTCATCAAAAGATTGTACCACTGATTTTAATTTTAATTCAGTTTTCTCCACTGTCTTGCCGTAGACAACAATAGAAGTGTCATCGGCGTAAATGAAGACTTTTCCGTCTTGTATAAATTGCGGCAAATCGTTTGGATAGAGTGTAAATAAAAGTGGGCCAATGACACTTACCTGGGGTGTGCCCATACTTACACTATATCTTTGGGAATTAATATTATTCGCTTTTACAAGTGTTACAAGACTCGATGCATTTTCGCAAGAATTAGAACCGCAAACCGGTTTCGCTCTCATTAGAGCTCTTCAGTACGGCATACTAATTGTAGCAAAAATGCACCAAAAGTAATACGGCTATCGTATAGCCAGTCTCAAAATACTCAGTAAGTGGTGGACGTGCCGCTACCTAGTTGCGGAAGTGTTACAAGTTGGCTGTGCAGCCTGCTTTGCTTTTATGTTTGTGCTTGTCTGTAGCTTTTAGTGAATTTTCTTAAAAAAAATTCACTAATGAGGATATCCCGACTTTTGAATTTTGAAAAAATTTCTTCAAATGAGCGCTAATTAGGCCCCTCAGAAAACATATCCGGGGTCAGTTTCAATTTTTATATGTTTATATATATATATATATATATATATATATATATATATATATATATATATATATATATATATATATATATATATATATATATATATATATATATATATATATATATATATATATATATATATATATATATATATATATATATATATATATATATATATATATATATATATATATATGTATCACACCGATAACTCAAAAAATAATAGGCCGATTTTGATTAAATCTGGTGAAAAATTCCTTTTCCAAATGGCTTGGATGAGTTCGTTAGCCAGGAAAATCTGCCCAGGTTTTCCCGGAAAATTTTGTGTTTTTTTTCGAAGAAAAAATATATCTCCGGAATTAACAAAGTAAGGGCAACCACGGTGCACACATATATATGCTTATAAGTAAGCCACCTACCCAAATTTAGCTATGTAGCTCAAAAGACAAAAAAGTTATAGTCATTTAAAGAAAAATAAATTGGGGTTTTCCTCAAAACGTCAAAGTGGCAATTTAAAATGTCAAAATTGGCAACATTTAGGCAAGTAACTTGAATCTAATACGGGCTATAGAAATAAAATGTCTCAAGAAGGATGTTTTACAAACTCTAAAGTCTTAGTTTCAACCGTCATTGTCCTTCATTTTACGAAAATATTTGCAGAAAATTCATTTCAAATAGTCCCTTTCTCTGATGCTTGGCAGTAGCCTTAGCTATAGAGTTTATCATTTAATGGTATATAATTTTTGTCGAATTTTCGTAAAAAATCAATAAAGCTCAATATGTCTGTTATTATATAAGATATGAAAAAAAATTGTATATATTAATTATAGGGTGTCTTGAGCTACATCTTAAAATAATATTTCTACAATCACAGGGTGGCCCATAAGTCGTTGGTGATACAAATTTCCTTTTTTTTAATCAAACACGCCTTATGTTATTGTATTTTTGCATTTTCCATCGAAATATAATGCATGTTTGTAAGAAAAGAAATTCTCGACGCAGCAAGTGCGTTATGGTAGCGAATTTTGATCAAATGTTTCATATTTGAACAGCTCAATTTGCTATTAAGCTATAAGGTTGACCATGAAACGTGTTTTTTCGGGAACACTTTAAGTTTACTTTTGGAAATTTTTGTACATTTTCACACAATAAAGTTATTTTGATGAAACATGCCACATTGTTTTTACTATATAGGTTATACTGGTAACCAAATTTGATGCCTGATTTCTTAAAAAAAACATATTTGTTATTAAAAACATTTTTATGAAAATTCACTAGCATAACGCACTTGCTGCGTCCAGAATTTTATTTATGTATTTGACTAGTTAGAATTTAACTTATTGCTTGTTACACCATTAGAGTGTTGTTCATATTTGTGGGACCCCAGTCCCGTTTTTAAATCTTAAATTGTACATTTTTATAGAGATTTTTATAGAGATGTTTTATAACTCCTGACACTAATGTCAGTTTAAATATTGCACGACCGTTAGGGCTACTCTGTATTTGACATTTAGCTTTGCTGGATTTTGTATTCTTTCTGTAGTTGCAGTGTTAGTCACTTGCATGGTAGACCTACCAGAAACATAGTTTCTGACAACCTTTTTTTACATTCTAGGTCTAAACCCCTGAAGATGGCACGATCATGTGTTGAAACGCGTAGGGTTTTAAGAATAAATCAGTTTGTCTGGTAGTAAAACCCTTTAATTTCCTTTAACCATGTCAAATCCAGACGTTATGACGTTCAGAAATAACATACAAAAGGTTGACCAAGTTGGAATTTTCATCTACTGTACCAGAGGTCCAACAACATGACACCCGAATGTGCCAGAAAATCGATTCACAATGTAATCCAATCAACATAAAACGGCTATTCAATCACAACGCAGGAGCAAAAGTTTGCCATTTACGGAGCTGTTGCGACGGCAAAACAGCGAACTAAAAAACAATGACAGAAACAAGAGATATGTCAGAGACTAAATGGGCAAGTGAAGGAAAACCACAGAACAACCATCTTCATATCCATCATCTACCTGACCATAGAAAATTCATAGAGTTTGGTAGCACTAGTTCACAAGATAATTTTACAGTGAAGGAAAGTTCGTTATGTCGGTGTTGGATAGGTTCAAAACTTTACCATTGGAGCAGCTGACATGTTTTAAAATCTCAATTTCTTCTAAGACACATTGTTCCACTCCAAAACGTGAGAGTTGTATAATCTTAGCATACGTATTCTTGTTGACGCAGTGACCACTCTCTCTTAAATGACAACTAAAAACTGACGTGTCATTACCGATCTGATTTCTACTTCTTAGGTGTTCCGACACTCTGGTGCTTAATGATCTTCCTGTTCTCCCGATGTAGACCGCATTGCAATCGGGGGCACTATATCTTAAACGATAAACACCCGACTTCTTCAGGTCTGGAATATTGTCCCTGTCATGGATGAACATATTACCGACTGTGTTCGTGGATTTTAACGAACTTTACATTGTCTCTCTTGAGGGCTTTAACTATAGCGTTGGACTCAGGACCACAATAAGTGACGGTGAAATAAGCGCCTCCTTCTGGCTGGGCGAGAAGTAGACTGGTGTTCATTTTCACTAAGAGCTGACGGATCTTTTTACTGACCATCCTGTCGACGATACTAACTGGATACCCGTTGCTAGCTGCAAGTTGCTTGATGAGGTTTAGCTGTCTAATAAAATAAGTCCCCGACAGGGGGAGTCTAAATAGTCTGTCGACCAGGAATCTGATGTAAGCCAACTTATGAGAAATGTGATGGCAAGACTTGAGCGGAATCAGGTGGTCGGTTTGAGTGGGTTTTCTATAAATGTCGACGTTTTGGAGTAAAGTGAAGAAAAGCGTTGGGTTTCAGTGTCAGATTTTGTGTCACTGTGGCATTTGCGCTTCTAGAGCTTATATATCTAGCATCCCCCGTACACCAAAGAACATAACATTAAACGGTTACTGGTCCGTTATAAACGGGGCCATACAGGCAGCAACGTCTTTAATTACTTGCCTTATTCAGATGATAAAGCGGCCCCCCATAAACATAATTCATATTCACACAACAATGCGTTTTAACGGGGATAAAAGCACTCGTAGGAACTCTGCCCTTAAATTTAATCAAGTGCTGATAATTAGAAGTCTGCAATCAAATACCAGTACCAGAGTGATTACTTCAGTTACGTCTTCGATGTGAAATTATTAGGTTTGTTGGATGTAGTTTAATCTAATTCGGAGATAATGCACTCTAGCTCTTGTAGTAAGTAACACGTAACTTTGGAAGTGATAATTACTTACTTAGCCAATTAGTGTGATAAATCACATCCACGAAGTTCAGAGGAGACTATTTATACAGTGTGAACCACTTGCATTTTAAAACAACCATTGCAGGAAATTAAGAGCGCATGTGTCGTCACATAATATGATGGCAATAATAACATTAGTTAAGTCGTTGCTGTAATTCAGAATATTTTATATCCACTGGCTGAAGCTGTGAAAACTTTTAGTTGTGACCTCGGCATGTCTTTTTCAATTGACGTTACATTATGAAAATTGAGGCGCAGATCCCAAAATCGATCTACTTTTTATAGGTGCTATATTAGGTAAATTCTGGACTATGGTAGCATCCTAGACGGCTCAGCTTGTAACACTAGCCTTAAAATAGTTTACCAAATTCAAACAAAAGCGCTCAGAAGTTGTCTAGGTGCGATGAGGTCATCACCAAATGAAGCAGCACTGGCAGAAATTCAAGAATCCCCACTTTATCTTAGAAGAGGATTCCTTGCCAGAAAGCATGTAATTAAAAGTAAATTTTGCGATATAAGTATGACAATTAAAATACATCTGCTATTTGTCGAATGTTAATAATAATAGTAATCTTCTGGTCAAAGAAAAATATTTTTTTTGGATACAGGAGGGAGGTATGCCCCATGCAGACTTCATTCACGACACCGTAGTGCCGTGGGATATCGAGGTACTGTGAGACTCGTACTCTTAGTACACCTACGCACTAAAACCCCCTCCCTAGGAGTACCTGACCTTAGTCCATACCTCCGTCGGAAAGAATACACACAATGACTTTTGGGTTTAAATGTTTCCATTCTGATTTTTCCGAGGGGGCTTTAGAGGGTAAGTATAAGCTTTGGACGCTTATGCTTATATGGAAGTTGCTAATCGTAGTCGGTGGCACCACGAAGAAGAGCATTTGGGTGAGAATCGGCTTTTGCGAACTAAGTTGTGGATAGTTGAGTTATAAACTCAAGTATCGAAGACATTTCCAGATCAGAATGAATCTGGCTGTTTCTGACAAACCATGGCGCTCCGGTTACCATTCTCAGAATTTTGTTCTGGATTATTTGAAGGGTCTTGATGTGTGTTGCGGCCGCGGAGGTTCATGCAGGGGATGCATAGGTAAAGACTGGCCGGATGGCGCCTTTGTACATGAGAAATTTATTTTTCATGGACAATTTGGAATTTCTATTTAGAAGTGGGAACAGCTTCGAGATGAACGTCGAGGCTTTTCGTCGGGCGTGTTCGACATGGGGGCGCCATGTTAAGTGTTTGTCGAGGTATTTGGCGGAATCTTGCCAGGGAATTAGACGGTTGTCTAATGATACGTGTTCGTGAGGTGTGTGTCTCCTCTTGGAAAATAGGACTGCTGAACATTTAATGCTGCAAATTGAATCATAACTTCCATAAAGCTCTACTAAGTGAGATGTAAGACACGAAGCACGTTCCGCCACCTCGTTGCGGAACTAAGTAGTATGTTGTCACGGCAGCTCCAAATAACACAGAATGTTAAAAAATAGATTGTGGTGATAATGCATCTTCCGTATAGCTGTGATAATTTATGCTCTTCAGAAAGACGTTCTCATGGAAACAATTTAGAGCCCATGACTTGACTACAAAGAAAATATTTGTATTCTTGTACAAATAAATTTTTCAAACGTAACGTTAATCCGAAGCGCTCCTTTGTCGGGTAACTGGATACCAAATGTGAAGATGATATCTCAATTTGTTTAAAAGTTATCGGGCCTGTTAACAGACAGACGTTCATGCCGACATACCGACAGACCGACCGACCGACAGTCAAATTGCAAATTCTTCTACAAGTTTTAGGGTGGTCGAATGGTCACATGGCTGGCTGATAAGCAATGGAACGCAGGTTCAAATCTCGCCGTTGACTGAATTTTTCTTTCATTTTTTTTTAAACTTTTTTTCGTCTTAAATTAAACTTTTAGGTTATTTGATCGGTTTGTGTATTTCCAATACTTTTTAAGCTACTGTTTGCTGAAAAAATCCCTGATGAAATATAAGCACTTCAAAGACTTTTAATTCAAGTTTAATAGCAGCTGTTGTTGCCCTTAGTTGGTAAAACCGTTCCACAGTTAACATAGACGTAGAGATTTGTGACCCCACGAGAGGTTGTTTTCTTCTCCACAACCGGATTCAATTTTTACAGCATCCTCAGGCAAAAGAATTCTCTCTGTGAAGACACAGAATAAGTATCTAATTCTACATTTGAATCAGATTTTGAATTTATTTAATTTTTGTAAGAAGAATTATTCAATTGATGGGACATTTTTTAAATAAAATTCGTCGAAAATACGACTTTAATGGATTTTCGTGCAAACAAATTATTTCATTTTCAATTTTGATTACAGATTAGGTATATAAGTTAAATTTTATGTATTCTTTGAGCAAAATTTTGTGTAAAAAATGTTTAGCTGGTTTGTGCAGAAATTGTTTTGTGCTTCCGTACAAATCATTTTTTTGTAACATTTTTTTTTGTGAAATTTTGGTAACTAATGATAAATGTTTAATAATTTATGATATAAAAAAAATTTCATATTTTTATCAACTTTCGTAGAAAATGTTTTTGTAAATAATTATGTTTTTGTAGCTGGGTAAACAAGTTGAAGAGTTTCGTTGGCCAGAAAAATCTGACAAGTTTTTTCGAAAACATTTTAAGTTCATCTTCGGAAAAATTTTCTAACTTTTTCAAACAATAAAGTTATTTTGATAAACAATGGTACATTGTTTCTATTATATAGGCAACCAAATTTGATGGCTGCTTTCATTAAAGAAAGACAGATTTGCTATTAAAAACAATCTTATGAAAATTCGCTACCATAACGCACTTGCTGAGTCCATACTTTTAGTTTCCCTTACTTCCACTGGCTCAAATTTCCGTAAAGTTTAACTTTTTTACAATTCCTTTTTTTTTTCGATTCGAATTAGGGATTACGTAAGTATTTTGAGTTTTATGTATTCTTTTGGAGAACTTTTTTGTTTCCGTAGGTGCAATTTTGCGTAAGAGGTTTCGTCGAAAAGCTTTTGTAAATAATAATATTATGACAGGTGGGTAAATAGCTTAAAGAGGTTCGATGGCCAGGAAAATCGGCTCAGTTTTTAAGGGAACATTTTTTAGTTTATTTGCGCAAGCTTCTTGTAATTTTTTAAAACAATAAAGTTATGTTGACGAAACGTGGTAACTGAATGTGAAGTTATTGACATCATCAACGAACTGCCTAATAAAAAATCAAGCCGCTTTGATGATGTTCCAATAAAAATTATTAAGCGATGTGCTGCTGAGCTTGCCGCGCCACTTACAAAGATTATAAATTCCTGTATATTACTGGGAAAATTCCCTGGCATATTTAAACTGGCTGTGGTTGTTGCTGTGTTGAAGGCGGGAGACAGTACCAATTTGGAGAACTATCGTCCCATCTCTATATTAAGCATTTTTTCAAAGGTCATAGAAAGGGCAGTACATAAAAGAATGGTCAAGATTTTAAACGCTAATAATATAATATCACCCTCACAGCACGGATTTAGAACTGATGATTCTACAGAAACTGCCCTTATCGAATACATTCAATATGTAAACGAAAGAATGGACCTCAATTACATTGTGGTGACCTTATTTTTTAACCTGTCTCGTGCCTTTGACACAGTAAATCATTTTTTTGTTAAGGAGAAGTTGTAGGCGTTGGGGATAAAAGGCACTTGCAACGACCTTCTACTTTCGTATCTCACCAACAGACAGTGACTTGTAAAAGCGAATAATATTAATTCCCAAAGATATAGTTTAAGTATGGGCACACCCCAGGGAAATGTCATTGGCCCACTTTTGTTTACACTCGAGTAAATGATTTGCCGCAATTTATACAAGACGGAAAAGTCTTCATCTACGCCGATGTCACTTCTATTGTTGTCTACGGCAAGACGGTGGAGGAAACTGAATTAAAATTAAAATCTGTGGTACAATCTTTTGATGAATGGTGTTATAGAAATCGACTAATTTTAAACTATGACAAGACTTTTTCTCTTGAAATGCATAACTGCCAGCGAAGAGAGAGGATCTGCGACAGCACTATTTTGGTGAACGGAAATGTGGTGCAATTCAACAAGGTGACAAAAGCTTTGGGTGTTAGAATTGACAATAGCCTGTTATATATAGACCAGATTGATCACGTGTGCAAGAAATTAAATTCCGCGTTTTATGCAATTTCGATGCTTAAAGATTCCTTAAGCTCGGAACATCTGCTGAAAGTCTATTACGAGGCTGTCTATTCACATCTGAGTTACGGTATCCTTATCTGGGGCCAATTTTCGGACTGCCATAGAATATTTGTGCTACAGAAACGAATCCTGAGATCAATATACAATCTACCTTATGGACACTCTTGTCGTGACATTTTTAGGAAAAATAACATTATGACGTTATCATCAGTTTATTGGTTCTATCTGTTTACTTACATTCCTAAGAACAAGAGAAAATTTGTGATCAACTCGGATTTTCATGGGTATAACACTCCTGAAAAAGATACTTTTCACCTTAATAAATGTCACCATTCTTTTTTTAAGAAGTCGCCATGTTATGCGGTTTGCTTTTTGTACCACCAGTGCCTTGTTCTCTGAAGGGCACAAATTGTACAAAAAAATTTAGAAAGCAACTGAAGGTTGCTTTAATTACTCATAGTTTTTATAGTTTGAGTGAGATTTGTGTAGCTGCATTGTGAACGTATGTTTTTTGTTGTGATGTGAAGCTCGTTAGATTTTAGATTTTTGGGCACGTACCTTTGATAAGTGGTGATACGTTTTTTATCTTTTTTATCTTGTAAGTTTTTCGACTTGTCCGATTTACAATAATTGTAACTAAAGGACCAAATAAATATTAATATTATTATTATTGTTGATTCTACTGTAATATAGATTATACGGGTAACCAAATTTATTACCTGCTTTCACTAATAAAAGGTATATTTGATAATAAGAACATTTTTATGAAAATTGAATACCATAACGCACTTTCGGCTTCCAGGCGTTTTTTCCCAACGAACTTGAATCTGACCTTAATTTAAAAAATATCGTTTGAACAGATAATCGTACGCTTTTAAATCATATACTATATCGTTCAAAATACCAGAAACACGATATCAGGATTCCAGTGTATTGAAAAAACTCTGAATTCTTTATTGGATTAGAGAATGGTAGGCAGTGAATATTTCAGCTATTTCTAATATTTGATACAAAGTATGGCATATTTCGTACGATGCGGTACATATGTGTCATTTTCCCTGTACTGATAGCTCTGAATTACAAAGCATTTTTTTTTTGGACGAAAATATTTAGGCAAATAACAAATCAAGTGGAAATATAAAAACAGCTTTAGAACATTGTGAAATATATCGCAGTAAGAACATCTCGTCTGTAACTAGGATCACTGGGTCTAATGAATAAAAAAAGTTCGGGACGCAGCAAGTGCCTTATGGTGGTGAATTTTTATTAAATGCTTCAAATTTTCATGAGTCAATTTTCTATAAACGTAAAGTTGAATTTTGGTATGTAGTAAGGGCTCTCCCAATGAAACATATCCACCAAATTTAATTAAAATAACACTGTACGTTTCGGAGAAAAAATTTTTTTCGAAAGAAAATTCAAAATTTGAATAACTTAATTTTCTATAAACTTAGAAAGTTGAATTTGGGTACGTAGTAAGGTCTTTCCAAAGGCAATATATTCACAAAATTTCATTAAAACAGCTTAGTAATTTTTGCATAAAATTTTTTTTTCGAACGAAAACTCAAAATTTTCCCGGAAAGCCTAGTCCGATTTTCCTGGCTAACGAACTATCCAAGCCATTAATAAAAGAAAGGCACTTGCCAAGTTGCATCGAAATCGGTTAAGTATTTTTTTAATTGGTTGGATACATACATATACAGGGAGGCGCATTGAAAACGAAACAGACCGATTTGCGCCTATAGAATTTTTTTAAGAAACGTTGAAACACGTCAATTTTATTGAGGGGACATGTTTTGACGTAAAACTCAACTTTGTCACATCAACCCCTTAAGGGTGGTGATAACAACCCTTATATTTTAAATAGAGAACATGGGTAGAGTGTTACATCGCTTGAAAGCTATTTCTTTTCTGAATTCAGCACGCAAATTTTGTTGGAAGTTTTATCAACTCGTTTAAAAATTATTTGCAGTTGGAGTTGCAAGAACGTATTTCATTAATTGTGATAAGGAATGCACTAATTGGCCAATTTTTCGTTAAAAAAAAACTATAAAAAAAACCAAACGTTCAAAAATGTTTATTCAGTTAAGTAAGTGTTGAAATTGTTGACCACCAGCTTCCATACAAAAGTACAAATTTTTTTCAAAACGAGCTCTGGCATTCTGGAGCATTTGTGGAGTTATTAGACGGCATTCTTCAACAATGCGTGGTCGTAATTCTTCCAGAGACTCCAGTTATGTTGCGTCAATTCTACTCTTCAAATGGCCCCATAGAAAGAAGTCCAAAGGAGTTAAATCCGGTGATCTAGGGGACCACTCAATAGCACCTCTACGCCCAATCCATTTATCTGGAAACTCTCTGTTCAAAAACTCCCTAACACGTTGTCAAAAATTCAGACAAGCTCCATCTTGTTGAAACACTAATTGATTTTTTTTTGTTAGCCATCATCATTTTTGACAATGTCAATTAGTAGAGGGTAAACTATATCTTCTAGTAAATTCAAATACGTTTCACCACTCAAATTGCTATCAATAAAAATTGCTCCGATTAAACGGTCTCCAAAAATACCAGTCCAGACATTCAATTTCTGTGGAGTTTGAGTGTAGACTTCGTGAAAATTTCTTGAATTATTATCTGCCCAATAACGACAATTATGACCATTGACTGTAGAGTTTAATAAAAACGTACACTCGTCTAAAAAACAGATATTGAACAGAAAGTTCCCGTTATCAGCTATTCGTGCAGTCATAACTTCACAAAACTCCAGCCGCCGATCAAAATCATCTTCATTCAGTTGTTGCACAAGATGAATTTTATACGGGTGAAATTTATGATGCTTCAATATTCGCTGAATAGTTCTTCTTTTGATGTTTGAAACAGTGGCCAATTTTCTCGTGCTCAAAGTTGGGTCTGCAGCAATTTGTCCTAAAACTTCGATCTCAGCAATCTCATTTGTAACCGGAAATTCACGTTCAGGATCCCGTTTTTTGTTGGCTACTGAACCACTTTGTCGAAACTTTGCAACTAACTCCAAAATGTATTTTCTGTTAATATGTCTGTTCGGATGTCGTTCATTAAACAAATTTGCGGTACGGTTGGCACAGTCATAGTTTTGGAAAAAAGGTTAATTATTTTAACTCCTTCTTCTACAGAATACACTATTGTGAAATTAATTTTCGGTAGTACTATCAAGTATCAAACCGGCCGATAAACTGAAATAATAAGCCGCATTTCTCTCATTCCGATAAGAAATGTTCTGATAGTCAATTTTTTGTTTACAAACCAACAAAACATTGACTATTAGCACATTTCTTATCGAAATGAGTGAAATGCGTTTTTGCATCTTCAACTGTGAATAATTTTCAAACGAGTTGATAAAACTTCCAAAAAACAATAGTGTGCTGAATTAAAAAAAAAAGAGAGAACTTTCAAATGATGTAGCACTCCGCCCATGTTCCCTATTTAAAATATAAGGGTTGTTATCACCACCCTTAAGTGGTTGATGTGACAAAGTTGAGTTTTATGTCAAAACATGTTCCCATATATATATATATATATATATATATATATATATATATATATATATATATATATATATATATATATATATATATATATATATATATATATATATATATATACATATAGAAATTAGAATTTTAAACCGACCCCGGATAGGGGTTGTAGGGGCCCTAGTTCGCGCTAATTTGAAAAAAATTTTGCAAAGTCTCACCATCAATACCTCTCTTTTAGTGATTTTTTGAAGTAAAAATTCACTAAAAAAACATTAGTCATAGGATTGAGTGAAGATTGAAACACATGAGGAGCACTGAAAAATAAGGCCGTCTACCTTTCATACATTTGTATAAATATCGTCCACATAACAAAATCGTACTCTGGGAAAATAGTAATTTTCATTTGTGCGTTCCAAGATACTCACGAAAAGGCGAGCCATGAATAAAAAGGGGATTGTCTATTGTTATTCCGTGGGTTTTGTTCAAACAATTCATTATTAAAACGAAAAATATTCTGATTCCTTTGAACATTTATTAGATTCATATATTCTTTTCAGGCGTCTTAATTAACGTTGTTCATTTTAGTGAATTTTTATTTTAAAATTCACTAATGAGGAAATCGCGACTTGAATTTTGAAAAAAAAATGAGCGCTATTTATGACCCCTGGAACCCAAATCCGAGATCTGTTTCAGACTTTATATTATATATATATATATATATATATATATATATATATATATATATATATATATATATATATATATATATATATATATATATATATATATATATATGTATGTTTATATACTTAGTAATGCGCCGATGACGATCAAATTTGGTGGATACCTTCCTTCTGCAAGTGGCTTCAATAATAGCCAGGAAAATATGCCCAGTGAAAAGATTAAACATTGCTTTGTTTTAATTAGACAGACGGATTGCCCAGTCCGTACCAGCTCTGAGCTGACATTTAATGTATCTAATTTCGACCACGTTAATTATAATGGAGGTTTGTAAAAAAAGAAATTCGAGACGCAGCAAGTGCGTTATGGTAGCGAATTTCTATTAAAATCTGGTCAGTCCAAATAGATTAAACAATGCTTTGTTTCAATTAGATAGTCGGATTACCCGGCCCGTGTCAGGTCTGAGCTGACCTTTTCATGTATCGAATTTCGACCACGTAATTATAATGCATGTTTGTAAGAAAAGAAATTCTGGACGCAGCAAGTGCGTTATAGTAGAGAATTTTTAACAAA
Organism: Tillus elongatus; assembly: GCA_964006375.1. Lineage (NCBI taxonomy): Eukaryota > Metazoa > Arthropoda > Insecta > Coleoptera > Cleridae > Tillus > Tillus elongatus. The sequence continues at coordinate 304,278,844 of OZ023262.1, read as the reverse complement.
TGCTTCAAATTTGAATAGCTCAATTTGCTATTAACCTAGAAGGTTCGTTGGCCAGGAAACCAGTTTTTTCGGGAATATTTTAGGTTTAATTTCGAAACATTTTTGTACATTTTCAAACATAAAGTTACTTTGGCGATATATGGCACATTGTTTCTACTAAATACTGGTAACCAAATTTGATGCCTGCTTTCTTTAAAAAACCCATATTTGATATTTAAATATTTTTATGAAAATTCACTACCATCATGCACTAGCTGGGTCCAGACTCCTTTAGCAAATAATCTAAATACCTAAATACACACACACACACACACACACATATATATATATATATATATATATATATATATATATATATATATATATATATATATATATATATATATATATATATATATATATATATATATATATATATATATATATATATATATATATATATATATATATATATATATATATATATATATATATATATATATATATATATATATACATATACATATACATATATACACTTTACTTGTTTGCTGTACATTCGGTGATATGTTATTTGTTTATGTGGACAGCACTTTCGAACCTTTCTGGTACATCATCAGCACGCTACTTACTCTGATCGTTCCTGTGTGTTCTATGTTTAAAGTTGTACGTGGCGCCTGCGTGTTGAGCTTCTATTGGTCGGTTTACAGTTGCTTGATTAGCTGCGTTCTCGGCCTGTGCCTATTGTATCGGTTTCCTGTTTTCATTATTGTGGTGTGATAATTTTTCTATTTTATTGTCTATTTATTTGACTGTTTTATTTTTGGTTTATAATAGACAAATTATAACACCGAAATAATGAAAACAGGCAGAAAGCCCATCAAACATCTCTAAACCGACCAATAGAAGCTCAACACGCAGGCGTCACGTACAACTTAGACATATAACATACAGTAAAGATCAGAGTCAGTAGCGTGCTAATGATGAACCAGGAAGGTTCGAAACTGCAGTTCACGCAAACAAATAACAAATCACCAAAAGTAAAGAAATAAAGGGTATATTTAAAAGTGATTACAGTGTAGTGCAACACTCCAAAAGAAATATATATATATATATATATATATATATATATATATATATATATATATATATATATATATATATATATATATTCCGCAGTGTGGAATGACATTTATAATTGGAAGAGAAATTTTATGAAAAATTCTCGGACAAGTCAACTAAATTGTGTTGTTTCCTCGCGCATGGTGAATAAAAGAAAAGAACAAAAATGCCTATTTAATTTTACACATGGCCGGTTGATAGTGGCTGGGCACTAATTGGTTTGTAATATTGAATGTTGGCAGTTGGCTGCCTGCTAGAGGTTAGGCGCTAGTAGCCAGTTGGTTTAACATGTACGTATACTATTTATTACTCAGATAATTGTAGTTAACTTATTTTAAAAAGCGTTAGTTTTATATGTAGTAGGTATAGTAGAGCGATTCTGCAGCCTCTACCAAGCTAATACGCATGCGTGTGACATCAGAGTGACGAAACAAGATGGCGGGTTATAGAGAGAAAAAAGGACTAACTTGAAATGACGTAATTTACTATAGCTGCGGCTGCCAATATGGCTGACCGGAAGGGAAACATCTGGGCGATTTAAATTTTTAAAAAGATCTAAGCTGACCTGTCAAAATAAGGAGGGCCTGATTGCAGATTTTTTTACTCCATTGATACACTAAGTGAGTGGTGAACGTGTCGCCACCTAGTTCGGAACCAAGTACTATGTTGTCACGCCCGCTACAAATAACACAGAGTGTTAAAAATAGAGACAGTATACAACTAACTAACAATTTAAAAAATTGTTAGCCCTGGCCCATTTCTACCCCAATATAGGGACAAAGTATGTAAGACTAGATGCATTCTCGCAACAATTAGAACCGTAAACCGGTCTACGGTTCTAATTGTTGCGAGAATACATCAAGTCTTAGATCCATTGATATAAAAATATAACATGGTGCTCATAAGAAAAGCAAAAGTGGGCCATATAAAATCAAATCCCCATATAAATTTTAAGCTACCTATTAAAGTAGGCAACTATTTAGTTTTTTTTTAGGATTATTGAGAATATGAACACTAAAAGTCTGAAACTGACCTTCAATATGTGTTCCATGGATTCTAGTTTGCGGTCATTTGAAAACACTTGGCCATCTTTATACTACGATTTTTTTTCAAAAATTCGCTAAACGAAAAGCGATTTTGGTCAGACGAAATTTGTACAGCGAAATTATGTACGTTATTTTGCTTTTCACATGACGCTTCCGATAATAATGTCATAATTTTTTTCGCGTCTGTTATCGTTGGTAATTCCGACGTTTTATGTCAGTTATCATAGCATTGCACATGTCATGGTGCACTAGATGTGTTGCGTGTTAGTAGAAATTGCGCTCTGGTTATGAGGCAACACGCCAATTATTTGAGCGCGTATCATGACCAAGTAGTTTTCATACTGCTAAATCACTCACCAACGCTTTATAACATAGTTATAACAGATTCAGCTTGTATATAGGGTGGCGCATTAAAAACGAAACAGGCCGATTTGCGTCTAGAGATTTTTTTTTAAGAAACTCTGAAACAAGTCAATTTTAATATTGAGGGGGTCATGCTTTGACATAAAACTCAACTTTGTCACATCAACCTCTTAATGGTGGTGATAACAACCCTTATATTCTAAATAGAGAACATGAGTCGAGTGTTACATTATTTGAGAGCTCTTTCTGAATTCAGCACACTAATTTTTTTGGAAGTTTTTTCAATTCGTTTAAAAATTATTCACAGTTGAGGATGCAAAAACGCATTTCACTCATTCCGATAAGAAATGTGCTGATAGTCAATGTTTTCTTGGTTTGTAAACAAAAAATTGACTATCAGAACATTTCTTATCGGAATGAGACAAATGCGGTTTATTATTTCAGTTTATCGGTCGGTTTGATACTTGATAGTACTACTGAAAATTAATTTCACAATGGTGTATTCTGTAGACGAAAGAGTTGAAATAATTACTCTTTTTTTTCAAAAACGATGACTGTGCCAACCGTACTGTAATTTTGTTTAATGAACGACATCCGAACAGACATGTTAACAGAAAATACATTTTGAAGTTAGTTGCAAAGTTTCGACAAAGTGGTTCAGTAGCCAACAAAAAACGGGATCCTGAATGTAAATTTCCGGTTAGAAATGAGACTACTGAGATTGAAATTTTAGGACAAATTGCTGCAGACCCAACTTTGAGCACAAGAAAATTGGCCGCTGTTTCACACATCAAAAGAGGAACTATTCAGCGAATATTGAAGCATCATAAATTTCACCCGTATAAAATTCATCTTGAGTTTTGTAAAGTTATGACTCCACGAATAGCTGATAACGGGAACTTTCTGTTCAATATCTGTTTTTCAGACGAGTGTAAGTTTTTATTAAACTCTACAGTCAATCGTCATAATTGTCGTTATTGGGCAGATCATAATTCAGAAAATTTTCACGAAGTCCACACTCAAACTCCACAAAAATTGAATGTCTGGACTGGCATTTTTGGAGACCGTTTAGTCGTACCAATTTTTCTTGATGGCAATTTGAGTGGCGAAACGTATTTGGAGTTACTAGAAGATATCTTTTACCCTCTACTAATTGACATTGTTGAAAATGATGATCGCTATCAAGAAAATCAATTCGTGTTTCAACAAGATGGAGCTCCTCCGCATTTTTCACAAGGTGTTAGAGAGTTTTTGAACAGAGTTTTTCCAGTACAATGGATTGAGCGTAGAGGTGCTATTGAGTGGCCCCCTAGATCACCGGATTTAACTCCTTGGACTTATTTCTATAGGGCCATTTAAAAAGTAGAATTTAAGCAACAGAACCGGAGTCTCTGGAAGAATTAAGACGACGCATTGTTGAAGAATGCCGTCTAATTACTCCACAAATGCTCCATAATGTCAGAGCTCGTTTTGAACAAAATTTGTACTTTTCTATGGAAGCTGGTGGTCAACAATTTGAACACTTACTTAACTGAATAAACATTTTTGGACGTTTGGTGTTGTTTTTTTAGTTTTTTTTTACGAAAAATTGACTAATTAGTGGATTTCTTATCACAATGAATGAAATACTTTCTTGCAACTCCAACTGTGAATAATTTTTAAACGAGTTGATAACACATCCAAAAAAAATTGTGTGCTGAATTCAGAAAAGAAAGAGCTGTCAAATAATGTAACACTCGACCCATGTTCCCTATTTAAGATATAAGGGTTGTTATCACCACCCTTAAGGGGTTGACGTGACAAAGTTGAGTTTTGTCGAAACATGTCCCCCTCAATATTAAAATTGACGTGTTTCAGCGCTTCTTAAAAATTTTTTCTCTGGACGCAAATCGGTCTGTTTCGTTTTCAATGCGCCACTCTGTATAACAGATTGTAATACTTATATTTCGATTAAAAATTCACATTATCACAGTTAAGGTGTATTAGGACTTTAAGCTGGAATTACTTTGTTTCAATTCGTTCTGTTGTTTGCTATATCTCTTAACCTTTATGAACCAACACGAGGTACAATTTTATCCCACACATAATTGTTTTGGATATGTCATTAATTTTTTTTCTTTATCCACTGTAAGCTATAACTCAGTTACATGTTCCTAACATAGTATTAAAAAAAACTGGACTGAATTCAAAAGTACGTTATGATAGTGAATTTTCATAAAAATATTTTAAATGGCAGATACGTCTTCTTTAATGAAAGCAGGCATCAAATTTGGCTAAATATTTTTTACACAAAACTCTGATAAAAGCATACATGAAATTCAAATTATATACCTAATCTGTAATTGAAATAGAAAATAAAATAATTTGTTTGCACGAACATCCATTAAAACCTTATTTTCCACGAATTTCATTTAAAAAATGTTCCATCCATTTAATAATTTTTCATACAAAAATTCTCAAATATTTCTTCAAAGAAAATTCACTAAATTCATTTATAAGATAATTCGCTATTAAAATAACATTTTGTACAAGAAAATTCGCTAATATAAATAAATTGAATGAATAAAATAACCTATATAGTAGGAACAACGTCCCATATTTTATCAAAATAACTTGTTTGAAAATGTAGAAAAATTTTTCGAAAATAAACTTAAAACGTTATCGAGAAAACTTTGTTCCTAGCTGACGAACCTTAGGTTAATAGCAAAATGCGTTATTGAATTTTGAAGCATCTAATGAAAATTCGCTACCAAAACGCACTTACTGCGTCCCGATTTTTTTTTTAAACATGTACCATATTTCGAAGAAAAATGGAAAAATGCAATAAGGAACGTTAAAAAAAATTTACGTAAACAAATGAAAAAAAAAGTGTTCAAAAATCAGTAGGCCATGAGGTCTAACAATAGACTTATACTTTTCACATAATTTTCTGTAATGATTCACAATTTAAAAAAATTGTGATTTAACTTACAATACTTAATTAGGTAATAATGCTAGGTAATATTATGTGAAACAGTTTAACAACGAAACCCGACAATAACAAATAGAGACTTAAACTCCACAAAACAATACAATTAGAAACGGAACTTAACAAATAATAAAATAGAAACTTAAAAATACACTAAATAGAAAATTGTTTAATATGGCCACTTTATACACCTTTTTTTGACATGCCTGAAAACTCTGGTGAGTGTGTTTTGGTAAATATGATTTATAGCTTCCGTGATTCTGTTTCGTAATTCATTGATATTTTGTAGCGGATTGAATTTATACACATCATTCTTCAGAGTACCCCAAAAATAAAAATCCATGGGTGTTATATCAGGACTTCGAGCACACCAATGAACCGGCCCATTGTTACAAATAACACGATTATTAAAATTTTGGTACAAAAATTCTTTGACGATTCTAGCATTCTAAGCTGGACAACCGTCTTGTTGGTACTAAATATCGTCTAAATTATCATGATCTCTTCTAATTGTTGGTAAGATATCATTTGCCAATAGATTAAGATACCTCTCCCCAGTTAAATTATTTTCAAAAAAGAACGGGCCAACACTGAAGTTACCTGAAATGTTTTAAAACTAAGTGTCTAATCTACAAATAAAAATAACAGTTTTTTACCTAATAAGCCGCAGTAAACATTAATACCAAATCTGTCTTGCAATCATCTTTCTTCCTTTAGATGGGGATTTTCATTTGCCCAATAATGCCTATTATGGCGATTATACACACCACAATTTCTAAATCTGGATCCATCAGTCCATATTATTTTCAAATGAAAATTTTCATCTTGCTGACATTGTCCTTGATACCATCTTCGGAATTGAAGTCGCTTAGGGAATCGTCAACATTTAACCCTTGTACGATTATAGGTTTGTACGGGTGGCAATGACTTTGTTTTAATACACGGTGTACGGTACTTTTTGAAACGTCAATTTGTTCACCATAAAACCGAATAGATTGCGGAGGGTTTTTGTTTGAAACCTGTAAGACGGCATTATTTCTCACTCCAATTCTAGGTATCGGTAGTTTCTTTGCGTGGAAGCTACCGTCGTTCAATATATTTGTCACTGTCTGCGAAGTATTTTTGTGTTTGGTTGTCGTATTTATGGGTAGTTGTTTTGATATGAATATGCAGCTTCCTCAGTATTTCGGTTAGAACGAATATAACATTACTACATGTCAAAATATTCTTCATTACTGAACATATTGTTGAATAATATATAAAATAAACAGGAAACAAACTATTTAGTACAAAATTTTAAGCAACGTGTTAAATACACCTTAAATTGTTCAGATAATTAAGATTGACAGTATTCTTAATTGTCGCGTTATATCCGTAGCAACCTTTCTTTTGTTCTTTTTCAGTTGACTTCCGTTTAAAAATCTAACAATTTTCAAGGGCGTCTTCCTAAATCATTGATCTGCTTTTTATTGAGTTCTGTTGGTGAATTTAGTTTTTTTACTAAGTTTACCTATTTAATTAAATTATAACAATTTTTTAGGATAATGTAATGTAAAATATTATTTGTAATAATGAGAGGCTTCATTGGTGTGCTGAAAGTTCCTATTTTTTTTTATTGTGAAGCGTTACGGAAAATTATGTTCAAAGTAGAAGTCTATTGTTAGACTCCATGGCCTATTGCTTTTTGAACACTTTTTTTTTGTCACTTGTTTTCTGGTATTGGATTGCATAACCTACTATCCTTAAAACGGTTTTTCTCAAAATTGTCAGTGCAATTACAAGATCTCTTAAGCTTGATGTACATATTTGGAAAGCTCTTTTCACAGGCTATCACACGAGTAAAAAATCCAATATGGCTGCCGTAATAAAAACAAACGTTGATACCTGCAGCTCGAAATCAAATGACAATCCACAGTTGAGAATATCACAAAAAGATTACTCTGTAAAACGTGTCCTGATAATGTGCAAGTCTTAGACATGTCAGATTAGCGCCTACTTTGATATTGAAGAAAAAAAAATCGCCATTTTTTTTTAAATAACTCGAAAAGGAAAAGAGACAGGGCAAAATACAAGTCACATTTGGAACGAGCATGAAATTCTACAAAACCGTACCAATTTAATCGTCTCCCTATCTCTAATAATAACGGAGATAGTAATATATTCCCATCCAGTTTGAGACACACTGTATGTAGGTTATACCAAATTTCATGCCTTTTTTAAAGACATATTCGCCATTAAAAATATTTTTAATAAAATTCACTACCATAACGCATTTTCTGCGCCCAGACTTTTCTTCATCTAAAGTTGACGCGCTTCAGGATTTTTGATAAATATGTAAAATACTGAAATTATTCCATTTGGCTGCTCCACGCTATATTTGAGGTGGTTTAACTTTTACCCAGGTAATTCCCTTTTGAAATAATTTAGGATAATGTTTGTTGATATCAACTGTCGTCAAACCTAAGCTTCATCTGATCCGTAACCTGATTCAAAGTCCTTACGTTCTCGACGTTTAGCACCACTTTTTATTTATGCGCGTTACATTTTGTAGGGTTCTAAAAGTTATGGTAAATCAGATCCGTGTAGGTATAGGGAAACTTTTGTAACTTTATATTTCAGGATATCGATAAAATATCTGCGTGATAGTCTCGAGAGTCTTTGGGTACTCGTTAAAGCCTAACGAGGTCATCATAACTCTTACCGATCCGCAGCACACTGGTGACCAATAACTTACGGAGGCTTCAATAACTAAACCTAGGTTTACGCAACCAACTAAGAAAATAAATTATTAAGAGAAACTACACGATGCACTTCATGTGGAAAAGCAGTTTTAGTGATTTTTTTTTTAAATCACTAATGACGAGATCGCGACTTTCAAAATTAACATTTCTTCAAATGAGCGCAAACTAGGATCCCTGGAACTCATATCCGTGGTCAATGTCAATTTATATATATATATATATATATATATATATATATATATATATATATATATATATATATATATATATATATATATATACATAGATATAAATTGACATTGACCACGGATATGAGTTCCAGGGATCCTAGTTTGCGCTCATCATATATATATATATATATATATATATATATATATATATATATATATATATATATATATATATATATATATATATATATATATATATATGAGATACATACATGGTTCTCGGGTTGCACCGCGTCCAGAATTTTTCAAGAGGCAAAGGAAATATGTAAGGACACTGTAAGGCCTCAATCTGCCTGCTTCTTAGAGCGGTGGACAAAGGTGGGTCGGCTTGTTGTAGCTCGATTACGGGGCCTCAATCTGCGTACCCTCCAAATATCTTCGCAGATTGTGAGGTCTCAGTGTGTGCAGCCCTAGGCCTCAGAGAGATCTGGCAGTTTGTTGCAAGTCTTGTCTTATATATGTCGTTCCGTCTACCTCCTTCGTTATCAGTGAAAGTAGTAGGGTCACGGTCAAATAAGTGGGGGGCTTTGGTCACGGTACTTAGAGGACGAGGAGGATTAAGAGGGTCACCGGCATTTGTTGAGACAGATAATAGGGAAATAAAATTGTCTGTGGAATTTATTTTCTTTTTGTGTGTTTGTCTTGAAGATATAATAGGTTTCCAAGTAGTCGTAAGGCAAAGACCATCATCTCTCTTATTTAAGCCACCGGGACGTTTTACAATCTCGATTGCTTCGCGGATAATTCTCGTTTTGAAGTTGTAAACCGGTGCTATTGTTTTGGCATTATCGAAGTCTATTTTGTGTCCTGTATGAATATGAAGCATGGCCAGCGCCGATAAGGAGTCGGATTTTCTAACTGCGGAGATGTGTACATATATTCTATTGTTGATACGTCTATTTGTTTGTCCTACATAAGTTCGGGAACAATCGGAACAAGAAACAAGGAATTTCGTGGGAATTTGTAATCGTATCCTTGCGAGTTTTTATCAGATCTGACAGTTTTTGCTCTGTTGTGAATACGGTTTAGATATTATGGGTTCTAAAAATTAGGCTGATTTTGTCGGTGACACTTTTAATGTATGGTAAAAACGTTGTGTGTTGTTGTGTGGATTCTGTTTGTTCTTGTTGTGGTGTAGTGGTTTGTTGTTGAGCGTTTCTAATATTTCGTAGTATGTGATTGTTGTCGTATCCGTTTTCTAGCAATGTCTGTCTTAAAAAGTTTCATTCTGTCTGTTTGTTGTTGTTGTCCATTAGTCTAAGGGATCGTGCTACTAGTGTTCGAATCACGGAATTTAGTTGCGATGGGTGATGGTGAGATTGGGCATTAAGATAAAGATTAGTATGGGTTGATTTTCGGTAAACAGTGTAAGAAAATCCTCTGAATGGGTTTTTAGTGATGCGTACATCTAAGAAAGGCCAAGAAAAATATTTTCTATTTCCATGGCGAACTGGATTTGGGGGTTGATGTTATTTAGGTAAGAAAGGAATTCCTTTAGAGATTCTTTACCGTGTGGCCCGACAGCGAAAATGTCGTCAACGTATCTTAACCAACAGGTTGGTTTAAGTTGGGATGAATCGAGGGCTTATGTCTCGAAGTTTTCCATGAAAACGTTAGCCAATGCAGGAGAGAGTGGTGAACCCATTGGAGCACCTTGAACTTGTTTGTAAAATTTGTTTTGAAAAAGGAAATAAGTGTTAGATGTGCAGTGTTCTAGAAGAGCTAAGGTATCGTGGGAAATATTGTGTTTACTCTTGAGAATGTCAAGGGTTTCAGATAGAGGTATATTAGTAAATAAGAAAACTATATCGAAGTTAACTAGGATGTCATTTTGAGAAATGGTGTTGTTTTGAAGAAGGTCAATGAAATGGGTGGAGTTTTTGACAAAGGATGTAGCGTTTTCTACTAATGGTTGGAGAGTTTTGGCTTTGAAAATTTATAAATTTTCAAACTCCTTAAGAGTTCTCGTGGGGTTTTTGCTGAAATGTGTGGCCTCCTGTTACGTTTGCTCTGTCAGTTCACTTCACTGCTTTATCAATTTTTTCGGATTCAATTTTGCATTTGACTTTTGCATTTTGTTAATCAGCTTTGTTTGCTTTTATTCTGTTTTTAATAGTGATAATTTTGACCTGCTTTGACTGCATGTTTTTGACTGTAATGTAGCTTATTTAGCTTGTTTTAACTGTCGCTTTTAACTTTGAAGTTTGGCATGTACTGTCATTTTAACCTAATTTACTGCTTGACTGTTGATTTTAACCTTCGTGATGTC